>CM040436.1:65925060-66142422 GCA_022702705.1 Papilionanthe hookeriana x Papilionanthe teres
GTTTCTTATAGTATATATATGTTGAATGGCTTGAACTACTTTACCGGTTTATCGTGGGGGCATATAGCTCTCAGAGAGCTCTAGTAGTTTAAGGTTAAACTCTGATCTAGTTGCGCGCTTTATTTGACTGAATTCCTTAGTCAATTTTGCAGCCTAACATGATTAATTGATTCATATGTGGTTTGACCTTTCGTCCCACTATAGACACAGAGATATAGATACATATATATATATATATATATATATATACACAGTCATACATACGAGCAACTTTTATGAAATATTCACTCATCAACATCCGCTCAAGGGCTCAGAGGCGATCGCACTGCGCCGGCCCAAAGGACAGTTTCTCCTTCTTCAGGTCATAAATGACGTTCATGTTCTGCTGGTAGAAATTGCCAATGATGTTTATAGAAGTTGGTTCAGTTTCTTCAATCAGCACGCACAGTAACCTCTCTATAGCATCATACATAACATAGTTCTCCTTTGGCAAATCCATATCCGCTCCCTTGAAGTGAAATACTAGCTTCGGTATTTTCAATGATTCCGGCGAGAACCCCCTCGCCGGCGTATCGAAGCAAAGCTGGTAGCCGGCCGTCAGCATATTCTTCGACACAGGCAGCTTGATTGCCGATATGAAAGCTTTCTTCACAGCCTCGAACACTTCCGTTATCAAAATGGTATTGAATGTTCCAGAGTCGAAGATAGTGCCGCCGCTCCCGTCCTTCTTGCGCGCGAAAGTAGCCGGGCCGAAGGGAAGCCGAGCTGACCCAACCGTTATGCCTTCAAGAGAAACATAGTACAATATATCATCTTTTAAGAGCGGGGTGGACTGGACCGGGCTGCCCGTCACTGCGGCGGCGCCCAGGAACAGGGGACTGCGCCTGGTGTTCTTAGGGATGTATGGAATAAAGCAGTAGGAGAAGCGGGTGATGCGGAGCTGAGAGACGAGCGACTCTGCACTCCGGCCGAATCCTGCAGTGCCGGATGAGCTATCCATGTTGCCCTGATTGTCCCTGGCGCAGCCAATGGCAAATCGCGGCACGGAGAGCGGCTTCTCCGATGAATAGCGGAAAGTGGCGATATCCAACCCGATGTAGCCGATCGCTTCGCTGCCGTCAGCGTAGCCATAGTCGAAGTGGCACTCCCGGTAGGTCGAGCACTGGGAGCCGTAGTCTGAGCCGAGAACTCTGCAGTGCTTGCTGGAGCAGGGAAGCTTGGTGAAAGTAGAGGACTTTATAGGGTCAAAGAGTGGGACGGGCTGCTTCAGGCACTTGCGACAGGGCTTGCACTGGGTCCAAACGAGGGAGCTGCCTGTGTCGACAATGAAGGGCAAGTACCGGGGCGGAGTACCTATGCTGAAATTGATGAGGTACTCGCCTTCGTACCTATTTTCGGGTCCCCAGTAAACTGGTGCTTGGGCTTTACTGGTGCGGACTGGGTCAAGCCGGGCAAGGCGGGACTTAGTCCTGGAGGCTGCGCGGCGAAGGAGTTCGTGGACGGTGAGGTTGAGGCTGTCGTCAACATGGGTTAGGTCTAGCCGGAGGCTGAGTTCATCTGAGGAAGATGGAGAGGTTAAGGAAGGAAGTTGGAACGTAGCTAAGAAGAAACAAATGAGAATACAGTTACAGAGTTCCATGAGCATGAGATTATGTTGTTTGCAACGGTTGTTGATATATCAAGTATATAAAGACGATAGGCGGGGCCTACTGGTTCGCAAGGTTTTATTTTTATTGTTGTTATTATTTTTTTTCTTTTTATAATTTTGTAATATTAAATTGGGAAAATATAAAAAATTATATGTTATTTTATACAAAATATTATATTTTATTTAAATTGATTAATTTTATTTTTGATGTGTAAAATATATATTTGGATTTACTATTTTTTATTATGTGTTTTTAAAAAAAATAATATTGTTCTGTTCTTCCATCCTTAAAAATATATTTTTTTTAAATATTATTTTTGAAAAATATTAATGAAAAAAAGATATATATTGGATGATTAGACCAAATTCGATCATTTAATATAAAACTAAATAAAATTCGTTTAAAGCATTACTCAGATATTATTTCAAATAAAGTATAAAAAGTGTTTGTTTGAATAATTGAATGTTGTATTTTTTAATATTAAATATATATATATTTTTAATATTTTTATATTTCAAGCTGTCATTAAATAAAATATTCGTTTGACTCTGTTATATAAGACATATTTATTTTTTTGTATATTTCAAAAATGACCTTGCAATGTTAATAATATATTATTGATTTAAGTTCTTTTAATAATGATATAATTAATCTTATTATATTAACATATTTAACAAAAAAATTCAAATATAGAACATCTTACAAAGAAAATAAGAGAGAGTATAATGGAGAATAGTAAAATGCGTTGCCTTTCATTGATTATATAGGTCTCTTATTTATAAGAATAGACTATAGTCTTACAAATTACTGATTAGTCATCTTCTTATTAGTCTTTAGAGGGACCTTTTAGTAACTACATAGATATTTGAATAAAATAAGAATAGCGGATTGATCTGGTCAGTAAGAGGTTTGTCGGCTGCTTATCCCCGCTTTGACTCCATCAGTACTTGATCTGAGGCTGTACGACTTATTTTTGGGTTATGTGTTTTATTTTGAAAAGGGGTCGCCTACAGAAGTTGTCGGCGAATTTTAAATTTTAAATTTAATTTAAATATATATATATATATATATATATATATATATATATATTTAGAAAGTAGCATTTAATTTTGAAAATAACTTTAAATTTGAAAGTTTTAAGTTATAAAATCAAACCGATCTCACATCCCGAATAGTTTATATAAACGAGCACCGCACCACAAACCGTGTATTTATCCCGAAGAATAGACACACTGCTTGATGATGGGGCTCGATTAAATAAACTAAAAGAATTGTGACATCCGTTTGGTACTGCGAACCAATTTTATAAGCCGAACGAGTTCCCTAGCTTAATATAAATGAATTAAGCGGGGTTTATATTACCGAGTTCTTAAAGTTCCCTTAAAGGGCAAGCCCCTATAGTTAATTACATCTTAAATGACGGGAATCATTTAAGAAAACTCTCGATAATGATTAGTGGTTTTGCTCTCAAGAATTTCAAAGTTTAAGGTTTCAAAGGATTGAATTTTGGAATTTCAACAGGGAATGGATCAAGTTTGAAACGGTTAATTTCGAGAGTCGAAAGGAAGAAAAGTAGGAGAAGTTGAGGATCAAGAAAAATCTTGGCAACTTCCCAAACTATCCTATTGTTTGGCTTGATTTGGGAGTTTATTTAATGTTGCAATCCCGCCGATTTTAATTAATTAGGACTTATATTTGTATGACATAATCATACGAATAGCCTCGAAGATGTGAGGGTTTATGTCGTACCAAGCATTACCTCGGAGTCCTAAGACCGGTTAGGGCTTAATTTACATGACATGATCATGCAAATGCCTAACGAAGAGTTGAGGATTTATGTTGCACTAGGAAAACTACCTCGAAGTCCTATGACTTGGTTATTTAATTTTAAGAAGGGTTTAGCTGGTGTAGATCCGAGTTTTGCTGATGACGATGGTCGTGCTGCCCACCATGCTCCGAGCTCCTTATTGTTGTAGAGGTTTAGTTTTAGAAGTCATAAATCAGGAGATGAGAGAAGTGTTTTGGTTTAGAGAAAATCTTAAAATCCAAGTGTTTTTGATATTTTAATTAAAACGAATCTTAAAGTTGTTTAAACAAAAGCCGATTAAGATCCCGCGGTTACATCGTCCAGACACCGTTATTTTCATCGAATTTACTTAGTCAGGATGAATTTGCTAAACTCAGTTGAATGAGTTCCACACTTTCATTTAGACAGTGGGAAATCCCGTTAGCAACACGTGGGTTACATCATCAGAGGTATTCTGATCGTTCGACGAGACGTTTTAATTTAGTTACAATTGTAGTTTTGTTGTTACTGTTTGTGATTAAATTTTGAGTTGTTTTATATTTTGGAATGTTGTGGCGGTGAATTTTATCTTGTGGTGACTTTTAATTTAGTTTTTGTTTCAGTTCAAGGGCTATCCTACAGGTTTTGGTTTTCATGCAACAATCTTGTTTATCATGCAAGAAAAAGTAAATCGCAATGCATGTAAGTAAATTGCAATAAAGTAAATCGCAATAAAATAAAAGCGCACCTGGAGGGTCATCCCGTCATCCCAAGATGCACTTAAAACACATGTTAAGGCATTTAAATATTTCAACAAGTACCTAGGTAAAGCTAAGTGAAGGGTTTTGGTTGTCTACCAAATTCCTAATCCTATTGCTAGTCATCTCCTATGACGTCTAGGTTGTTGGTTTGGTTTAAGGATGATTTTCTTCATCAAAGAACAATTAAATTCAATTGTTCTTCTAAAATATCCCGTCATATTGAGGAAGTGCTTAGGACGAGTCCTAACTATCTTTTCAATACTTCTGGGATTATTTTGAGTTCAAGTAAATTTAGTTGCACATGTGAATCAATCATCCAGGAGTTTAGTTAAACTTTGTCTCTTGCTCAGTGAACTTGGGTATTTGATTACCTGATGAATGAAGTGACATCTCACTTAATACTCTATTTAAGAGTTATAATAATTAAAGCCTTTTTGGGAATTTTAATCATTCTTAATTTAAAGTTTGAGTTAATGATTTAAAGTGATTTAATTTAATTATGAGGTTTTAATTAATAATTTCAAGTTTGGAATAGTGTTCAAATTATTTTAGATTTAATTTAAATCTTTACACTTTCAATTATCTTAGTATTTCAGATTGATGTTCATGTTTTAAATTTACTTAGATAGAAAAAAGTATTGAAATTATTGATATATTTTGATTTAACTCTTAATGATATCATTTAGGTTTGTTGTTAAGTGATTTTAATTTAATTTAATTTAATTTAATTTAATTTAATTTTAATTTTAATTTTAGTTTTAGTTTAATTTTAATATTAATTTAATATTAATTTAATTTTAATTTCAATATTTTTAATTTAATTTAATTTAATTGTTAAGGTGTTAATTCAATTTTAATTTAAACTTTGACTTGACTCAATTTAATTTAATTTAATTTAATTCCAAGATTTTAAATTTGATTTTTAATTATTAGACCATTTAACGTTTTAAGCTTTAATTCGTTAAAAGGTTATCTTCTTTTAATTTTTTTTAATTTATTTAATTTGGATTATTATTTTAATTTTTAATTAAGAACTAAATATTGTTAAAGTGACTTATTTAGGGATTTTTAAATTAAAGAATAAATATCCTCTTAATAATATCCCTATTTTAATAATCCAAATTTAAATATATTCTTTCCAAAATTTAAATTATTTAATTAATTAGGGTTTCATTTTGATATTTTCAAAGTGTTGAATGAGTTTCTACCCTTTAATTTCCCTAAGTTTCAATCATCCAAGATAAAATTAAAAAAAAAAATCAAATATTTTACCTCCCCCTTTTGATTAAACCTAAAGTTTTAATTAAGGGTTAAAATTTTTAATTACCTTTATGCCCTTTTAGGCTTATTTATTTCATAATTCACTAAATTGAGCTCAAATAAATTTGAAATTTTTATGTCACCTCACTCATATGTTAATTAAGACATTAGAGGAGAAAATGTGATTTTTCTGAATTTAATTTATTTATATAATTATTTTTAGTAGAAAATAGGGGTTTTCAAAGAAAATTCAACAACATGACCAAGGAAAGATTTTTGTCCTTAAGAAAATTATGGGACGTTTCTAATGACTATCGAACCACTTGCACCAATTTTTGTGATTTTTTGAATTATATTTTATTTATTATAATTATTTTGAGTTTTAGAGTATTAATTAATTTTAAAATATAGTAAAAGTTAAAAAATAGATTTTATATTTTTCTTAAATTTTGCTAACCTCAAGGAGTCCATAGAAACAAATTTTATAATTTTATGATTTTTTTTGATTTATTAGAATTATTTTAGTGAAAAAGGTTGAAAATTCATTTTTTTAATATTAAAAATTACATTAATCCTTTAAAATTCAATATCTTATCCTAGGGACTTAGGAAAAATATTTGGTTTGTTCCTAAATGATTAGGAGTCAAAATGTGACATTTTTATGATTTTTTAATATTTTTGTGATTTTTATTATTTTTTAATTATTAAAATATTAAAATATTGTGAAAAATCAACTTTTTTAGAAAATTCCAATTTTAATTTTCCTAAACTTCCCTGATATCAGAGAAGCTCCAAAACCATTTTTGTGAATTTTTGAAAAGTATTTTTAGAGTTATGAATTTTTAAAGTTCCATTTTGCTTATGAGGCTTAATCAATCCATTTGGTGGGGTTAATCAAGTTCAATTGATTTCAAAATTTTATGTAAGGTTCTTCTGACCCTAAAGAGTATTGGAGAATTGTTATCAAGTCAATTTGATGTGTGGTTAACCCTAATTAATTCAAATTCAATTTTAGGGGTTTAGGCCAATTAAGGTTATTATGAATGAATTAACTCAAATATATTTTTCATAGGGTCCTCTGGCCCTAAGAAACATCACCAAATTTTCCTAGAATGTATTTTACAACATGCTAATTATTGAAATTAAAATACCTAAAACGATGACATGAACTTGAAAAATCAATAACTTTTCACGGAGATGGCCTTTGACCTTGAAAAATTCGGGGAGTGTTCCCAAGATCGAGGCTTAAAAGCCCTATGGTCTCATGCCATAGTGAATTGTTTATGCAAATGGAGAATCAAAACATTGGAAATAGTAAATAAATTATTAAAAATAAAATACTTATCCAATTAACTTGATTTCTTTTCCACATTATTCTCCTCATGTTCATCGAGCGAGAGCGTATTTTTATTTTATTTTTGTGATTTTTCTATGCAAAGATATGAATTTTTGAAGTTACGGTATTTAAATAATTCAAAAACACCCTAATTTCCTACTTATCCGACTCGGCGCCGCGTCAACCTTCGGCGGATCGAAAGCCCACACGTCGCTCTGTGATTCGGCGCCGCCATCTGACTCAGCGCTCCAGGGGCCCGCGGTTCACGTAGCATTCCACTGTCCGGCTTGATCTCGACCGTCCGCTCGATACACGCGCGATCCAACGGCTCCTGGTCATCGTCTACGACTGGTGTGCACCGTGGCCGTCCACACTCGAACCACTAATATCTCTCTCGATTCTCAATGGATTTTCGAGTTCTTATACTCTATGGATTTGTCTTGAAGAGACGAACACATCCATACGGTTATAAGCTATGAAATTAACCCAAACAAAATGGAGAATTGCTGGAAGCTCGGGAGGAAGAATGAGTTCATACCTTTGCTCGGAGAAGTGAAGCTTCGATGCGAGGGTTGTGTCACCTTCGATTGAGTCCGAGCAAGCTCCGGATGAAGTCTCGGCCACGGGGAATTGTCTAAGTATGAAAGTGACCAAGGCCGATCACAAAGCTTGGAGGTGGAAGCAATGGCTGGCTCTGGTGAGGGGGCTTTTGCTTGGGGAACTTCTCCTCTTGGTCGCAGTGAAGGTGTAGGGTCGATCAATTTGAAGATTGGCTCTTTGTGGTGTAGTGTCCTGTTTTTGGGTGGATTTTCAACTCGGAAATTGAGCTCGTTAATGGGGTTTAGGGCAAAAGAACATCGGGGATCAGCTGCTGCAGGTTAGGAGAAGGTCACGGAGCAATTTTGGAAGAGTTTCCTTAAGGTGCGGTTCATCACTTCGTTTGGTCGAGAGGTGAGTGGGTTTAAATAGAGGTGGTGGAGGGCTTCCCGGGAGCGATTGGAGGCTTGGTTCAATCTGCTCGGGGCAAGGGAAGAACAGTTGCAATGGCCATTTAGGTTGGGACAAGTCGGCTAGTTCAAATTGAATTTTGATTCAAATCGAAGCCTCTCGGCACAGTGGTTTCCGGCGGTTGTGGTGGCTGGCCGGCCGAGCATGGGTCACCCTCGGGGTCGGGGAGGTCAGTGCTTGAGTTTTGTGAGTTCAATTGGCAAATGCCAAGTGTAAAGGAGTTGAATCAAAGTGGAAGGGGGAAGGGATCATTTTGGGCTTGGTTTGGTCAAAGGCATGGGAATCATATGGCTCAGCTGAATTGGAGTGGAGAAGTCTCCATCCATGGTGAGGTGGCTTAGCATGGTTTAGTGTGTATCATGGATGAGGTTGAAAAGGCTTAAGGAAGGCTTAAGAAAGGGGCCCCTCCATTTGCCATAAATGACATGGTGAGGTGTCAAAACTCTCACGGCTTCATATGGCTTGTAAATGGCTCACATTTGGCTTACATTTGGCTTGGAAAAGGTTGGCTTGTTTCATGAAAAAGGGTTTTAGAAATTTTTGGCATTTAGGGCTAATTTGACATGTGGCTTGATTTGCAATGGCTTGATTATTGATTTAGGACTTAGGGATGATTTCAATTAAAGGTATGATGAGAAGAATTTGTCATGTGGGCTTTGGATTGATTTTGGGATTTTCTTTTGAAATCATTTTGGATGGGCTTTTAAAATGGTTTAAGGAAGTGGGCTTTTGGATTTAAAGTAAATTTAGGATGAAAATTTTGTAAAGGATTGTGCCAAATAAATGTTGCAATTGGTTTAGGCATGTGTCATGAGTGGTTTGGAATCAATTTGGTGTGATTTGGAGTAGAATTGGGTTGAATTTGGGCTTTTTTGGTAAAGGGGCCAAGGTGGGCCAAATTGGGCTAACTTGGGCTAAGGTTGGGCTAAGGTTGGATTTGATGTAAAATTAATGTTGGGAAATGTTTATGGGAGTGCTACAAAGAGTTTTCAATTTTGGTTGGGCTCTAATTTTGGGATTGGGCCCATTTGGGTTAGGTTTGGGCTTAGATCAATTTAAGGGATTTTGGTTTTGGGTTAGGTTTGGGTGGAGTTTAGGTTCAAATTTTGGGCAAATTAAGTTAGTGTTTTGTTTATGGGGATGTTAGGAAGGCTTTAGAAAAGATTTGGGGCTAATTGGAGTTGAATTGGGTTGGTTTGGGCTAGGTTTAGGTCATGGGTCAAAATTGGGCCTTAAGCTTCAAATTGAAATTGGGCCCAAATGTCAATCAAATTGGAGTTAGATTTGGTCTAAATTGATATTAGAGATATTGAATTGAAGTTTAGAATTGAATTGGACCAGAATTGAGGTCAATTGGGGTGGTTTGGTTTGACATTGGGTTCACTTGAGTTAAAAATGAGTCAAATTGGGGGTTTTGGTAAAAGTGGGGTAAATTGACAAAATTGGCCCATGGTGTAGTTGAACAAAATGAAATTGGGAATATGTGGGATTTTTTGGAATTTTCAGGGAATTGTTAGAAATTTTTCGATTTTTGGGGTATAAGGGTATTTTGGTAGTTTTGGGGGACTTAGGGGTATTTTTGGCCAAAGATGGTTAATTTGAGTGGTGGGAAGTGTTTAGGATTGATTTTGAGGGATCTTGGGTAATTTAGGTAATTTTGCAAATTTTGGGTCATTTCAAGGGTATTTGGTAAGTTTGGTGGGTCCGGGGCCCCGGGGGTCAAAAATTGAAATTTTGAAAAAAAGGAAGATTGATCAAATGTGAGTGAAATGGAATCATTTTGGTTGAGCCATGAAGCCATATTAAGCCCATATGAGCCATGAGAGGACTCATTTGAGGCATTCATTATGTTGTTCCTAACCTCTTAGCCGAGGGCGAAGGGGTTAAGGACCATTCATATGAATTACCTACATGAGTTAGGAAGTCGAGTTGGGTGAGAGTGTGGTTTTAGGACTTGAAATGTGTGTGAGAGTGTAGTGTATGTGCAAGTCGGCCCTCACCGGACCGGGCCGCCTGAGGTATTCCTAAGGCGAAAAGTCTATAGGGAACTCATCCTTTAAACCTCCGCATTTGATTTCAACCCTCTAGGTGATTAGGGGTCTACAATCAAGCTTGTGGGGTTTGTAGGGAGTTAAGGAGTAGTTTGAATTTCTAAGTGGTGGGTTCCATTTCTAGTCCTCTAAGATTAGTCAAAGGAAAAGCCTAAGGCTAGATCCTAAGTACTAAAGAGAGAAGTAAAAGACCTCACCAAAATTGAGGTCAACAAAGGATGAGCAATTGGTCAATCGAATTGAGAGCCAATCATCGTCCTAAAGGGAATCCTTTGGCATGTTCTTCAGATTGCTCGATTCATACATCTTTTTTTCTAGTATCCAATCCGTTGTCCGTCACCAAGCACGTTTGATCGGTCATTACAGCCTCCTGAATCATTTGCTTTCCTTGAGATTCATGTTGGCATATTCTTTGTATATATATTTAGTTTTTTGATTCTCTTGCTCTTTGGAAGCAGCAAAGCACACAAAGATAAGAAAATTTTTTTAATACATAAGAATAATCAAGTTACATGATTGTGCAATAACAAAATTCCCTTGGTTTTCGTGCTCAGACAACTATAAAGAAGCCATAGGATTAAAGAAAATTTTGCACCTTTTATTTTCCTCCTTAATCTTCGGAAGCATCCATCTTCTCCTTTTCAAGCCTGCTACCATGTCCTGTGGAGAAGCATCGTCTGCCGACAAGGATGCCCTTCTTAGGGCCATGAGTGACATGCAGGCTAAGGCTCTTAAATCATACACAAAGCTAAATTCGGCGAGCGAAATCCCCATATGAGAGTTGAGCAAGAAAAGGGTTGTGCAGAAGCCACAATTTGGGGATTGCGAGGATTGGACTAGATCTTCGTGTTTCCTCACAGGATTATTAAAGAGATAACTATCAAGGAGACTGGAGGACATCTTGATGATCATCACTTGAGGCATCCTTCAGAGGTTGTTGTTGTTCGTGCCCGTGGGGGAGAAGCGTCAGTTTAGTCTTGGGTAGTGGTTGAAGCTAAGACATGGTTTCAGCTGCCAAAGGGAGGCTTTTCCTCCATGGTTGGAGGGCTGGAAGAGACCGCCGAGGGTCTTGTTTTTTACACCACATATGCCTAGAAAGGGAGTTTTGGTATATAGCTTGAATCACGTCTTTCACATTTATTTTATAGCTACTGGCATTCTAACAATTGATTTTATCATGTAAGATACCAATGTCGATCTAGAGGACAACGGGCCACTGTTGTTCAAATCGCTTTTGGGGGGGGGGGGAGGGGGGCGGACACCGTGGAACAAGTTGCTATTGAGCAGGGAGCAATGGAGTAGGGGGCCATGGAGCAGGGTACCATGGAACTGGGTCTTTGCAGTCTAAAGGGTGGAAAAGAATTCAGCCTTGTTAGGGGAAAGAGAGTGGGTTGCCAAGCCTCTTCCAATGTTGATTGAGTGGAAAAAGTTGTTGCACTTCATGAGGCGTTTACCTTACTTAGGGGGAGATGCTTGCTGATCTTGGGGAGATGGCATGCCGCTGTCTAGAACTGTCTGCCATCGAGAAGGGCCTCACCACTCAGCCGAGGGATAATCAGAACGACCTCCCTAAGTTGGGGTAATTTTATGTTGGAATAGCTGCGTCACCGAGGGTCTGTCTCAAAGGAACTCGCGAACAATGGCATAGTTATGTATTCTCTTTCAAACTTGTATATGAGGGTTTTAAGCGGGCACCCATCTTTGTAATTAATAAATAAATGATTGAACCGTGCTTTTCTATTTTTTGTAAGGATTGCTTCACCTTAGATACTGTGTGGTTCTTGTTATATTAGTCTTGTTGGCAGCTTTCGTCTTCTCAAATTGATGTGTGTGTGTGTTTATGTGTGTGTTTGTATATAGGTATTAGGCACCGTAAGCTTTTCATTCTTCTTGTGACTTGTCATTTATTCTCATTCCCCTTTTTCCCTCTCTTCTTGTGAGTGTTTTTATGGATCATATGGCATAGAAATTCTCTTAGGAATCAGTTGAATCAATTCTAGCTTAAGAGGACTCGATGCTTTATGTGGCAAAGGAAAGGGAGATTAAGAGCCTCTACATTATCTCAACCCTTCATTCATCTCCAGCTAATAGCTAGTGATAGGAGAGCGACAGATCCATTTCCCCCCGATCTAATTTTCTACAAAGAGAAATTTTAAATGGTTATTCAACTATCATTCTATAAGGATGATCCTTGGCTAAGACAGAGGTATTATTGCTCAGGCTCTTCCTAACTCTGTGGCTGCCATGATGACTTTCATCCATTTTTTTCGAAGGAAGAAGATCCCCTAGTCCATCTAACTGTTTAACAGTTTCTTATCTTTCAGAATTGGCCGAGACGGTTAAGTTCAGTTCGTTTTTGTTCTAGAAGGTCCATTTTATTGGCCTTGAGAACAAAATAAGTGATTGGAAAGCACATTTATTGGTGGGCTCCTGAGCAACTGGCTAGGGGTTTGACACTATCCCTATAGAATATGAGGCAATGTGAAGAATCTTTCTATCAACCTCAGGGATCATAAAGCACTAATCAAGAATTAGCACCTCTCATTATTTAAATATGTCAATTCAGATGTGGTAGATTGTATGATTCACTTTGACAGTACTGAGACTTTGATCGAGGAGATGTGAGCGTCATCTGACGCTCAGGAAGTAGCCAGCGAGAAGGTCGCTGGGAAGGGGGTAACTTTGAAAGAACAATAAGAGATGATTGGCCATTCTTTATTTATAAGGGTCAAGGGGCTTAGGATCAATCAAGGAAGGTGATGATGGTGAGGTGGTTTTTCTCGTTTTAGTTGCTCATATGTATTGACATGTAGTTATGTTATTTTGTTTGTTTATTTTGAAGGGAGAGGTGAGGATATCATTGAGACCCTTAGCACACCATATTTAGGTATTTAATCGGTCTGTATTTTTTTCAAGGGGTTTCTTATTATGACTCCTAATGGGACTTCATTCTTGGGTTTACATGACTAAGTAGTGAAAAGTCGCTCTTCTCATCCCATCTGAATTGTGACTTAGTCAGAGGCAAAACCATGGGTGGTTGAGTGAGTAAAGGGAGGCAATCCCCATAGAGAAGGATGGGACCCACATCAGGGACTGAGTTTCCTCCTCCTCCAAGAAAAGGAGGGGTTCCTCCTAAGTGGTCCCTTTCTAAAGATCAAGGGGCTGGAGTTTTAATGAGTGGTCATTACTCTGATTGATAAGCAGACTGAGTGGCACCCCTTTACTCTTTTGAAGGGAGTTAGAGGATCAAGAACTCGAGGCATAAGTGATAGCCCTTCTTATGGAAAATAAAAATTTTAGAGGATCTCCTCAATGATTAATCAGGAGGAGAACATCGAGAGCCACTCCCTTCAGATTTGCTATTGATAGATTTGTTAGGCATAGATGGGTCAATCATAAGTGGTAAGTCATGAAGGAGTTTGGCACGTTGTTTTTAGATATGAAAGATGAAGAATAGGAATCATTGAATGGAATGTAGAATAGCCTCGAGCCAACGGAAGAAGCGAGGGAAGAGGGCATCTAGGAATTTTCAAACGTATAGAGCTGAGGCAATCTCATTTTGCTATCTATAGTTTTATTGATTACCCATGTTTGTGAGAAAATTTGAGATTTGGGTTTTCGTAATCAAACCTGATGATGCAAAAATATTTCCTCAACTTTCTTTCTTTCTTCTAAGAACATGCTTCAAATTTATGAGCAATTTTCTTTCTATCATGATTTGTTGGATGGTGTGGAGGTATGTATATGTGTGCTTTTCTTATTGGTGATTGTCATATGACCTTCACAGAGATTGTTGTTTCTTGGCATGAATGTTATGTCTAAGACTCAAGACGATCATTTTCACACCCCTCGTAGAGCTTGTCTCTGCTGGCGTCGATCATTTTTATTAGAGCTCAGAAAGATCAATTTCATACCCCTCACGAAGCATGTTGTTGTGGGGCAACAAAGCATCCCATATGCCTTTTGTGATTGTTATGCAACCCTCGTGGAGCTTGTCGCTGTTAAGAGTTGATCATTTTTATTAAGGCTCAAGATGATCATTTTCATACACCTCGAGAAGTTTAACACTTTCGGGTATCGAAACATCTCATAGGCCTTTTATGATCATTACACACTCGTCACGAAGCTTGTCACTGTTGGATGTTGATCATTTTTATTAGGACTGAAGACAATCATTTTCATACCCCTTATGGAGCTTATCATTGTCAGGTAGTGAAACGTCCCATATTCCTTTTATGATCATTACTCACCCCTAATGGAGCTTGTCGTTGTTGGGTGTTGGTCATTCTTATTAAGGTTTAGGATGATTGTTTTCACACCCCTCATGGAGCTTGTCACTGTTGGGTGCCAAATCATCCTGCATGCCTTTTATGATTGTTAGGTACCCCTCACATAACTTATTTCTGTCAGGTGCAATTCATTTTACAAATTGATTGGTTTCAATCTCTAGCAGTGTGAGTTCCCCAATTGTGATAATGTTTGTTCTTCGAGTGTTAGAGATTAAACAAAAAAATATTGTGAATGTGTGTTTTATTCATAATATCGAGCTTTTTTGCCAAAATAAAGAAAGGATCATACAAAACAACTACAGATATGATTCATATAAAAGCGAAGATAATTTTAAGAAAAAAACTTATTTTGATCATCGTTGTTTTAATTTCGAGGGACCTCATTTCCTATGAATGTCTTTAAATTTTAATCTTCATGCCCTGCTCTGTGGTGAATGATGTAGGGGCCATTCAAAGTCATATCCAACTTCACAATAGCCTTTCCCTAGCATCAGGGTCAATTGTTTTCAATATTAAGTCCCTTGGGGCAAATGTTTCCTCTTGGACACGTTTGTTGAAACATTTGGCTATCATCTGCTTGGTTTATTCTTGTTGAACGGTTGAGTTTACGTGGTTTTCTTTAACGAGGTCCAGAATGAGCTTGACCCCTTCACTGTTCAATTCACACCATTCATCCATATCTTCTTTGTTGACAACTGAGGTGTAGAGTGCTCTCTGACTGTAGTTTTTGTACTCGAATAGTACCGTAGCTTCCATTTCGTGGGACAAGATAAAAAAGGTTTGACTAACGGATGAAGATGGTGTCGATTGAATCGCCTAGAGTATAAAAGGGATTAGGTCTACCCACTTGCTCTTCACTCCCATGACCTTTTTTCTTAACAAATTTAGAATTACGTTGTTTGAGGCCTCAAACTATCCCTTAGTTTAGGGGTGATGCAGTGAGTTGAATTTGATTTTGATCCCCTCACTCTGGCAACAATTCTAGACTCTTCAGTCAATAAATTGGGTCTCATTATCCATAACAATGATGAGGGATAACCCATACTAGCAAATCAAGTCAGTCCAGATGTATTTATGGACTACCTCCCCCGTTATATGAGCAAGGCCGTTTTCTTCTATCCATTTCAAGAAGTAGTCAATGGACACTAGTAAGAACTTTTGTTGCACTTTGGATGTGGAATAGGTTTAAGGATATCAAGGCCCCACATAAAGAATGATCAAAAGCCGACGATTAGGTGAGGTTTATGTGCTTGTTTATGGTGCAATGGTCCATACTTCTAACTCAGTTTACATCTTTGAAAGTACTCCTCAGTGTCTTTGAGCAGATATAACCAGAAGTACCCCTGCAGTTGGATTCGATAGCTAACATATTTACTCCATAATGACTCCCACACTCCTTGTCATTGACTTGTCCAAGTATGCCTTCAATAAGTAGATACTGAGCGGCTTTTAGTTTGAATCTGTTGTGGTTGGTGATCTCTTCATTAATCTTTCTAGTGTTTAGGTAGTGCATGCATGGGTTCATCCAGGCTCTTCCTTTCTTAGTTAAGGATTTTCATTGCTAGTGGTTCCTCGATCGAGGGTCGACCAAGTTTTCAAGGCTACCCTTCTCACATCGAGTCTCAGTGATAGGAGGTCGGTGATATGGTTTTCTTCTCTCAAACGTACTTGATTTTGAACCTAACAAATCAGATAATCTTTGTCTTTTCTTTCTCGAACTACCTTGCCATCATCTCATCAATTATTTCAAACTCTGCATTGATTTGGTTCACCATCAGCTATGAATCAATCTTTACCATTATGTGGGTGATCTCCATTTCTGAGGCTAATAAATGACCTGCAATTAAAGCTTCATATTCCTCCTGGTTATTTGCTAGTAAAAAAATACCTTGTTTGAGTGATGCATATTCTCTCTTATTGGAAAACATAGAATAGCTCCTAGTCCAATGCCCAATCGGCTGGAGGCACCATCTGTGAACAAGGTCTAGGCAGCTTCACCAATGACCAATTCTTCCTTCACATTCCACAGTTTAGAGAGGTATGCCAAGAAATTTGTAATAGCTTGCACCTTTATTGACATGTGAGGAATCATGAAGATGTCAATCTCACTATGGTCCATGCCTCATTTGACTAGTTGGTTGGAGTATTTTGGCCATGTGAGAACAGACTTCAGTGGGTGGTCGGTGATAACCTGTATTGGATGTATTTGGAAGTACGATCGTAGCCTTCACGCTAAAATGACCAAGGTGAAGTTCAGTTTCTTTATTATAGGATATCTAAGTTCGGTATCATTAAGAACCAGGTTAGTGTAGTATATTAGGTATTTTTTTTTTCAGTTCTTCACTGACTAGGATATAACTAACAGGTTTGGATCTGACACCCAAGTAAAGATAAATTTTTTCTTTTGGTTTTGGGCTCTGAAGTAGATGAGGAGAGGCAAGGAACTGTTTAATGTTTTTGAAGGTTTAATTGCATTCCATTCAAAACATTGGGCTCTCCTGAGTACTTTGAATGATGGAGAACATTTATTTCATGATTTGGCAATGAACCTGCTCAACCCTATGATTTGACTGGCCAACCTCTGGATTTTGATGGCATTCTAGGAGTGGGCATGTTGAGGAGTGCTTAAATCTTTTATGAATTAGCTTTTATGCCTTCCGACATTAGTAGGTATCCTAAAAACTTGCTTGTCGTGGCTCCAAAGATACATTGTAAATTTCAAATTAAATTTTTTCAGTGTTTGGGAGGTTTCTTTTAAATCTTTAATGTGTTATTTGGCTGAACAACTTTTAGCTAGCACATCATAAACACACACTTCATCATTTCTTCCTTTTTGATTATCAAAAATCTCATCCATGAGGTGCCAGTAGGTTGCCTCTGCATTCTTAAGCCCGAAAGGCACTATATTATAACAATAGACCCCTTTAAAAGTAATAAAAGAAGATTTTTCAGCATTTACGGGATGCATCATGTTTGATGATAGCTAGAGAATGAGTCTAGGAAGCCTAAGACTGAGTGGCCGACCACTGAATCAACCAGTGAATCAATTCTCGGTAGCAAGTACTGTCTTTTAGGTAGATTAAGTTTAGTTTTGTCAATTACACACATATCCTCCATTTTTCTTTAGCATTTTGTACCATTAGAACATTGGAGATGCATGTGGGGCATTACACCTCTCGAATATACACAACTTCTTCCAACATTCATACATTCTCTCGGAGGGGTCTTGCCAGCATCATGGCCTACTCTCTGGTCTTTTGCTTCATGGGCTGAGTTTATGGATTGACATTCAAACAATGATAGGCGGCATCGCTCGGCATGCCAGACATCTCAACGACCATCCATGTGAAGACTTCCTAATTTTCCAGGAGGTTCGGATCAGCATCTTTCTTTGTCCTACATCAAAAGCTTCACTATAAAAAAAAACGTTGACTTGACTCTCTGTTGACAGGTAGGACCTCGAGGGTTGCCCCATTTGACTCCAATTCACCTTCCTTTAAGTCCTAAATATCCAAGAGATCATGCTACACGTCGCATATGGCTCGTAACTAGAAAACTTAAGATTGTTTTAGATCAGCTCAGACTATGATGATCTCTCAGTTCCCAAGAAATTTGAAAACAACGTGATAAGTGGACAATACTGCCTTGATATCATTCAACAATCATCGACTGAATAAAGCATTGTATTTTATAGAGAGATGGGGGGGGGGTCATCCACCACAAAGAAATCCTCCCTCTTAGCAAATTTCTTCTCCTTTCTCCAAGACTTACCAGGAGCCCGTTTACCAGAGTGCTTCATTTCTTTTGCCCGAGAACCCATACAGTGTCTGCTTGGCATAGTCATCTGATTAATAGTAAGGTTTAGTTTGTTAAAAACTAGCTTAAAAAAACATTTACTGAGATCCATGTATCAATGAGAATGCTACCTAATTTATAATTATTAATTATAATTATTATCAAAATAGTATCATTATTAGTATTTTCCTTTGACAGTAGATCCTCATTGGTGAAATAGATAGGCGGGTGGTTCCTAGGTTTTGGGGAGGAGGTCGAGGTGCATATTTCCTCCATTTGTTACCTCTTCCGGCTCATCCTTCTGTGAGGCTCACTTCCTCAAAACATGGCAGGTACAGATCCTTTGATGTGAATGGAGTTTGTGTGGGTAGGTCCATTGATCGTTTCGTCCATGGAAGCTTTGCCCTACATCTGGGTCACAACCCACGGGCGACAAAAACTTTCAGCATCCCCTCTTTTTTTAATTCTTCAATCAGGCATTTAAGGTGTCAGCATTCCTCTGTATCATGCCCGTGGTCTCCATGGTACTTGTAGTATTTCCTGTTATCACAGCCAAAGGCTTTGGTTCTCATCAATCATGCCTTCCTAAAAAAATCCCTTATCTTCAATGGCATCCACTATTTATGCTATAGATATCCTTAATGGGGTTGCCTGGGGGGCCTCGTGGTATTGTGGTTGTTCATGGCAATGGGACGAACGGTGGCACTAGGACTTCATCTGCCTCCTCTTATCCTTGTGATGATGGGCAAAGTTGTTGTTGGGATGGTTTCATAGCATGTGCCACTGATTGGTCTTAAATTTTTCTAGGTTTCATTCTATTGTCCTGCGGTGACCTCTTCTGCTGTACTCGTTTGGCAGCTTTAAGATGATCTTGTAGGTAGCAGTATACTTGTTGGCCATCTCTAATAGCCTAGTCATGCTCTATGGCTATGCAAGGTCGAGTTTGAAACAAAATGTCTCCAACCTTACTCCCTTTATTAGCATGGCCTGGGCCATGTCGCTGTTCAAGTCTTTCACATCCAATGTTTCCCTCTGGATTCATGCAATAAATGAGCAGAGGCTCTCATCAGCTCTTTATTTCAGTTGTCATATAGAAAGAGAAATTATTTTGGTTCTTATATTGCTGACAAACAAAGAAAGAAAAAGCCACTTGAATTTGGTAAAACAGATGATCACCCCTGCTGTAGCCCTTAGAACCATCTTAGTGAAGACCACCTCAACGTGGTGAAGAACAACTTACATTTGAGAGCATACAAGATTTTTAGGGACATATGTAGGATTCAAACAATGCGAGGTTGTTGTTGGGGTCCAACCACCCTTTATATGTCCCTAGGTCGGGCATTTTAAAGTTATCTCAGGGTTCAACTCCTGATGCCTTTAGCTAGAAGGCATTCTCTCGTTGCAGTTCTACCTCAGTTCACACCAATCAATTTCTCTCCTCGGGGTGGATCCAACGCTATCCTGATATAGCACATCTCAGATTTCTTCTGTAACTGGATTGTTCTTCTTCCATTGTTTTCTGTGGTTCCCCTTGAGTAGGGTTGAGTGCTCCTTGCCAGGATGGTTCTTCTCTTAGAACCAAGGCAGCCGCTAGAGCAGTGATCACTCTAAACACCTCAATGAATTGTCCTAAAACTTGGTTGGTGTTTTTGGGTCATCAAGTCTTGTAAACCTTATTGAACGAATTCTTTCATGAACTTTCTAGTTAATGCTTGCTCTACCACGTTTCTCTGACTGGATTCTCCCTGCTGTTGTTGTTGAGCCCCTATTCTTCTTGAAGATATGTTTCCACATTTACTGCACCTTAAAGGATGTTGAATCAAAGAGTGTTTGGGAAACACACCTAAGATATAGAATGTCTTGCAGAAAAAATAAGAGAGAGCATTGTGGATAATAAGAATGCTTAGCCCTTCATTCATGAAATGGACCTGTTATATTTAAAGAAATTAAAGAATGGCGGATTGTTTTGAGGTTCAACAGCCACTTCCCCCACCTTGACTCCATCGGTACTTGATTTGAGACTGAATAATTGGCTGATCCGCCTAGAAGTCGATCATCATTTTATGGGGAATCCCTTATCTTGTTCTTCTAGTTGCTCGATCCAAACGTCCATTTTTCTAGTATCTCATATATCATACGTCACCAATTAGTTCCTTCTTCCATAGTCATTTTCTTTCCTTGAGATTTATGCTGGCAACATCTTTGATACAAATTTAAATCAAGTAGACATTTAAATTAAAAAATTGCTCCCACCACACTTGTGTCTTCGTGTCTGTCTGGTCATCAAAGGGTACACGTCATTGTTGTGTCATTATTGTGTGTGGTCACCAGCTTGTATACCGTTGTATAGCCCAAATAACTCTCTCTCCCAGATCATGTGGATGATCTAGAGAAATGAGGAATCAAAAGGAGATGACACAGAATGAAGGAGAAAAATAAAAAGTAACACATGGTGAGCTTTTATGCGCTGAACTTTGCATCGATAGCTTCGAAGTGTATGTCTGAGGTAAAATCGACTAAAAACAATTTGGAGACACACCCATGAAGAATACTTACAAAAGAAAACACACAAACAAAGATTCAGGTTGGTGTAGCTATTCTGAGGTTCGCTTCTTCCTATTAGGGCAAGCCCCTATAAATAATTACATCTTAAGCAACCTAAGTTACTTAAGAAAACATTTGATTAAGGTTGTGACTCATCCTTAAAAAGTTTGAATTTTTTGTTTTTCAAGGAAGTTCTTAATGTCCTATTCTAAAGGAAGAAGGTAGCAGATACTTGAGGGTGAACCTTGCTTAGATCTTCAGATATCCTATATTTTTGTGTTGTTGATTTTTTTTTTAAAAGTGATTTCAACGTTTTACTCCTAATATTCTGTTAGCAGATTAAGATTTATGCTGCACAACATATAATCATGCAAGAGCCTAAAAGTGAGGATTTACAATGTGACTTAATGAATAACCTCAAATTCAAAGCCCATTGAAAGAGGCAGAGTAATGAATTCTATTTTATATTTTCCATTTTGTTCTTAATGGTTTAGTTGAGGTTCATTCTTTGATTCATTTTTTAGGTAGTTAGAATGATCCGCCTGTGCGGCTTATTTTTAGGTTGTGTGTTGTATTTTGAAAAGGGGTCGCCTACAGAAGTTGTCGGTGAATTTTAAGTTTTAATTTATATATATATATATATATATATATATATATATATATATATATATATATATATATAATTTAGAAAGTAGCATTTGATTTTGAAAATAATTTTGAATTTAAAAATTTTAAGATATGAAATCAAACCGATCTCACATCCCAAATAGTTTATCTAAACGAGCACCACACCACAAACCGTGTATCTATCCCGAAGAATAGACACACTACTTGATGATGAGGCTCGATTAAATAAACTAGAAGATTTGTGACATCCGTTTGGTCTGCGAACCAATTTTATGAGCTGACAAGTTCCCCTGCTTAATATAAAGGAATTAAGCAGGGTTTATATTACCTGGGTTCTTAAAGTTCCCTATAAGGGCAAGCCTCTATAGTTAATTACATCTTAAATGTCCGAAGATACTTAAGAAAACTCTCGATAATGATCAGTGGTTTTGCTCTGAAGAATTTCAAAGTTTAAGGTTTTCAAAGGATCGGATTTTGGAAATTTCAATAGGGATTAGCTCAAATTTGGAACAGTTTATTTTAAGAGTCCAATGGAAGAGAGGTAGGAGAAGTTGAAGATCCAAGAAGAATCTTGGCAACTTCCCAAACTATCCTATTGTTTGGCTTCAATTTGGGAATTTATTTAACGTTTCAATCTTGCCAATTTTAATTAACTAGGACTTATATTTGTGTGATATGATCATACAAATAGCCTCGAAGATGTGAGGGTTTATGTCGTACCAAACGACTACCTCGGAGTCCTAAGACCGGTTAGGACTTAATTTACATAACATGATTATGCAAATGCCTAACAAAAAGTTGAGAATTTATGTTGCACTAGGAAAACTACCTCGAAATCCTATGGCTTGGTTATTTAAAACTAAGAAAGATTTAGCTGATGTAGACACAGGTTTTGCTGATGACGATGGCCGTGCTGTCCTCTATGCTCCAAGCTCCTTGTTGTTGCAGAGGTTTAGTTTTAGAAGGTGAAAACCAGGAGATGAGAGAAGTGTTTTGGTATAGAAAAATCTTAAAGTCCAAATGTCTTTAGTGTTTTATTAGGGGAATCTTAAAGTTGATTATAACAACACCGGTTAAGATCCAACGGTTCCATCATTCTGACACCGTTATTTTATCGGATTCACTTAGTCCAGATGAATTTACTAAACTCAATTGAATGAGTTCCACACTTTCATTTAGACCATGAGAAATCCCGTTAGCAACACGTAGGTTACATCATCCGAGGTATTCCCGATCATCCAACGAGATGTTTTAATTTAATTGCAATTGTAGTTTTGTGTTCTGTTTGTGATTAAATTTTGAGTTGTTTTATATTTTGAAATGTTGTGGCGGTGGATTTTATCTCGTTATAACTTTTAATTTAGTTTTGGTTTCAGTTTTGTGACTATCCTAAAAGTTTTATTTTTCATGCAACAATCTTGTTTAACATGCAAGAAAAGTAAAGTACAGCTTATATAAATAAATTGCAATAAAGTAAATTGCAAAAAAATAAAAGCGTACTTGGAGGGTCTTCTCGTGATTCCAAGCTGCACTTAAAACACATGTTAAGGCATTTAAAAATTTATAACAAGTACCTAGGTAAAGCTAAGGGAAAGGTTTTGGTTGTCTATCAAAGTCCTAATCCTATTGCTAGTCAATTTCTATGACGTCTAGGATTTTGTGTTTTGTTTAAGGATGATTTTCTTCATCAAAGAACAATTAAGTTTAATTGTTCTTCTAAAACATCTCATCATATTGAGAAAGTGCTTAGAACGAGTCCTAAACATCTTTTCAATATTTTTAGGATTATTTTGAGTCCGAATGAATTTAATTGTACTGGTGAATTGATCATCCAAGAATTCAGTTTAGATTTTCCTTCTTGCTCAGTGAATTAGGATGTTTGATTATCCTATAAGTAAAATGACGTTTCACTTGATGCTTTACTTAAGAGTTATAATAACGAAAGCCTTCAAGGGCAAATTAATTTATTAAAGAATTTCAACAATTTAAAATTAGAATTAATGTTTTAAGGTGATTTAATTTAGTTATAAAATTTTAATGAATTTAAGTTTGGAATAGTGTTCAAGTTGTTTTATTCTTAAGTGTTTTAAACATTTGAATTAAAAGTGGAATTTAAATTATTTAATTTAGACTTTAATGATTTAATTTTAATCTAATTGCAATATTCTAGATTAACTTTTTAATTGGTTGGATTATTATATTATTTTTTTTATTAAGAATTTATCTTTATGAAATTAATTTTTAATGTTTCAAATTTGTTTTAAATTTACTTTCAAGTGATTTTTGAAATTAATAATAATTTTTTTATTTGTTTTAAATTTATTTCAATTTAATTATCAAATTATTTAATGTTTTAGGTTTTAATTTAATTAAAGTTCACTTTCCTTTTAATTATTTAATTATTAATTTTAATTATCACTTTAAATTTAATTAAAAAGTTAAATATTATTAGAGTGATTCATTTAGGGATTTTAGTTTAAGTTATTATAATCTCTCTAAATTATATCCTCATTTAAATAATCCAAATTTTAACTTATTCTTCCAAAATTCAAATTATTTAATTAATTAAGGTTTACTTCAAATATTTTCAAGATGATTAATGGGTTTCTACCCTTTAATTCTCAAAGTTTTAATCTTCTAATGAAAATTTTAAAATCAGATATTTTACCTTCCCCTTGATTAAACCTAAATATTAATTAGGGTTAAGATCATTTAATTACCTTTATGCCCCTTTAGGCTTATTTATTTCATAACTCACTAAATTGAGCTCAAATGAGTCTAAAATGTTTATGTCACTTCACTCATATGTCAATTAAGACATTAGAGGAGAAAATGTGATTTTTCTGATATTATTTTAATTTATATAATTATTTTAATGAAAAATTGGGATTTTCAATGGAAATTCAACAACATGACCAAGAAAAGGTTTCTATCCTTAAAAAATTATGGGATGTTCCTAATGACCAGAGAACCACTTGGACCAATGTTGGTGATTTTTTAAATTATATTTTATTTATTATAATTATTTTGAGTTTTGGAGTGTTAATTAATTATAAAATAATATAAAGGTCGAAAATGGATTTCATATTTTTCTCAAATCTCTCTAACCTCAAGGAGTTTAGAGAAACAAATTTTATAATTTTCTGATTTTTCTTTGATTTATTAGAATTAATTTAGTGAAAAGTTTGGAAAATTCATTTTTTAATTCAAAAATTGTTTTAAGCATTTAAAATTCAATATCTTTAATTTGAGACTTGGGAAAAATATTTGGTTTGTTCCTAAGTGATTAGGAGTCAAAATATGACATTTTTATGATTTTTAATATTTTTGTGATTTTTATTATTTTTTAATTATTTAAAATATTAAAATATTATGAAAAATGAAGATTTTTAGAAAATTTTAATTTTAATTTTCTAAGGCTTCTCTGATACCAGAGAGGCCCCAAAACTAGTTTGGTGAATTTTTAAAGTGTATTTTTGGAGTTATGAATTTTTTAAGTTTAATTTTAGTTATGTGACTTAATTAACCCATTTAGTGGGGTTAAACACTTCCAATTGATTCCAAATTTTTATGTAAGGTACTTCTGATCCTAAAGATCAGTGGAGAATTGTTTTCAAGTTCTTTTGATATGTGGTTAACCCAAATTAATTAAAGTTTAGTTTTGAGTAATTAGGCCAATTAGGGTTATTCTTAATGAATTAACTCAAAATATAATTATCCTAGGGTCCTATGGTCCTAAGAAATTTCCCCAAAATTTTCTAGAATTTTCTAAGCAATATGCTAATTAATGGAATTAAAATACCAAAAACAGTGACATACACTTGAAAAATACATAACTTACCATAGAGATGTCTTCTGACCTTAAAAAATCCAGAGAATGTTCCCAAGATCAGAGGCTTCAAAAGCCCTATGGTCTAATGCCATGATGAATTGTCTATACATATAGAGAATCAAAATAGTGAAATGAGTAAAGAATTAATTAAAAATAAAATACTCATCAAAATAGCTTGATTTCTTTTTCACATTATTCTCCTCTGTTCACTGAGCAAGAGGGCATTTTTAGTTTATTTTTATTATTTTTCTACACAAAGATATGGATTTTCTAAGTTCTGGGTATTTAAATAAATAGAAAAAAAAATCATATTTATCTATTTATCCGACTCAGCACCGTGTCAACCTACGGCGGATTGAAAGACCACGCGGTGCGCTCCTATTTGACGCCACCATCTGAGTCAGCCGCCACGCGTCTCGCTGTTCCGCTCCTTACTCTGATCCGATGCAATCTGAGCCATTCAACTGATACACGCTCGATCGGACGGCGCCTGGTCATCATCCACGACCGGTGTGCACCCGTGACCGTCCACACTAAAACCCTAAGAACTCTCTAATTTCTCAATGGATTTTCGTGTTCTTATACTCTATGGATTTGTCTTGAAGAGACAAACACATCCATATGGTTTACATGCTATGAAATTAAGTAAATCAAAATGGAGAATCTCTGGAAGCTCGGGAGGAAGGAGTGGTCTATACCTTGGCTCTGAGAACTGAAGCTTCAATCAGAGAGTTGTGGCACCTTCGATTGCACCCAAGGAAGCTCCAGATGAAGTCTTTGGCTCTAGGGAATTGCTTAGGTACAACTTCCACCAAACCCAATTTCAAAGCTTGGCCGATAGAGAGAATGGCTGGCCTGGTGAGGGGGCTTCCACTGGGGAACTCCTTCTCTTGGTCCTGTGCAGGTGTGGTTGAGTTTAATTTGATTTTGGTGGAGGTTTCAGAGATGTCCTAGTTCCGGGGCGAGAATTGAGCTCCAAAATTGAGCTCATTCAATGGGGTTTAGGGCAGGAGAACAGTGGGGATCAATTGCTCTAGGTTAGGAGAAGGTCCTGGAGTAATTTTGGCAGAGTTTTATTTAGGTCTGGTTTATCACCTTGTTTGGCCGAGAAGGTGGTGGGTTTAAATAGACATGGCTGGAGGGCCTCCCAGGGGGAGTTAGGGCTTGGGATCAGCTGCTCTATACAAGAGAAGAACATCCATGGTGTTCAATTGGACTGGCATAACTCAGCAAGGAAGAATTGAAAATTTTGGCTCACATGAACTCTTGGCCATGGCTTTTTCCGGAGACCCAGGCAGCTGGCCGGTAGGGTTAGGTCACCATCTTGATCAGGAGGGTCAGGGGTTGGCAATGGTGCAGTCAATTAGCCATGGACATGTGTAAAGAGTTTAGCTTTAAGTGGTATGGGGAGAGGGGTGATTTTTGATCCAAATGGGTCAAGTCACACAAATGGGTTGGGTTCACCTCTCCAAGCTTTGGTTTGGGCTAAGGGAGATCAGGTGAGTCAGGTAGCTTAGTGGGGAAAGTCACCATCTAAGCATATTTAAGTTTAAGCATGGTTTAGGGGAAACATGGGAGTGCTTAATCACTTTAAGGGAATCAAGAAATAGGCTCCTTGTTTTGCCCAATATGGTATGGTCACATGAACACCACTCACATGGCTTGCATGGGGCTTATGCATGGTTCCATGGCTCCATGGCTCCATTTGGCTTAGGGATGGCTTGGCTTGGTTTCATGAAAGTGGGTTTTAAGGATTTTGGATATTTAGGGGTAATTTGACACATGGCTTAGTTTAGAAAAGTTTAATGATGAATTTGAAACTGAGGGGGTGATTTAAATCAAAGGGATGATGAGGTGAAAGTGTCATGTAGGCTTTGGATTGATTTTGGGCCTTTTGAAATCATTTTAGATGGAATTTTAAAATGGCTTAAGGAAGTGGGCCTTTAGGTTTGAAAACAAATTGGTGGATGGAAATTTTGTAAAAGGTGGGGCCAAATAAAAGTTGGGTTTAGTTTAGGGATGTGTCATGAATGATTTGGAGTAGGTTTGAAGTAATTTGGAGTTGGATTGGACTTAATTTGGGCCTTTTTGGTAAAGGGGCCAAAGACGGTCAAATTGGGCTAACTTGGTTTAAGTTTGGGCTAATTTTGGATTTGATGTAAAAATAATGTTGAGAAAGGTTTATGGGAGTGTTACAAAGAGTTTTCAATTTTGGTTGGGCTTTGATTTTGGGATTTGGGCCCATTTGGGTTAAGTTTAGGTTTAGGCCAATTTAGGGGATTCTGATTTTGGGTTAGGTTTGGGTGGAGTTTTGGTTCAAATTTGGGGCAAATCTTGTTAGTGTTTTGTTTGTGGGGATATTGGTAAGGTCTTAGAAATGATTTAGGGCTAATTGGGGTTGAATTGGGTTGGTTTGGGCTAGGTTTAGGTCATGGGCCAAAATTGGGCTTTAGGCTTTAAATTAAAATTGGATCCAAATGTCAATCAAATTGGGCTTGGATTTGATCTAAATTTATATTGGGGATATTGAATTTAAGTTTAAAATTGAATTGGATCAAAATTGAGGTCAATTGGGTTGATTTGGTTTAACATTGGGTCCACTTTGGGTTAAAAATGGGTCAAATTGGGGGTTTTGACAAAAGTGGGTTAAATTGACAACATTGGCCTATGGTGTAGTTGAATAAAATGAAATTGGGAATATTTGAAATTTTTTGGAATTTTCTGGGAATCTCTGGAATTTATGGATTTTTTGGTTAAAAAGGGCATTTTTGGGTATTTGGAGGGTATTCGGGGGTATTTTTGGTATATTTGGCTATGGATGATCAATTTTAATGGTGGGAAATGTTTAGGATTGGTTTTGAGGAATTTTGGGTAATTTAGGAAATTTTGCAAATTTTGGGTAGTTTCAAGGACATTTGGTAGGTTTGGTGGGTGTAGGGCCCCGGGGGTCAAAAATTGAAATTTTGGAAAAATAAAGATTGATCAAGTTTGAGTAGAATGGAATCACTTTGGTTGAGCCATGAAGCCATATCAAGCCCATAAGAGCCATGAGATGACTCATTTGAGGCATTTACTATGTTGTTCCTAACCCTTTTAGCCAAGGGCCTAGGGGTTAAGGTCCATCCATATGAATTACCTACATGAGTCAGGAAGTCAAGCTAGGTATGAATGGTTTTAGGATTTGGAATGTGTGTGAAAGTGTAATGTGTGGAGGTCAACTCTTACCAGACCAGGCCACCCAGTGTAGTCCTAAGGCCAAAGAGTCCTATAGGGAACTCATCCTTTAAAACTCCACATTTGATCTTAACCCTCTAAGTGACTTAGGGGTTTACAATCAAACTTATGGGTTTGCAGGGAGTTAAGAGGTGTTTAAATTTCTAAGAGGTGGGTTCCATTTCTAGTCTTCTAAGATAGTCAAAGGGAAAGCCTAACGCTAGATCCTAAGTACTAAGGAGAGAGAAGAGAAAAGACCTCATAAAAAATGAGGTCAACAAATGGACCCCCAATAGGTGTGGTGTGCTAACCAAGCACACCGCGCGTATTGGCGTTGACCGAAGAGATCAACAAAACCAACACAGACGTCTAAGTGACACACTTAGAACAGAGTAGAAACAAATTTTCGCTCGGGAGTATCGAGTACATCTCCAAGACTGGAGATCCCTGAACTTTCGCTGGGGAAAAGAAAATGAGATGAATTTTAGATCATAAGATCTGGGAAAATTTGATTTAGATTTCATTTCATTTTTTATTCTGAGTTTTTTTTAATGTGTGAGTTTAGATTTCGATTTGTTCTGAGTTTCAATTTCGATTGAGGTTTAATTTAAAATCAATTTAAGGAAATCTGGATTTGAAATGAGAATTGGAACCTAGGTTCCAGCCTCGGGATTGCGAAGAGAACTGGAATTTAGGTACCAGTCTCGGAGTGAGAATCAGAGTTTAAGTATCGATTGAAAAGGATGAGAATCAGAATTTAGGTACTGATCTCAAAAGTTAAAAGAGAACTGGAATCGGGTTCCAGTCTCGAAGGTTTAATGAGAACTGAAATTTGGTTCCAGTCTCGAAGGTTTAAAGAGAACTGGAATCTGGTTCCAATCTTGAAGGTTTAAAGAGAAATGAAAACTAGTTCCAATCTTGAAGGTCTAAAGAGAAATGGACACTAGTTCCAATCTCGAAGGTCTAAAGAGAAATGGAAACTAGTCCCAATCTCGAAGGTCTAAAGAGAAATGGAAACTAGTGCCAATCTCGAAGGTCTAAAGAGAATTGGAAACTGGTTCCAATCTCGAAGGTCTAAAGAGAATTGGAAGCCGGTTCCAATCTCGAAAGGTCTAAAGAGAAATGGAAGCCGGTTCCAATCTCGAAGGTCTAAAGAGAAATGGAAGCGGTTCCAATCTCGAAGGCCGGTTCCAATCTCGAAGGTTTAAAGAGAAATGGAAACTGGTTCCAATCTCAAAGGTTTAAGGAGAAATGAAAATTGGTTCCAATCTCGGAGGTTTAAGGAGAAATGAAAACTGGTTCCAATCTCAAAGGTTTAAGGATAAATGGAAACTGGTTCCAATCTCGAAGGTTTAAAGAGAAATGGAAACTGGTTCCAATCTCGAAGGTTTAAGGAGAAATGGAAACTGGTTCCAATCTCGAAGGTTTAAGGAGAAATGGAAACTGGTTCCAATCTCGAAGGTTTAAGGAGAAATGGAAACTGGTTTCAATCTCGAAGGTTTAAAGAGTTGAAATTTGCTGTGGAGATTTGAGTTTAGCGGAAGATTTGGAATGAAATGTGAAAGTGTTTCACGTCCCACGAGGATCGATCAAAGTCTGATTATTTGGCGAAGGATATGAATCCATGCCTCAGAACGAAATCGAAAATTTTCGTGGTTATGTGTCAGTAGATTCAGTCGACCTTCTCAAAAAAGGGAAGGACATATGGAGAGTCAAAAAGAGATTTGAGAATAGCCGAAGGCTGGGAATTTCAGATTCGGAAATTTGTCTTAGTTGCTTGTTGTAATTTGATTTTAGCTTGATTTTTCAATTTAGGGTTCACATTTATTTAGAGTTCGTGTTTATTTGTAGTTTGTTTTGACATTCAGATTTTTTTTTAAAAGAGTTCTTATTTATTTTTATTTTCCCTTTGTTCTTTGCTCGAAGTTCTTTTTAATTTAATGACGTTTCTCAGTCAATTTGTACAAAAAGAGGTGAAGGCAAAACATGACATGGTCACTTTCATTCCAATCTTGTTGAAAATATATCATACATCTTGATCCAAAAAATGATGATATTTTCTTTAAGAATTTAATATCTCATACAATCCATATAAATCCAAAACGGATTGTGTAAGATTCTTCAAGTTTCTTTTAAAAGCATCTGTGAAAATCCATGTCTGAACAGTGAGATACATGGACAATAACATCACCTTCCAAGTCATCCTTGGCAGGAATGCCATATGGATGTGCCTTGGAGGTGTGATATCTCCCATGTAACTCACAGCTCGTAAGGCCGGAGGCTCTCTAACTCTGGGTCTTGCTGGAAGTGGAAAGGCATTTTTCTGTCGTCTATCCTCCTGAAAGTAACAGAGATTCGCTCAACAGGCACTCCTGGAATGCAATGCTTTGCGATGTCCGCTCCATTCCCTTTTAACACCATGACGGAACCTACCGGTAGTGGTATCTCCACCGGCCCTCGGAATTCTCCGGGGCCTGCTATCCGGAGGTCAGATCCAAACATGATATTGCACTGGTTGACAAAAGACACTGTGCAGAAAGGTCTAACGAAATCATGATGGTCTATGTGTGAAGGTATGCAGTCGCCCTCCTTATAGATGTTAATGATGCAGCTGTTGGGTATGCAATCTGCAGGCAATACCCTCTATGTTATCATCCTCTTTACCATTATTTTAATAATATTCGGCATCGGATCCACCTTACTGCGACGGAGTATCCCTGGTGGATTTCCTTCTCTGTCTACCGCGAAGTTGTAGCAACATCCGCACTGGATCGTAACTCTTCCTTTCCCTGGCATCCATCTTCGGGGTTCTGAATAGGTCTTTTCCCTCAGACGACCAGCTCGGCCCATTTTCTGGAGTTCAACAATGCAGTCTACAATTTGCTATTGCTCGTAATCTAAGAATACATCTGTATGTAGCTCGAGGCCTTCTAAGATATTGATCCTCTTGCCTTCAATTCTCTCAAAGTATTCAAAAGTCTTCTTTTCGACATTCTGCATTCTTTCCAACTCATATTCTGGAATTATCTACAACTAGCGAGGTCTAGTAACGTACTGGGGAATGTATGGTTCAACCCCGACACGCTCTCCTGCGTGTCTTGGCTCCTCGGGAGTAGTCTCTATCGGGACGTCCTCCAGGGTTGCTTTCGCAACAAGACTCCTTAAAACTGGTGCATTTATCTGGCGTTGAGGCGCTGATTCTATTTCTGTTCTTCTAGGAATTTCCTTTATCTGTTATACTTTCCTTGGAATTTATCTCCTCCTTTCCGGTTCCTAACGAACCAATTTCTTCGAAGTATTTGAATTGACGGTAGCAACTGTCTCTTCATGTTGATCTGCTGCTAACTTGGTTAACATCTTGAGAATGCTGCGATTCTTGTTCCTCCGCTGAGTGGCAGTGAGAGTATCTCTCCTTAGCCCTTGAATTTCTGTGGGCATGGCGCTGACGAGACTGCCTTCTGCTGTAGCAACCACGGACTCAATTCTCTTATCTTCTCCCGTTGCATGAGCGGTGTTTACTTTCCTCTTCTTGCTGGTAGATGGTTGATGTGAGCCACCCAATTTCATCAGTCTGACTGTGGAACTCTTCCCGATCAATCGGGGTCCAATCATTTTCTTCGTACTATAGCCCGGTTGGTGTGAAGTCAGAGTCGATCTCAATCACGGTTCCATCATTCATTCTCTTTTCATCAAGTGTTAGACTCACACCATTCTTAAAGTTCAGAACCAACCGCCCGTTCTACATTTCCCTGCGAAAAAATAAGGAAAGGATCAGGGGCTGTACTAAGAACAAGAACATTAGAAAAAGTTATTTGTTTATTAATGAAGAGCTTTTATTCGTTTATTTCAAATTTAAATAAGATTAGAAAAAGATGAAGAAAGATCAAGAGTGAGACTCGACTTGAAAGGAAGGATAAAGACTTTATTATCATGTTTTCACATGTTTTCTTTTAACTTTTTTTTTTTACGATTTTCTTTATCATCCACTCTTTTTATATTTTTGGGTTCGGACCCAGTCATAAGTAATTACTGTGCCTGTGCTTCTAGGAATGGGGATTCGTCCTTCGAAACATCAGGTTGCGTAATACTTCTTAGATATCGTCCATTAATTGGAAGCATAGGTGATTCTCTACGGCAATTTACAAGCTGGTAGGAACCTCCTGACTAGACTGTCTCGACCACGAATGGCCCTTCCCAAGTCGGCTCAAATTTACCACCTATCTAGCGATGTGTAAGAATAAGTCTTCTGAGAACTAGAACCAAGTCACCGACTTTGAATGTTCTTGGACGGACCAGTTTATCATGGGCCTGGATCATCTTGGCTTGATACAGTTCCAAATTCTGCTGTGCTGAAAGTCTTTTTCCTTCTAAGCTTTCCAATTCTTCTAGTCATAATTTGGCATTTTCTTCTGTAGTGATCTTGTTTGCGACTGCAATTCTGAGAGAAGGAAGCTGAACCTCTAAGGGTAGAACGGCCTCGGACCCGTACACTAAGGCGTATGGCGTAGACTGGGTAGGAGTTCTGAAAGTCGTCCTGTAGGCCCATAAGGCTTCTAACAACTTCTCGTGCCAATTTCTTTGGTTGTCGTCCAAAGTTTTCTTTAGGATTTGGACGAGAGTTTTATTAAAATCCTTGGCCAAGCCGTTTGCTCTTGGGAAGTAGATTATTGAATAGTGCCAGTCGATCCCATATCTTCTGACAAAATTGTTGATCTTCGTGCTTCTGAATGTGGACCCGTTATCTGAGATAATTCTGTGTGGTACCTCAAAATGGTAGACGACTTGATTCTTGAAGAACTGTAGCACGTGATGTGCTTTCACTTCTCTGAGCGGTACTGCTTCTGCCCACTTAGAAAAGTAATCTGTAGCTGCAAGAATGAAGCAATGTCCTCTTGAAGAAGGCGGTTCTATCGGACCCACTATATCTGTGCCCCAACACTCAAACGGCCACGACGCGATTGTCGGATGTTGCACATTTGGAGGTTGATGTAGAACCACTCCATGCACTTGGCACTGGTGACAACTTTTGGCAATCTTCATGCAATCGGTCATCATTGAGGGCCAGTAGTACCCTAGTCTTTTAATTTTCATTTTCATTTTCGGACCCGACTGATGAGCGCCACAAAGTCCTGAGTGTACTTCTTTAACAATTTCACGAGCCTCAGACTCGCTCAGGCACCTTAGCCACATCTGATCAAAAGACCTTCTGTATAACATGCTATTTATTAATGCGTAAGACAGAGTTCTTTTCTTGATTTGATGGGCTAACGACTTATCGTCCGGTAGGTTTCCTGTTTGCAAGTAGTCTATTAATGGTTGTTGCGAATCTCCTGTAACTTCTATTACTGCTGTAACTGATTCTTTTTCTTTTCCTTCTGATTTGTGTATTGTATCCATGTCGAGCTGTGATAGAACCTGACGTCCCTGATTTCAACTGACTCATCCTGTAGGCAGGCAAATTCTTTTGCAAGGCGGGCTAACGCATCCGCGAGAGCATTTTCTCTTCTGGGAATCTTGTAGATAATTACATTCAGAATCTGCTCTAGCAATTTCATTGCGTACTGAAAGTACTGTTCGAGTCTTGGCTTTAGAATTCTGCATTGTCCTGCGACTGTTGAATTATCAACTGAGAATCCCCATAGATGTTGATATCCGTTATCCCCATCTGAATGGTTAATTCTAGTCCAACTATAAGGGCTTCGTATTCTGCCTCGTTGTTTGTACACAATTCTGTTAAGTGGTAGGAATACCTTAACATCCCCCGCTTTGGTGTTATAAAAATTAGTCCGATTCCTACCTTACCTGGCACTATCGTTTGTGATATTTTATCTTTTTGTGCTGAAGATGCTCCGTCAAAGTACAGTTCCCAACACTGATCATTGGGGTATTCTAGGCTCATTATCTGCTCGTCTGGCAAGTCATCGTTGAGAGGCGATTCTGCCGGTAAAGGGTGTGCTGCAAGGAAGTCTGCCAGGACTTGTCCCTTTACGGCACGAAGAGGAACGAAAGTTATATCGAATTGCAATAGTATCATTGACCACCTGGCAAGTCTACTGGAAAGTGTCGGACGGGTCATCAAATATTGCAACGGATTAAACTTCGAAATAAGGTTGAATTTATGAGAAAGCATGTAATGCCTGAGCTTCTGTGGGGTGAAGATCAGGGCCAAACAGTGCTTCTCAATAGGAGGATACTTTACTTCCGTCGGAATTAGACGATGGCATAAGTAGTAGAGAGCATTTTCTTTTCCCTCATCATTGACACGAGCTAGCGAGGCTCCGAGAGAGTCGTCTAAAGCTCGCGGTATAAAGTATCAACGGTCTACCCGAGACTCAGGTCGCTAAAACAGGGAGGTGTCATTAGATCATCGTTTAATGTCATCGAAGGCATGTTGACATTTTGAGTCCCAAGTAAACTTGGCATCCTTCTTAACCAAAGCGAGAAAAGGCTGACACCTTCCTGACAAATTTGAAATAAAGCGTCGAAGATATGTCAATTTCCCTTGAAAGGACCGTAGTTTTTTGAAGGTTTTGGGAGGCAGAATTTCTAAGATAGATTTAATCTTCTCCGGATCGATTTCAATTCCACGATGTCGAACAACAAATCCTAAGAATTTCCCAGAGGTGACACCGAAGGCGCTTTTCAAGGGATTCATCTTAAGGTTATATTGTCTTAACCGATCGAAAACAATTCTCAAATCATACAAATGATCTTCTTTTAGTTTTCTCTTGATGACTACATCATCCACGTAGCACCCGACTTGGTTGTGAATGAGATCATCAAAAATCCTTGTCATTCCTCTTTGATAAGTTGCTCCTGCGTTCTTCAATCCAAATGGCATCACTATGTAGCAGTATACCCCGATCGGCGTTCTGAAGGCTATAAGCTTTTCATCCTCTGGTGCCATCTTTATCTGGTTGTATCCTGATGATCCATCCATGAATGAGAAGACTTCAAGTGTTGAAGCAATGTCTATCATCAATTCTGGAATGGGTAGCAGGAATTCGTCCTTTGGACATGCTTTGTTCAATTCTCTGAAATCCACACAGATTCTGATCTGACCATTCTTCTTTCTAACCGGTACCACATTGGCTAACCAAGTTGGATATTGTTCCTCACGGACAAATTTAGCGTCTATTAGCTTCTTAACTTCTGCTATAACTTGTTGTTCAATCTCTAGACGCATTCTTCTCGGAGCTTGTCTAACTAGAACGGTAGTGGGATCCACTCCTAGCTTGTGAACTGCGACCTCTGGAGCTAATCCTGGCATTTCATCATAACTCCAAGCAAAACAGTCCTTGAACTCCATTAATAACTTGATTATCTCTTCGGAGTTTTCTTTATTGAGTAAGGAGCTAACAAAGGTCGGCCTAGGCTCTTCGCTAGTACCTAAGTTAACTTCCATTAACTCGTCTATTGTAGATTTAATTTCTTCTTCGAATTCTGGCGGAGCATCTCCGATTGGTAGATCTTCGAGATCTTCTGAAGCTTCCAAGCAGTCTTCATTAGGCTCGCAAGTGACAACCAAGCAAAATCCCGTATCGTCAACTGATCCTACTGTGCCAAATCCGAGACCATGTTTTGAATTGGGAGGCCGACTGGCATTGTTCCATAATTTTTCAAAGTGTTGTGATCGATATTTTGTCCATTGTTTAGGTAAGACACCACGTTGAATTAAATTTTGAACGCAGGGAGAGTACCACTCAAAAGGCAATTCCATTAATTCAGAAGAAGTAACATCTTCAAATTGTACATCTTTTTCAGTATTGGAAGAAGAAGCGCCACGGTAGAATTTGATCGTTTTAGTACCACCACGTACTTCCTTGACCACCATACCCTCGATCTTATTAGAATGGATCGGGGTCAGGGTCATAGTATGTACATAATGGTTAATCTTCTCGTACATTGATTTATATTCTTCATTCTTTTCATCTTCGAGAGAGATTTTGAACTGGGGTTTCTTTTGATTTACTATTGCTGCTTCTTTCTTGATTTCTTCTTCTTTGGAACTGGTCTCCCAATCTACGTTGATGATCGAGTTTCTTCAGTCCAACTCGTTCTAACGTCTCTTCCACGACCTCGTCCCCGGCCTCGACCTCGGGTGCGAGTTCTGGAGAAACCTTCATCATCTCACCGTAAGGGAGAGGTGAATAACTGTTGGACTAGAATTTTAGGCTCTTCATTATCTTGCACTTCTTTTGCTTCATTTGGTATGGTGTTTCTGGAGAAGATTGTTTTCTTCGGAGGCGCGTAGTAGGCTGCATCTTCATGAATTCTGATTTCATGTATGGAGAACAGCTGCAAGAGACCTTTGATACACTGTTCTCCTCCTTCATAATACTTTATGCACTGGTGCAGAGACGACGGTACCATCCGGTTCTCAAGGATCCATGGCCGACCCAGTAGAGTGTTGAATGATGTTTCAGAATCAATTATATGGAATTTTGCGGTTGTCTTTGCCAAATCACCGGTCTTCATTAACAGTGTTATTGATCCGAGTGCTCTTTCTCTTTTCTGATTGAACCCTCTTAATAACATCTTGTCTGCTTCAAGTTCACGAGCATCAATTTCTAAATATGCTAACGTTCGAAGGCTCATTATGTTGATTGATGCTCCCGGATCAACTAACACCCTGGAGAGCGTAAACTTTCCAATAGTGACTGACCCGATTTTTGTACTTCCAAATACAAGAATTTGTTACTACTGCTAGAAAATTTAATTTTTAGCGAAGGCGTGAAACACTTGACATGGAATAACTTGCTGTATGGATGTGTACCAAATAAAACTTTTTTAATATATGTTTATATAGCAAAATATAATTTTAAAAAGGAAATATTTTATATTTTTTTTTTGGGTACTACACATGTATACGTATCGTTTCAAGTAATATAGGGCTTTGAAACAAAGACCCCAGTATCGATCCCACGGGGAAAAATTATAGTAATAAATTTCTAAATATTGTATTTCAAAAATCTTTTTATATTTTAATCTAACTCTAAATTACTATTAATTTACTAGATGCAAATAAAGAAAACAATAATAAGATAATGATTTTGTGAAAACTATATAAAATAAACAACTTTCTTCCCTTCAATTAATCTAAGATTTTTAAGATAATTTAATATTCATTGGAGAATTTGATTTATGGTATTGTGCCATTTAAAGCATTCATATTCTTTACCCTTTGATCCAGGCGCAAAGAACATTGGCTAATTTATAGATCAGGTCCGGATGTATTGTTAGTAGAATGGGTTAATCTAGGCTCACACTACTAGATGTCCAAGGGTGGCTATGGTCGGCCTTACTAGTGACCCTTTCCTAATCTATAAATCAAATTATAAGAATTTAGTCTGTCACTCTAAAAACTTATCAATTCTACGCCTTTTAATTCTTATCTTCCTATTTATTTGCACTTCACCTTGAATAGCCCGCACATGGCCTTCGACTACCCAAGGATTCATGTGACACTTACAAGTTAAGAGTTTTTCTCCTTCTAGGTCTCAAAACTCTTCAACGAGTTTTAACAATTTAAATGGCCAATTTAAAAAGTAAAGTAAGATCGAGTATTAATGTCTTCACAATGTTTTGAAAATATTTTGAATTTCAATTCTCCATCGAATATTTTATTATCTTATTTATCTCTTCATAATTGAAGGAAGAAAGTAAACTAACTACTCAGAACACATTGAATATAAACAGTAAAACAATATAAATAAACTTTGAATCAAATATAAAATACTTATCTCAAATATTCCTTCTACAGATCTTCTGATTCCTACTGACTCCACAGTGTAATGAACTCCAGATACAACCACTTGAAAATAAACTCACTAAACTAAACAAAAGTGGCCCAAAATTTCTCTCTCTATTTCTCTCTCTAAGGATGAGAGATCCTAAAGTGGATAAGAGAAAGGGGTTACAATGGGGGGCACGTTTTTCTGAAGAAATGGACTCCTATTTATAGGCTTCAAGGGTTGCTTTGAGGCACCTCTTCAAAACATGTCCACATTCAATGAATCTTCTAGAAGGTCTGTTTGGCGCCTAGGCGCCGGAATCTAGCGCCTAGGCACCGGACACCGCATCCAGTTCTTCGCACCTCTTCACTTTGGCTCGCACCTCTTCGTGATTAAAACCGTTTTGGAGTGTCCAAATGCAATGTATCACTTGTCCTATTATCAAGGAACAACTGCCAGTCTTATAGAATGTCCAATAACCGCTCACTCCGTCAAAATAACCGTTCAAACGTTGTAAAAAACTTGACAGTTTTTGTATCGAGTCTGGCGCTTAGGCGCCAACTTCTGGCGCCTAGGCGCCAGGCCATATTTTTTTATACTTTTTTATTTTGCTCCATTTTTGCTCCTTTTTGCTCCTTTTTGCTCCTTTTTACTCCTATTTCCTTTTTGAACCTTTTTACATCACCTACATCTAAAAACACAAAAAAATACCTTTCATTAAAGCATAATATCCTTAGAAATTGATAAGAATTAAGACATAAAGAAATATGTATTTTTTTATAGATCAAAATCCTCCAAACTTAAATGTTACTTGTCCTCAAGTAACTCTTTCTACTATATAAAATGTATAACCTTTGAAATAAAAGATAAATATTTAAGATTCCTTATAATTTTTGATTTTATAAAGTTTTTAGTAAATTATTAACCCAATTTTACTAACTAGGTTTAATTTGAAGAATTTAAAGAATATTTAACTACCAAATCATAAGATTTGAAACTTTTCATCCATTTTGAAAATAATAGAAGTCTATTATATTAAGATCTCATAGATTATTTACAAGAAAAAGATCTTCTTGAAAAATCTTTCCTAAATAAATATTCATGTATAAAAATTAAGTAAAATATGTAACTAGTTTTCTTCTTATAAGCTAATTCAAGTGAAGCCAATTTTAGATTAGACATTTCCTTAAGCTTCTCCTCTCTTTTTTTTTTCTTTTTTTCTTTTTTTTCTCTTTTATATATATATATATATATATATATATATATATATATATATATATGGATTACTATATCTGGATAGCGCTGTTAATGGTGTTGAACTTCACTATCCTTAACTTATATTTTCAAAACTTATACATTTCCACTTAATTATTATAACATGAATATGAATTCAAAAAGATTTCCAATCTTTTCTTTTTCAAGTGATAATTTTTGATTACTTAATATTTCTAAAATTCTATTATATCTATCATGAATAGAAAAATTTCTTAATCTTATTCTTCTTTAAGTTAAATAATTCTTTTCTTAAAATCAATCAAAGTTATTAAAATTTTTGTTAATTTCACTAAATTGTTTATAATTTCAAAAATAAAAGTGATCTCAAATAAATTCTTCATTCCTTATGTTATGTTAAAAAGTTTTTATTTTTATGAAAATATTAGTTCTTTAAGGACAAATAAAATTTAAATTTGAATGTATTTTCCCTTCCCCCAAACTTATGTTTTGGTATACTATGATAATTTGAAAGTATGAGAAAAAGAAAATCATAAGAATTTTTATAAGTATGTAAAAACAATCTTAAAAAGAAAAATTAACTTCTACTCATGCTTTTATGAATAATTAAGATAAAACCGAAGCATGTATAAAAAGTAAGCAGGCTAATTTTTATGATTATACTAAATTTGAAACAAAATTAAAGCAGAGCAAAATTACTAATTACTAAATAGTAGACTAAAACAAACATATCATAAATTAACTCTAACTTCAGTCTCAACACAATACATTAAGAATATTTTAACAACAGAATCTTAGCACTAATCAATCCTCACAAATATTTAAACAAATCAACATACATCAAACACAAAACTACACAAAAATCCAAATAAAACAAACTAACAGAGTAGCTCATCATAAAGATCTATAACTACTAGTCACTAGCTGTAGCCTCATCATCATCATCATCACCAAAGGAAAATTCTACGTCCTTAGGATCAACAAATGGTGTGAAACTAGGAAAAGTAGGGAAACTAACATCAAGTTCACCCTTCAGAAATCTGACTAGGGCTTCATCATACTCAACATCATAACTACTCTTCCTCTGGGTATAATCAGATAAATGATCAAGTTTCCTATCAATAGTATCAATCCTGCAGTGAGTTTGAAATAACTCCTGCTACTACTCTAAAAACTGATCATGCATTGATTCCCAGAAACTCGATAGTGGCTCAGCAGAAGTAGAGGGTCGAGAAGTAGAAGGTCTACCTGGAGTATGTGCAGAAGTAGAAGGAGCGGTCGATCTCTTCCCTCAAAGACGATCATAGATACTAACACTCTCTTGCCCAATTGGCTTGGTAGACTTTAACTTCTCCTCAGAAATATCAGCAGTGACTCCATTACTAACACATAATGATAAATCGGAGATGGGAATCCCAATCCAACGAAGTGCCGGATCTCGCGAGTAGAATCCACGGAATCATAAATAATACCGCCGAGCATCGATAGGTTTCATTTCCCGAATGCAGTAGTTTAAGATCGCTCGATCTCTAGTCACTTCACTCAGGTGGTTGGATGGTAACAATCTTGCAGAAATAAAATAGTGTCATGCTTTAGAAATACCATTTAATTTGGAGGATTTGAAGTTTACCATTTTTCCGTTTCTGATCTTCCAAGATCCAAGATGCAGTCGATCAAATAAGCAATGATCATATCTAAATCTCCCTCTGATGGTGATAATCCAGAATAATGGCATTCAATAGTTGGTGGCAGGCCATAAAATATATTGATTCTTTCAGGAATAAATCCTACTCCGATACCTCTAACAAAGACTTCATAATCTTTGGCATCCAGAAAATTTGCATAAAACTCTCGAATAATAGGGATAACAGCAACAGCAGTGAAATAACAGAATCGTTGCCAATTGTGTGCAACGATAGTGTTTTCAAACACTTCTCCCGGATGATAGAAACTTCATTCTTAAATGGACTTCCTGGACGTCGCAAATTCGTGGAAGTGAAAATGCGCAACCGCAGTAGAAAATTTGCTTCTATCAAAGTTATCTCGTGCCTTCCCGCGTTTAGATTTCAGAGCCATCTAAACGTGAAAGAAAGAACAAATTTAGGAATCAAAGATTTAAACTCTTTTTAAGTTTATAAAACTTAAAATAAGTTTAAAAATCCAAAGAAATCACTAAAAATCAAATTTTTTTTCAAAATTTCGGTTCTTAGCAAAACTAGGGAAATCTATGGTGAAAATCGAAAATAAATGGTTTAAAGTGTAGATCTGACCTTGAGACAAAGAAATCGAGTGGTTTCACGCTCAAATCCTTGATGTTTTGACCTCAAAATGGATCTAAAAGGTGTATTTTTGCGAAAATGGGGAAGAAGATGAAGCTTAGGCGTCAAAAATGGCTTTTGGGGGTTATTTATGTAAATTTTCGGGTACAAGCCGAACTGGCGCTTAGGCACCGAATTCTGGCGCCTAGGCGCCAGACTCGCCTTTCACAAAAAATTATTTTTAAATTTAATTTTCCACCAAAATTCATAAATTCAACTTCCAATTACTCATATAGAGTAGGGCTTCGGCTTCTAACTTCCACAACATTTTTCAAAAATTTATAAAAATTAAATATTTAATCCACCAATCAAACATAAAGTTTAAATCAAACTCACTAAATTTCATTTATAATCTTCAATATTGACTCAATACATTCCAGATAAGTATTATACTTGATTCAAGTTCCTAATACACGCTCAAACACAACAATTTCTAAGCAAAAACAACACACATTGAACATGAAAGCAAATACACAAACAAACATAATCGATTCTCTAAATCGATACAACGACTCAACAAACCATATAATAACTATCTCATTACCAGAATATTCTAATCTTCACAAGGGAAATTGTGTATTCCACTTGGAAAGAACACTAACGCTCTCGGGAAATCCGTAGCCGTCTTTTCGTCAATCCACTTGTTCTTCGCATACATTTCAACTTGAGCATCTTGATAAGCCGCAAAATGATCAACGTGAAGTTTCATTTGCCATTCTAGATGTTCAATTTGATGAAACATCTCATGAGGGCGATCTCCAATGCTTTTAAACACCGCTTCAAACTTATCCAAACGACTAGAAATTTTTTCTAAACTTACAGCGATGAAACCATTGAAGTAGGGTTGAGGATCCTTTGAGACCTTGTCCCTAGCTTCTTCTCCATGATTTCTTCCTTCCATATTCTTAAAAAATTTCTCAAATCTCTCAAGAATGAACTGCAAGGGATGTAATTTTGATTGGTTGATGGTTAGGGAAGAAGATAGGTTGATTTAAAGGTGAAAATCGTGTGAAAAACTGAAAATTTTTGGTTTTTGCACGACCTAGTAACCGTGGCGCTTAGACGCCGAATCTGGCACCTAGGCACCGGACCTATTGATACATAGTTGATTCTGGCGCTTAGGCGCCGAATTCTGGCACCTAGGCGCCGGAACTATGTTCAACTCTGTTTCACCTAATCATCAAATTTCAAAATTTCGTTCTCCAAGAAAGGTAAATTATACTGGTAAGAGTAATTTAGACTCAATAACTAACATTGTAAACAATCATAATGAAGGTTAACTTGATCTCCTTTTTACTCATATTCAGAATAGAGTGATCCCATTTCTAAATCTTACATACTTCAAAATAATTTTCACTCTAAGTCAACAAAGACTTATGAGCATCAAATTTTTCTAAAGTAATATAAAATTAATCAAGATCGAGGCATAACCTTACATTAAAACACAAAAGCACTCATAACAAAAGATAATTATGGGTTGCCTCCCACAAAGCACTTGGTTTAACGTCGTCAGCCCGACTTAAGTAAATCTTTAATTAGGTTGACTCAATTCATAAGCCTCTTTATAAATCTTTTTAATATCTCCTAAATAAGGCTTCAATCTTAATTCATTTACTTTAAAAATTTTTCCTGTTTTGGGATCTTTAATATCCACAGCTCCATAATGGTATGCTTTCTCAACTATATAGGGTCCAATCCATTTAGATCTTAATTTTCCAGGAAAAAGTTTTAAACGAGAGTTAAACAGTAATACTTCTTGTTCAGGTTTAAAAATTTTTCCTGAAATTTTCTTATCATGCAACATCTTCATTTTTTCTTTTTAAATCCTCACATTTTCATATGATTCATTTCTTATTTCTTCCATCTCATTTAATTGCAATAATCACTTTTCTACTACTTTATTCAAATTAAAATTAAACTCCTTTATCATCCAATAAGCTTTATGTTCAAGTTCTACAGGTAAGTGACAATGTATACAATAAATTAACCGGTAAGGTGACATTCTGATTGGTGTCTTATAAGCTGTTCTATAAGCCCATAATGCGTAATCAAGTCTATCAATCCAATCAGTTCTTTTAGGATTAACGAGTCTTCTCTAAAATTCTTTTAATTTCTCTGTTTGATACTTCAGCCACTCCACTTGTTTGTGGGTGATAAGCAGTTGCAATTCTATGTTTGATTCCAAATTTTTGTAGTAATGATTGAATTCTTATATTCCTGAAATGACTTCCACCATCAGTGATAATTACCTTAGGCATTTCAAATCTTGAAAATATAATTTTCTTTAAAAATTTAGAAACACTTTTGGAATCACGGATTGGTAAAGCAACGAACTTCAATCCACTTTGAAACATAATCAACTCGCTAATAAAATATAAATTTTTCCGGATGATGGAACAAATGGTCCCATAAAGTCTAAACCCCATATATCAAAAATTTCAACTTCCAATATATAGTTTAAAGGCATTTCATTCTTCCTAGATATATTTCCCATCCTTTGACATCGATCACATGTTTTCACATAATGTCTCACATCTTTAAATAAGGTAGGCCAATAAAATCCGAATTTAAAATTTTAAATGCAGTTTTATTTATGCCAAAGTGTCCTCCAAAATCAGAATCATGACATTTTTGAATAATAGCAAAAGTTTCCTCATAAGGTACACATCTTCAAATTATAGAATCTTTACCAATTTTAAATAAATGAGGTTCTTCCCAAATATAAGATTTTGCTTCATATTTAAATTTCTTAATAAATTTGTTATCCAAGTCATAAGGCAAAATATTGCTAACTAAATAATTAACAATATCAAGCATACCAAGGTGTTTTGCATCCTTGAATAACATATAAAGATTCATCGTGAAATTTCTCATTTATATTTTCTTTCGAAATAATATCATTTTTAATTCTAGACAAATGATCGACAATTTGGTTTTCGGTTCCTTTTCTATCTACTATTTGAAAATCAAATTCTTGTAGAAGTAAAACTTATCTTATAAGTCTAGGTTTAGAATCCTTCTTAGATAATAGATATTTAATAACAGAATGATCGGTTTAACTATGCATTTAGTACCAAGAAGATAAGGTCTAAATTTATCAAAGGCATATACTATAGCTAGAAGCACTTTCTCAGTGGTAGTGTAACTTCTTTGTGTTTCAGTGAGAGTTTTACTAGCATAATATACAACTTTGAAATTTTTCTCATATTTTTTCCTAATACAGCTCCAATTACAAAATCACTTGCATCACACATTAATTCAAAAGATTTATTCCAATTAAGTGTAACAATGATAGGTGCAGTTATTAATTTTTCTTTTAGAATATTAAAAGCATTAATACATTCTTTATTAAATTCAAATTATATATATTTTTTCCAATAAATGACAAAGAGGTTTAGCAATTTTAGAAAAATCCTTTATGTATCTTCTATAAAATCCAGCATGACCTAGAAAACTTCTCACATCAGTAACAGTAGTAGGTAGTAGCAATTCAGCAATAATTTTTACTTTTGCTTGATCTACTTCCATCCCTTTTTGTGACACTTTGTGACCAAGTACAATGCCTTCTGTGACCATGAATTGACATTTTTCCTAGTTAAGAACTAAATTTGTTTCTTCACATCTTTTCAGAACTTTGGCTATGTTTTCCAAACAAGATTCAAAAGAAGTTCCAAAAATTGAAAAATCGTCCATGAATATTTCAATTCCTTTGTCAATCAAATCACAAAATATTGACATCATACATCTTTGAAAAGTTGCAGGTGCATTACATAAACCAAAAGGCATTGTTCTAAAAGCAAATGTTCCATAAGGAATTGTAAATGTTGTCTTTTCTTGGTCCTCAGGAGCAATAAGTAATTGATGATAACCAGAATATCCATCCAGAAAAAAGAAATATGGGTGTCCAGCTAATTTATCGAGCATTTGATCCAAGAAAGGTAAAGGAAACTGATCCTTTCTAGTGGCTTTCTTTAATTTGCTATAGTCAATACAAATTAGCCATCCAGTAACTTGTCTTGTAGGAATTTGTTCATTTTTATCATTAACAATGACAGTTACACCTCCTTTCTTCGGAACACAATGAATAGGACTTACCTATTGACTATCCAAAATAGGATAAATAATACCAGCATCTAACCACTTAATAATTTCTTTTTTAACAACCTCTTTCAAGATAGGATTTAATCTTCTTTGCGATTCTATAGTAGGTTTAAAAGTTTCTTCCATTAAGATTCTATGCATGCAAATGGAAGGGCTTATTACTCTTATATCAGCAATAGTCCAACCAAAAGCTTTCTTATAATTCTTTAACACGCCTAGTAGTTTTTCTTCTTGATCTCTACTCGACTCGTAATAAATAATAACGGGTAAAGTTAACGAATTTCCAAGAAACACATATTTTAAATGTGAAGGTAACATTTTTAATTCCAGTTCAGGGGCTCTTTTAATTGATGGTAAAAGTATATCATTTTGAGTTATGTCTAAAGTTACCCAATTATCTTTAATAAAATGAGTCTCTTCTTCTTCTACTACTTCATTTTCATTAGTTAAAAATTCAAATTTTTCTTCAGAAATGATTTTACATTTTTCTTGATAATGTTTTTCAATTAAATAATCAATTATATCCATTCGATAACATTTCTCTTTATCAGGGTACTTCATTGATTTAAGAACATTGAATTTAATTTCTTGATCATTAACTCTCATAGTTAGTTCTCCCTTTTGCACATCAATCATAGCTCGTCCGGTAGCTAGAAAAGGTCTCCCTAAAATAATAGGTATCTCTTTATCTTATTCCATATCAAATACTATGAAAACTATAGGGAAGATAAATTTATCCACTTTAACAAGGACATCCTCTATAACTCCTTTAGGATAAGTGATAGATCTATCAGCTAACTGAAGGGTTACAGTGGTGGGAGTAATATCTCCTAAATCCAATCTTCGAAAGATAGAAAATGCCATGAGATTAATACTTGCTCCTAAATCACATAAAGCTTTTCCACAAAATTTTTCTCCAATAGCACAGGATATAGTGAAACTTCCAGGATCCTTAAGCTTTTCGAGTAATTTCTTTTGAATTATTGCACTCGCATTCTTCACTTAATGCAACAGCTTTCAAAAGCTTCAAATTTTCATTTTTTGCTTAAAATATCCTTCATAAATTTTGCGTAAGTTGGCATTTGTTCCAAAGCTTCAGCAAAAGGTATGTTAATAGTAAGTTTCTTAAAAATTTCAAAGAACTTAGAAAATTGATGATCTAGTTTCTGTTGTTTAAGTCTTTGAGGAAAAGGTGGTGTCGGTTTTTCAACTTCCACATTAACAGGTATAACAGTCTAATCTTGACCAGGAGAGAGAGTTTCTTTAGGTTTTTCAATCTCTTCAACCTCAATCTCTTTTTCAATTTCATTCTGCATTCTTTCTTTTAATTCCTTTCCACTTCTAAGTTGCACGGCTTTAACTTGTTCATGTTCTTTTCTAGTTTCCTTTGGATTAATTTCAACATTACTAGGAAGTGTTCCTACAGGTCTGTTATTAATTAAAGTAGCAATTTGCCCCATTTGATTTTCAATATTACGAATAGCAGTATTTTGATTTTGTAATTGATTATTCATTTGTAAAATTAATTCTTCTATTGATAAATTTTTCTGTTGATTATTAAATCCAGGAGGTTTATAATTTGGATTAACTTGATTATTCTAATTTCCAGTGGGATGAGATTGATTATTACCCCATTGTTGTTGTGAATTATTCAAGTTAAAATTAGGATGATTTTTCTACCCAGGATTATAATAATTTGAATAAGGATTATTTTTACTTGCAATAGATTTTAAAGTTTCAATAGTTTGAGAATCTTCAATATTAGCAGAGTTATTATGTGAAATATTAATTGCAAAATTATCTAATTTCTTAGACATTCGTTGCTACTTGTGAAGCTAAAATAGAAAAGGCTTCATTATCGTGAATACTTGCCATTTTTTAGGATTAATCCTTTCGGAAGGCCATTGAAAATTGTTATTAGCCATTTCTTCAATTAAAGTGTAAGCTTCTTCAAATGATTTAGACATTAAAGAACCTCCAGCAGCATCATCAATAATTGATTTTAAAGATCCAATTAATCCATTATAAAATGTTTAAATAATTAACTAATCAGGTAAAGCATGATGAGGCCATTTTCTTAATAGTTCTTCAAATCTTTCCTAAGTTTCATATATTGTCTCCCCGTCAAATTGACTAAACAAAGTAATATCATTTCTTAATTTAGCAGTTTTAGAAGGAGAAAAATATTTAGCAAGGAATTTTTGTGCCATTTCAGCCCATGTTTTAATAGAACCAGCCGCTAATGAGTTTAACCACATCTTTGCTTTATCTCTTAAAGAAAAAAGAAAGAGTCTAAGTCTAATAGCATCATCAGAAACATTGTTATATTTAAAGGTAGCACAAAGTTCTAAAAAACTAACAAGGTGTAAATTTGGATCCTCATTTGGTGTTCCACCAAATTGATTGTTTTGCACCATTTGAATAATAGACTGTTTAAGTTCAAAAGAATTAGCATCTAGAGTAGGTATTTGAATACTACTATGAAGTTCATCAACTGTAGGGTTAGCATAATCCCTTAATGGTTTATAAACATTTTGATCATTAAGTTCAATTGGATTTTGTAAAGTAGCCATTTCTTGAAATTTTTGAATTTGTTTTCCCTTTTTATTTTTTCTAATTGTTCTTTCTAATTCAGAATCTAAAGGTATTAATCCTTCAGAACCAAATCTTCAAATAAAACAAGGAATAAAATTTTTATATATATATCTTTTTTTTATATATATTTTTATATATTTTTTTATTTTTGGAAATATAATATTTAAAAAAAAATTTATAACTATTCTATTTCTTCCCCGGCAACGGCACCAAAAACTTGACCGGATTTTTGTACTTCCAAATACAAGAATTTGTTACCACTCGCTGTAAAATTTAATTTCAGCGAAGGCGCGAAACACTTGACCTGGAATAACTTGCTATATAGATGTGTACCAAATAAAACTTTTTTAATATATGTTTATATAGCAAAATATAATTTTAAAAAGAAAATATTTTGTATACTTTTTTTTTGGGTACTACGCAAGTATACTTATCGTTTCAAGTAATATAGGGCTTTGAAACAAAGACCCCAGTATCGATCCCACGGGGAAAAATTATAGTAATAAATTTCTAAATATTGTATTTCAAAAATCTTTTTATATTTTAATCTAACTCTAAATTACTATTATTTTACTAGATGCAAATAAAGAAAACAATAATAAGATAATGATTTTGTGAAAACTATATAAAATAAACAACTTTCTTCCCTTCAATTAATCTAAGATTTTTAAGATAATTTAATATTCGTTGGAGAATTTGATTTATGGTATTGTGCCAAATAGAAGCATTCCTATTCTTTACCCTTTGATCCAAGCGCAAAGAACATTGGCTAATTTACAGATCAGGTCCGGATGTATTGTTAGTAGAATGGGTTAATCTAGACTCACACTACTAGATGTCTAAGGGTGGCTATGGTCGGCCCTACTAGTGACCCTTTCCTAATCTATAAATCAAATTATAAGAATTTAGTCTGTCACTCTAAAAACTTATCAATTCTATGCCCTTTAATTTTTATCTTCCTATTTATTTGCACTTCACCTTGAATAGCCCGCACATGGCCTTCGACTACCCAAGGATTCAATTGACACTTACAAGTTAAGAGATTTTCTCCTTCTAGGTCTCAAAACTCTTCAACAGGTTTTAACAATTTAAATGGCCAATTTAAAAAGTAAAGTAAGATCAGGTATTAATGTCATCACAATGTTTTGAAATTATTTTAAATTTCAATTCTCCATTGAATCTTTTATTATCTTATTTATCTCTTCATAATTGAAGGAAGAAAGTAAACTAACTACTCAGAACACATTGAATATAAACAGCAAAACAATATAAATAAACTTTGAATCAAATATAAAATACTTATCTCAAATATTCCTTCTACAGATCTTCTGATTCCTACTGACTCCACAGTGTAATGAACTCCAGATTCAAAAACTTGAAAATAAACTCACTAAACTAAACAAAAGTGGCCCTAAATTTCTCTCTCTAATTCTCTCTCTAAGTATGAGAGATCCTAAATTGGATAAGAGAAAGGGGTTACAATGGGGGGCACGTTTTTCTGAAGAAATGGACTCCTATTTATAGACTTTAAGGGTTGCCTTGAGGCACCTCTTCAAAACATGTCCACATTCAATGAATCTTCTAGAAGGTCTATCTGGCGCCTAGGCGCCGGACACCGCGTCCAGTTCTTCGCACCTCTTCACTTTGGCTCGCACCTCTTCACTTTGGCTCGCACCTCTTCGCGATTAAAACCGTTTTAGAGCGTCCAAATGCAATGTATCACATGTCCTATTATCAAGGAACAACTGCTAGTCTTCTAGAATGTCCAATAACCGCTCACTCCGTCAAAATAACCGTTCAAACATTATCAAAAACTTGACAGTTTCTGTATCGAGTCTGGCGCTTAGGCGCCAACTTTTGGCGCCTAGGCGCCAGGCCATATTTTTTTATACTTTTTGTATTTTGCTCCATTTTTGCTCCTTTTTCCCTTTTGGACCTTTTTACATCACCTACATCTAAAAATACAAAAAATACCTTTCATTAAAGCATAATATCCTTAGAAATTGATAAGAATTAAGACATAAAGAAATAGATATTTTTTTATAGATCAGTGACTGAAATGTACAACGGTCAGTTGTGATCAGCCTTTCCGAGTAGTAGATCATTGTCCGTGAAGGTAACACCTCGCTGTTCTTTTAATGAGCAAACCTCGTCTAAGGAATTACCGACCATTTGAGCTAAACAAATCTCTGGATCAAGTAGAGCTTTGATCAGAGTTTCCCTCATCTCCTTTGATAGGATCAGAGCGTCGTATATGCTTAGTTTGGCTGGTAGCTTCCTAAGATGGGCTAGCACGTTGTAGTCTACTTTATTACCATGTTCCTTGGTTTCTTCCCAAATGAGCAATTCCTCTGCAGGGGTTGGCTCCTCCTGAGCAACCACCTGCTTTCCTTTATCCTTTGGACCCATTTTCGGGGGCAGAACTTTTCCACTTCTTAAATTGACTTCAGTTATTTCTTCTGAATCTGGTGTTGAATCTGCCGGTGTATCCTCTTGAATTGGAACGACTGGCTCTTCTGGCGTTGCTTCGAAATCTGATGACTCTAATTCTATTGCAATCGGAGCTCCTTGAAATTCATAAATAGACTCGTTGCTTGTTGAGCTTTCGTAGCCATCCTTGTGAACGTCTTCTCCTTTGTCGTGGTTATTGAGGTTTAGTATGATTTGAGAATCGTTATTTATATCGGGATCGAGATCCGGATTAGGTTGGTTTTCGTTAGTTACGTAATCATTAGAAACAGTCAAAACGTAGCCAACACCAAAACTCTTATCATTATAAGATCCCGCCGGGGCGAGCAAATAATCATACGAGTCAGAGGTTCGAGGAATTTCTCCCCCGAATCGGAAATAACCATCCTAGGATAAGCAGCCCCTAGTCTACTCTTTGGAGCCTCAGTTTTCTTTTCTTCGACGATCTTCTCTTCCTTCTGGGGCAGTTCTTCAATCGCAAGAGATAGTACCGACTCGACAGGTTTCAAACTCTGATTTGAAGCGCGCACCGAAGCGTTTTATATATGATATAAGATTTTCTTTGAAGACTTTGTTCAGACGGTACTCCATCCATCATGGATCTTGTAAGGGTCTATCGGAACAATGGGATCCGTTGAAATAACATTGACGGAACCTCCCTTTTGGGGTTCCTTCATTTATTCCTTTGGGATCGTTATGTTCCCTTTCCAGAGATTGTCGTCAAGAAAAATCTTGAAAGTGATGCAATCCTCTATCTTATGCCCGAGCATCCGGTGGTAAGGGCAATAGTTTGGATGATCTTTCTTATTGACTTCTTCCGGCCTCTTGGGCTCTGGTAGCTGAAAATCGGGTGTCTTCATTAAATCGTGGAACATCTTCGCTACCGCTTCAGTTTTGAATGGATATTACTTATTCAGAAAATCTTTCAGGGTACGCTGTGGACGAGGCGGTTGATAACCCTGCTGAGGTTGTTGGTAGCGGTGGTTGATAGCTAGGCTGTGGCCGCTCTGGTTGTATATGTACTGGCTGCTTGCCCTTATCTACTGCCGCGACGATTCCGGACTTCTTTTTGAATGTTTTTACTGGTTTATGTTTATCGGTCTTGTCCACCAAACTTAGCTGCTTTGCTTCCTCTTGTAAGCTTCTGACCTTGCTAAGCAGCTTCTCGAAAGTCTTGATTGTAAATCCTTTAAGGAGAAGTGCTATCGGGCCGTGGATGCTTTTCAGCAAAATACCAATAGCATGCTGTTCCTGTAGCTGTGGCTCACACTTCATGCTTAAATTTCTCCATCGAAGTATGTAATCCACCAATGTTTCGTTCGGTTTCTGTTGCTCCACCACTTAATCACCGATAGTGATGTGGTGCTGAGCTCCGGCAAACCGATTAACGAAGAGGTTTTCTAACTCTGAAAAGTTCTTAACTGAGCCATTTGGCAATTTTGCATACCAATCGAAGGCAATCCCTGACAGGCTGCTGACAAACTGTTAGAGGAGTAAAGCATCACTCCCACCGGCATTGCAGCAACTAGCATGAAAATGTACGACATGCAGCCGGGAGTTTCCCGTTCCATCAAAAGTCTTGAAGTGAGGTGGTACGAAGCCTTTTGGGTATTGGACGACATCAAATTCTTCGGGTTAAGGCCTACCCGTTTGAATAAATGCTCAACTCTTAGATTGTGCTAAGGCTTCTCGCACCTGCTGTTCCACCATGTTTTTAATGTCCTTTTTGGGAATCATGCTCTGTGCAGAATCCTTCTTTGGTGGCTCATCTCCGTTGACGGATGTGATCTATTTTCCTCCATCTGCATTATGGATGATTTCTGGGGGTGTTTCTTTCGAGGTTGCACTCGACTGCGGAGAGTGGCTAAAGCGGCAGCCATCTCTTCCATCCTCCTTGCCATCCGGGAAATTGTGTCATATATATCCCGAAGCTGTGCTCTCATCACTTCCAGTTCATCTCTTTCGGCGAGTCTCAGGGCACCCTGCGAGGCTGACGATGCTCTTGTTTCAACCATGTTGATCTTGGCATATTCCTCATCCATGAACCCTGATGAATCAACTTCATTTTCCAACTTTTCTCCTCTTTCTTTTGCCAATCGTCGAATATCCGTCCTTAGCTTTTTTATAGCATCCTCGAGGGGTCTCTTCCAGACGGTCTCGCGGTTGTCGTGTGATGGCTGTGGAACTTCTTTTATGGGAGTTTCTTTTATTGCAGTAGCACTTTCTTCTGATTCAGGCTCTTTGACGAGGCTTTTCTTCTCAGGACGTTGTGTTGGTCTCGGCTCGGTAATAATAGGTCGCCACACCATCCTTCTTGCAGCAGAAGACCTAGGACCGGACGATCTGTCGGCTATATGCTGGTAGGTGGTGTCCTCCCTAATATGATGGCCCGATACAACAACAAGTGAATTAGCTCTTATTTTCTTCCTTGGTTTCTCTACGACAGTGACAGGCTCTACTCGCGGTCTGAGGCGGGTTCTAGCTGGCACTCGTCCCATTCTTCTTAGGATTTCTGACACGGGGCATCTTTCTTTCTTTGCCAATTTTTCTATCACAGCTTGTAGCCGAGCAAATGGCGTAGTCTTAACCCTTTTTCTTTTGTAGTTACTATAGTATGAAGGTCGGGGTAATGTAGCGACAATCCTTCAGACGTCTTCTTCATCCGATGCGGCGAGAGAGGGTGAAACCTACTCCCTTCCAACGAGGTATATACTCAGGCAGTTCTTCTCTTTCCTCAGGAATTTCTTTTAGGAAAGCAACTTCAGCAGTTTTGGCTTTCTCGATCCTGGCGATCTTTCTGCTTCTATTTCTCCTTTGAGTCTGAGTTAGGGGTGTAAATCTTGAACTGGACCCAATGTCGAAAACATATGGTATGGTAGCAAAATCTGTACCCTCCACGGTGACAGGTTCATCACAGACTTGAATTTTCTCCCCTTCAGTTTGGCAGAAGCAGGGGTAGGTGCAGAGATGACTAGACCGATGGGGGTAGAGATAACAGTCCTCCTATGAATAACAGTACTTCTTTCAGCTGGAACCCTTTGTAGGGGAGGGAATTCTTAAGTCGACTTCAGGTTGAATTCAATTACGGGCTCTTCAGTTTCTGGCACTTTGTCCATTAGTGAAAAGAGAGTGACGTCAGCGAACTTGATATCTATATTATCGAATCCTTGTCCAAAATGGATGATTCCATTGTCAGGCAGTTCATCCTTATAGACGGTGAAGTCCATTCCATTGGTGAAGGAGAAAATTAACTTTGGCGCAGTTATTTTCTGCAGGGTAGATTCTGAGTATTAGTCCCGAATGTTGCTTCTTTTTGTCGCAAAACATAGGTCGAAAAAGAAGAAAGAGTCCAAACACATTTTCGTTTATCTTAGTGTATTTGCGATTTAAAAGAGTTTGTTTAAAGGGTTGTTTATTAGAGGATTTATTTGTTAGGAACGAAATGTTTAAAGAACGGAGTTTATAGAAAAAGGAAGGGACCCGGTTCGGAATTGGAAAGGAAGAGAAAGTCTCGCAAAACTTCTCAACCCGAAGGACTATTCCTAAGTTAACACCTGTTGGGGTTCCACCCCACCTCAGAAAAGAGGTAAAAGGATTTTAGAACCTCTCTGTTTAGGGGTGTCTAAATAGTGGTTCCTAAATCCAAAAGAAGTTGACAATACTTGTTCAGGATAGAAATGAACGTGGTATGTCAACGGAAGAAGGATAGTTTTGGTCCACTAGGGATATGGACTCACTATCAATTTATGAAAGCAAAACCATCTGATCAAAATGGAGAGAGGAACTAGTCCCTAGGGAGTCGCCAGATGTTGTGTGGCTTATTTTTAGGTTGTGTGTTATATTTTGAAAAGGGGTTGCCTACAGAAGTTGTCGGCGAATTTTAGGTTTTAATTTAAAAATATATATATATATATATATATATATATATATATATATATATATATTTTTTAGCAAAATATAAAATGTATTAATGGGACAAAAGTTTAGTTACATCGATAAAAGGAAGTGAAAGCAAATCACCAAAAAGTAGTTGTTTTAGGTACCGGAAGAGAAATTGAAACATTTGAAAGTTGCGAGTTTTGCGGCCGTTTTTGCGAAGCCGGTTGGCTAGTTGATTTCCCTCCCTATGCAGATGACTCCGATAGTTGATTACTTCCTTTGTTAAGTCCTTCGAGGATGCGTGAAGGTATATAAGCATCCATGGAACATCGGTAATGCCATTCATTATATTGACTAGTTGAAGTGAATCGATTCCATCCGAGATAAGAGAATGCCCAGCGAGCCTTAGCGAGACTTTAGAGCCCGAATGGCAGCGGTCATTTCGGATTGGAGAGGAGAATCGGGAGACAATAGAAGTTTGAAATCCCCACGGTAGTTTACCTTGGTGGTTTCTACACACACCACCACAACCGGAAGAATAGGGGGAATAACTCCCATCTATATTAACTTTGACCCAGAAGTGGAGGGAGGGATCCGGTGAAATAATTTAATTTGGATCCTAGTTTTGTTCCTCGATTCATCCGTATTATAAGTCCCGTGTATGAAGGAGCAGCGAGTTAGCAATGATTTGGTTTATAGAACATAAAGAGTTCTCATACTTATTTTTATTCCTTGCCATCCATACAAACCACCAAATGATCGGTGGATACATTGAAAGCCTCGGTTCCGACTAATCAGCCCAACGAGTCCTCCACGAGATATCCGAGTTCTGAAGTGATGTGAAAGTTGAAAATGTTCCAGCACTCTATTCCATACCTCCCTAACCACGGGACATTGAAAAAATATGTGGTCATATGATTCCTCACGAGCACGGCAAAGATGGCATCCGGAAACCGATCTAAGGCCCTTCGATTTCGAGTATATCATCGTAGGCAAGAATCTATGAAATAATCTCCGAGCTGAAGAATGACATAGAGGGGGTCAAATATTTATTCCAAAGGTGACAACCCCAATTGTTTTGAGACCGATGATGTATGGACTGGTAGATGTAGGAGTTAATAGATTGAGAGGGAGGTTTCTTGAGAATTAGGCGATCGGATTTCTCCTGTACTCTATTGATGGGGATCTCCTTGATCTTTTGAATAGATGGAATATCCACGACCTCCTTCGATTTGTCTTCATCCCATTGATGATTAGTCCGGAAATCGGCAACTCTAGAGTTATAATTCAAAGAAATGTTAGGGATGGGATACAGCCGATCATCCATAAGCCGGTTGTCGAAGCCGAAATTGGCAGAGCCATCTCTAATCTCCGGCGAGAAAAAATTATTAGCTTCGAGTCCCGATCTTCGATAGACTTTTCCATTGTTGAGAATCTCCGATTTTCACCTTTACGAGCATCGGGATGGCTGGTTCTACGATATTTAGCTAATAAGAACCGAGCCCACGGGGTATCTAGTTTCTGAATTTCATCCACAGTTTACAAAGGAAAATTTTTCTAATGTGTTGAAAGCTCTTAAACCCCGAGCCACCAGATTTAATGGGTTTACAAAGCTTATTCCATGTGGCCCGATGTGCTTGTTTGTCGTTGCCCCTCCCACAAGAATTTGTTAAAGGTAGTTTCCAACAGTCTTTGTATGCTTTTCTTCATTCTGACCATCTGCATAGTAAACAAAGGGAAGGTGGTGAGGATACTCTTGAGAAGAGTCACCCTTCCACCAATGGAAAGAAAGCTATTGGTCCAACTGTTAATCTGAGCTGTAACCTTGTGAACCACTTCATCATAATGAGTTTGTTTCTTCCTGCCTTTGATTAACTGAACCCCCAGATATTTTAAAGGCTTATCGAAGTAGAAAAGCCGGTAGTATTCTTTATCCAATTTAGATTCCTGAAATATTTCCCAGCCATGAATTGACATTTGTGTTTGTTGAGTTCCGGACACCGAGACTTGTCGAAGATGTTTCGGAATATCCAAAGACTTCTTTATAGATTGTTTGCCACCATTAGTGAAGAGGATCACATCATCGGCATAAGCAAGGTGACTTATGATAGGTTTAGAGCTGTGATGATAACATAGATATGGAAAATTTACGTGAGCTCGGTTAAGAAATCGAGAAAAGTAATCAAAAGCAAGTATAAAGATTGTTGGAGATAAGGGATCCCCACGCTCGAGCCCTCGCTCGTAGCATGATATGGATGAAGTGCCGGCTAATAGAATCATAAGCCTTCCTTAGGTCCAACTTAAATATTACATTGTGTCCTCTGCAAGGCTTGTCGATCTCCAGGAGTAATTCTTGAGCAAGCATTACATTATCCATTATATTTCTATTACGGATGAAAGCAGATTGGTTCTCACTGACTAAAAGATGTAGAAATGGTTGTAGTCTTCTCACCATGACCTTACTAATAATCTTGTTGAGAGTATTAGTGATACTTATTGGCCTAAAATCATTCCAGGTACTTCTCTTCTCATCTTTAGCAATCGGAGCAATACTTGTGGCGACAAAATAGTTTGGTAAGTCGGACCCACTGAAAAAAGCTTGGACGACCTTCACCACATCTTTACCAACAATTTCCCGAGCGATCGGGTAGAAAACGAGGAGTAAACCCATCTGGACCTGCGGCCTTGTTCCCATCCATTGATTTCAAAGCATGAAGAATCTCGGCTTCATCGGGTAAATGAAGCAAGCTGCAGATTTTGCACGATATTCAGCTGGTCATTAAACAAATCCCCCTAAAAACAAGCGGAGTTCTATAGGGGTTGCGGCAAGGAGGCTCGAAAGTACTTGAACGGCATTCTCCTTAATCGGGATAGGATCTTCTAACCACATTCCATCCCGAGTTTTGATTTTGGTTATGGCATTAATTTGTCTCCTGTATTTAATCACTGCATGGAAGTACTTGGAGTTTCTATCCCCATACAGCTGTTTGTTAATAGCAGCCTTCTGTGAAAGAAATTCTTCTTCAATAGTCAAAGCATTTAAATACTTATCTTGGGCATCCATGAGTTCATCAAGATTATCCATTCTCTAACTGTTCGGACCTCCGTAAATTGTACCTTATCGACCCATTGCTTAGCACTCGCTCAAATACATTACCAAAGACGACTTTGTTCCAACTTTTTAAATGACTTGATAGATGTTTCGTAATCTCCATGGCCTAATTAGAGGGTTACCAACGGAAGATGAGGGGATTTCCACCCAATCTTGACGACTTCCGGGAAGTTACGGTGTTTAGCCCAAACATTTTGAAATGCGAAAGAAGGATGTCCATTATCTTGAAAAAGTGATATCTTAATAACAATGGGAGAGTGATCGAACATGTTCTATTTAAGTGGTGCACTCTAGTGATTGGGAAGGTATTCATCCAATTACTGTTGACCAGAAATCTGTCTAGTCTCTCTAAAATTTTTCCTCTTTGCCAAGTGAATGGAGTACCAATATAGCCCAAGTCAAATAATTGAGCACTTTGGATTCTGGAAGTGAATTGCAACATATTCTGAAGGTTAGGGGTTCTCCAACCAAATTTCTCACTAGGGTCAACAATACTGTTAAAATCACCACCAACTAACCAATTTTCCTGGATAACACTGCTAATATTAATAAGTTTATCCCAAAGCATAGATCTATCTAGGGAAGAACAACCAGCATAGATGAAAGTAGCCAGACCAGAGAAATGATCAATGTTGAAGTGCAGGTGGAGGAACTGGAAGTCATCAGCAAGAATCTGGAAAGTAATCTCTTGTCTAATGTAGAGCCAGATTTTATTATTACGGTTAGCATAGAAATTATAACCCTTATACTTTTTGTTGAATGCGAGAGTGTTGCTATTAACCATAGGTTCCAGCAAGGCAATGATCCAAGGCCTATAAGTCCCGATAAAGTTTTTGATTCCGTTAAGGGTGCCGGGACTTTTCACACCCCTAACATTCCAGGCACTGATAAGTTAATCATGGTGAGTAGCCTTACCAGCCCTAGTCAACCTAGGGGGAGGGGCCTTGGAAGTATCAGGATCCAGAGCATCAATGATATTAGTGTGAGATAGGTATTTAAGTTCCATGACATCTTTCCTCTTTTTTCTACTTTTCTGAATTGTCCACGCTCCTTCCATTTCTGAAGGAAAATGATCTAAAGAAGACTGCTCAGGAGCTTGTGGTACAGGATGCTCATTATACACTGTATTGTTGGCACCTGAAAAATCTGGAGGGATGATAGGAGGACACTGAATTTCGATATCAGCCAAGAGATTCACCTGAGCATTTGATAAATAGTCAATCCTGCTTTCAGTAGCCACAGCTTCTGACCCATCTAATCTATTTTCATCAGGGGGGTTCTTATCAGTGATATCTTCCACAGATGTAGGATTAGAAGTAGTATGATTGTTCCTCCCAGCACTAGTTTCAGAAATTCCAGCACCCTGAGACTCATTATTACTCCTGTCAGCAAAGGTGTGCAGAGGAATTGGACCATCTTCGGTTCTTTGTTCTCGGTTGAAGGTTGATTAACCTCCGGAGGGTTCTTTTGGGCTATCTTAAAAGGTCCGAGCTCCGGATGTACTCTATAGCACTGCTCCACGGTATGCCCAAAAATATGGCGAGTGTTTGCAATATAAAGGTTGATATTCGAGGACAATAGGTTGCCAATAGCCATTATTAGTCAGTACCTAGCCATACCCCATCAATATATGGTCGGGTTATATCCCTTTCCACCGAAATCGGCTTTGGAGATTCCGGATATGTTAGCAGAAGGCATGTCCAACTTGAGTGGTTTCCCCATAGAGTCGGCTATGTCATATAAGATTTGGTGATGAATGTAAGGTAGTTTTAAATTAGGGAGGTTAAACCAACAGGAACAATAGGGGGTTCCTGTGAAGGATCAAAATCCATGGTCCATTTCAATGACTTCATGGTTTTCCCATCCACCATGATGAATTTCTTTGAAAAGACACGTGCATAATCATCTTCTCTTGAAAGTTGAAGCATAATGTGTCTACTATCAAACACTCCGATTTTCCATTGTCCGATTAGTTTTAGATCATCAATCACCTTTCTAACAATGTCAAGTTTGGGATGACCAAGCTGGAACTTCCCACCAAAGTAAACTTGTAAGGTTCGAGCTAATTTATCGATTTCTTCCTCTGTAAAGATCAAAGCAAGCTTTCCGGCCTTCTTTGTACACCTTCTAATGAATTCACATTCGCTTTCCCATCTATTGCATCATGATAAAGTTGCGGGAACACCAACTTGTCTCCCGAGTGACTCCTCCCTCATTTCTTACGAGTAACCTCGACATAAGTTCGTTTAACCCCACAAGAAGGATGCCGTTCAACCCCCTCACGAGCCATTACCAATGGAACAGTAACCTAAATGAACGGACCAGGAAAGAGCCAACAAACCAGAAACCAGGCAACCTTACCCCCTGACACAGCCAAGGAAGTCAAAAAGCACCACACCACCAACCTCAAAGCACTAGCCACCGACGGCGAGTCACCCCGCCGCCATTCGAACCCTAGCAGAGCACCGGTTCCCGCCTTCATCTCTTTTGGATAATTTAAAAATATATATATATATATATATATATATATATATATATATATATATAATTTAGAAAGTAGCATTTGATTTTGAAAATAATTTTGAATTTGAAAATTTTAAGTATGAAATCAAACCGATCTCACATCCCAAATAGTTTATCTAAACGAGCACCACACCACAAACCGTGTATCTATCCCGAAGAATAGACACACTGCTTGATGATGAGGCTCGATTAATTAAACTTGAAGATTTGTGACATCCGTTTGGTCTGCGAACCAATTTTATAAGCCGACAAGTTCCTCTCGCTTAATATAAAGGAATTAAGCGGGGTTTATATTACACTGGTTCTTAAAGTTCCCTATAAGGAGAAGCCCCTATAGTTAATTACATATTAAATGTCCGAAGACACTTAAGAAAACTCTCGATAATGATCAGTGGTTTTGCTCTCAAGAATTTCAAAGTTTAAGGATTTAAAAGGATCGGATTTTAGAAATTTCAATAGGGATTAGCTCAAATTTGGAATAGTTTATTTTAAGAGTCCAATGGAAGAGAGGTAGGAGAAGTTGAGGATCCAAGAAGAATCTTGGCAACTTCCCAAACTATCTTATTGTTTGGTTTCAATTTGGGAATTTATTTAACGTTTCAAGCTTGCCAATTTTAATTAATTAGGACTTATATTTGTATGATATGATCATACAAATAGCCTCGAAGATGTGAGGGTTTATGTCGTACCAAACGACTACCTCGGAGTCCTAAGACCGGTTAGGACTTAATTTACATAACATGATTATGCAAATGCCTAACAAAAGGTTAAGGATTTATGTTGCACTAGGCAAACTACCTCGAAATCCTATGGCTTGGTTATTTAAAACTAAGAAAGATTTAGCTGATGTAGACACAGGTTTTCCTGATGACGATGGCCGTGCTGCCCACTATGCTCCAAGCTCCTTGTTGTTGCAGAGGTTTAGTTTTAGAAAGTGAAAACCAGGAGATGAGAGAAGTGTTTTGGTTTAGAAAAATCTTAAAGTCCAAATGTCTTTAGTGTTTTATTAGGGGAATCTTAAAGTTGATTATAACAACACCGGTTAAGATCCCACGGTTCCATCATTTTGGCACCGTTATTTTATCGGATTTACTTAGTCCAGATGAATTTGCTAAACTCAACTGAATGAGTTCCACACTTTCATTTAGACTGTGGGAAATCCCGTTAGCAACACGTAGGTTACATCATCCGAGGTATTCCAGATCATCCAACGAGATGTTTTAATTTAATTGCAATTGTAGTTTTGTGTTCTATTTGTGATTAAATTTTGAGTTGTTTTATATTTTGAAATGTTGTGGCGGTAGATTTTATCTGGTTGTAACTTTTAATTTAGTTTTAGTTTCAGTTTTGTGACTATCCTAAAGGTTTTAGTTTTCATGCAACAATCTTGTTTAACATGCAAGAAAAGTAAAGTACAACTTATAAAAATAAATTGCAATAAAGTAAATTGCAATAAAATAAAAGCGTACCTGGAGGGTCTTCTCATCATTCTAAGCTTCACTTAAAACACATGTTAAGGCATTTAAATATTTATAACAAGTACCTAGGTAAAGCTAAGGGAAAGGTTTTGGTTGTCTTCCAAAGTCCTAATCCAATTGCTAGTCAATTTCTATGACGTCTAGGTTTCTGTGTTTTGTTTAAGGATGATTTTCTTCATCAAAGAACAATTAAGTTCAATTGTTCTTCTAAAACATCTAATCATATTGAGAAAGTGCTTAGGACAAGTTCTAAACATCTTTTCAATATTTTTGGGATTATTTTGAGTCCGAATGAATTTAATTGTACTGGTGAATTGATCATCCAAGAATTCAGTTTAGATTTTCCTTCTTGCTCAGTGAATTAGGATGTTTGATTATCCTATAAGTAAAATGACGTTTCACTTGATGCTTTACTTAAGAGTTATAATAACTAAAGCCTTCAAGGGCAAATTAATTTATTAAAGAATTTCAACAATTTAAAATTAGAATTAATGTTTTAAGGTGATTTAATTTAGTTATAAAATTTTAATGAATTTAAGTTTGGAATAATGTTCAAGTTATTTTATTCTTAAGTGTTTTAAACCATTTGAATTAAAAGTGGAATTTAAATTATTTAATTTAGACTTTAATGATTTAATTTTAATCTAATTGCAATATTCTGGATTAACTTTTTAATTGGTTGGATTATTATATTATTTTTTTTATTAGGAATTTATATTTATGAAATTAATTTTGAATGTTTCAAATTTGTTTTAAATTTACTTTCAAGTGATTTTTGAAACTAATAATAATTTTTTTAATTGTTTTAAATTTATTTCAATTTAATTATCAAATTATTTAATGTTTTAGGTTTTAATTTAATTAAAGTTCACTTTCCTTTTAATTATTTAATTATTAATTTTAATTATCGTTTTAAATTTAATTAAAAAGTTAAATATTATTAGAGTGATTCATTTAGGGATTTTAGTTTAAGTTATTATAATCTCTCTAAATTATATCCTCATTTAAATAATCCAAATTTTAACTTATTCTTCCAAAATTCAAATTATTTAGTTAATTAAGGTTTACTTCAAATATTTTCAAGATGATTAATGGGTTTCTACCCTTTAATTCTCTAAGTTTCAATCTTCTAATGAAAATTTTAAAATCAGATATTTTACCTTCCCCTTGATTAAACCTAAATATTAATTAGAGTTAAGATCCTTTAATTACCTTTATGCCCCTTTAGGCTTATTTATTTCATAACTCACTAAATTGAGCTCAAATGAACCTAAAATTTTTATGTCACTTCACTCATATGTCAATTAAGACATTAGAGCAGAAAATGTGATTTTTCTGAATTTAATTTAATTTATATAATTATTTTATTGAAAAATAGGGATTTTAAATAGAAATTCAACAACATGACCAAGGAAAGGTTTCTATCCTTAAAAAATTTTGAGATGTTCCTAATGAATAGAGGACCACTTGGACCAATTTTGGTGATTTTTTGAATTATATGTCATTTATTATAATTATTTTAAGTGTTGGAGTATTAAATAATTATAAAATAAAAGAAAGGTTGAAAAATGGATTTTATATTTTTCTTAAATCTCTATAACCTCAAAGAGTTCAGAGAAATAAATTTTATAATTTTTTGATTTTTGTTTGATTTATTAGAATTAATTTAGTGAAAAGGCTGGAAATTTTATTTTTTAATTCAAAAATTGTTTTAAGCATTTAAAATTCAATATCTTTACTTTGAGACTTGGGAAAAATATTTGGTTTGACCCTAAGTGATTAGGAGTCAAAATATGTCATTTTTATGATTTTTTAATATTTTTGTGATTTTTATTATTTTTTAATTATTTAAAATATTAAAATATGATGAAAAATGAAGATTTTTAGAAAATTTTAATTTTAATTTTCTAAGGCTCCTCTAATACCAGAGAGGACTCAAAACCAATTTGGTGAATTTTTAAAGTATATTTTTGGAGTTATGAATTTTTTAAGTTTAATTTTAGTTATGTGACTTAATTAATCCATTTAGTGGGGTTAAACACTTCCAATTGATTCCAAATTTTTATGTGAAGTCCCTCTTATCCTAAAGATCAGTGGAGAATTATTTTCAAGTTCTTTTGATGTGTGGTTAACCCAAATTAATTAAAGTTTAGTTTTGAGTAATTAGGCCAATTACAGTTATTCTTAATGAATTAACTCAAAATATAATTATCTTAGGGTCCTCTGGTCCTAAGAAACTTCTCCAAATTTTTCTAGAATTTTCTAAGTATTATATAAATTAATGGAATTAAAATACCAAAAATAGTGACATACACTTAAAAAATACATAACTTACCATAGAGATGGCTTCTAACCTTGAAAAATTCAGGGAATGTTCCGAAGATCAGAGGCTTCAAAAGCCCTATGGTGTCATGCCATGGTGAATTGTCTATGCAAATGGAGAATCAAAATACTGAAATGAGTAAATAATTAATTAAAAATAAAATACTCATCAAAATAACTTGATTTCTTTTCCACATTATTCTCCTCTATTCACTGAGCAAGTGGGTATTTTTAGTTTATTTTTATGATTTTTCTACACAAAGATATGGATTTTCTAAGTTCTGGGTATTTAAATAAATAGAAAAAAATCCTATTTATCTACTTATCCGACTCAGCGTCGTGTCAACCTACGGCGGATCGAAAGGACACGCGGCACGCTCCTATTTTACGCTGCCATCTGTGTCAGCCGCCACGCGTCCCGCTGTTCCGCTCCTTCCTCTGATACGACGCAATCTGAGCCATTCAATTGATACACACTCGATTGAACGGCGCCTGGTCATGGTCCAGGCGAATTATTCCATCCGGAGCACGTACGCAGCATTGGGTGTGAATTTTTTGGGTACTGGATGGGTACTGGATGGGTATAGATGGGTATGGATAGGTATGGATGTGTATGGATGTGTATTGGATGTTGGGTATTGGCTATTAGGTGAGTATTGGTTGGTATTGGAGGGTACTGGATGGGTATTAGGAGGAGATGCGTGCGGATGCGTGCGATCTCCGTATGGAATAGCTCCATCGTCCATGACTGGTGTGCACCTGTGACAGTCCACACTAAAGCCTACGAACTCTCTCATTTCTCAATGGATTTTCATGTTCTTATACTCTATGGATTCATGTTGAAGAGATGAACACATCCATACGGTTTACATGCTATGAAATAAGGTAAATCAAAATGGAGAATCTGGAAGCTCGGGAGGAAGGAGAGGTCTACACCTTGGCTCTGGGAAGTGAAGTTTCAATCAGAGAGTTGTGGCACCTTCGATTGCACCCAAGGAAGCTCCAGATGAAGTCTCTGGCTCTGGGGAATTGCTTAGGTACAACTTCCACCAAGCCCGATTTCAAAGCTTGGTCGATAGAGAGAATGGCTGGCCTGGTGAGGGGGCTTCCACTGGGGAACTCCTTCTCATGGTCCTGTACAGGTGTGGGTGAGTTTAATTTGATTTTGGTGAAGGTTTTAGAGATGTCCTGGTTCTGGGCTGAGCATTGAGCTCCAAAATTGAGCTCAATCAATAGGGTTTAGGGCAGGAGAACAATGGGGATCAATTGCTCTAGGTTAGGAGAAGGTCCTGGAGCAATTTTGGCAGAGTTTTGTTTAGGTCTGGTTCATCACCTTGTTTGGCCGAGAAGGTGGTGGGTTTAAATAGACATGGCTGGAGGACCTCCCAGGGGGAGTTAGGGCTTGGGATCAGATGCTCTATACAAGAGAAGAACAGCCATGGTGTTTAATTGGACTGGGACAACTCAACAAGGAAGAATTGAAAAATTTGGCTCACATGGAGCTCTCGACCATGGCATTTTTTGGTGACCCAGGCGGCTAGCCGGCAGGGTTAGGTCACCATCTTGATCAGGTGGGTCAGGGGTTGGCAATGGTGCAGTCAATTAGCCATAGACATGTGTAAAGAGTTTAGCTTTAAGTGGTATGGGGAGAGGGGTGATTTTGGATCCAAATGGGTCATGTCATGCAAATGGGTTGGGTTCACCTCTCCAAGCTCTGGTTTGGGCTGAGGGAGATAAAGTGAGTCAGCTAGCTTAGTGGGGAAAAGTCACCATCTAAGCATATTTAAGTTTAAGCATGGTTTAGGGGAAACATGGGAGTGCTTAATCGCTTTAAGGGAATCAAGAAAGAGGCTCCTCCTTTTGCCCAATATGGTATGGTCACATGAACACAACTCACATGGCTTGCATGGGGCTTATGCATGGCTCCATGGCTCCATGGCTCAATTTGGCTTAGGGATGGCTTGGCTTGGTTCCATGAAAGTGGGTTTTAAGGGTTTTGGATATTTAGGGATAATTTGGCACATGGCTTAGTTTAGAAAAGTTTAATGATGAATTTGAAACTTAGGGGGTGATTTAAATCAAAGGGATGATGAGGTGAAAGTGTCATGTAGGCTTTGGATTGATTTTGGGCCTATTGAAATCATTTTAGATGGACTTTTAAAATGGCTTAAGGAAGTGGGCATTTAGGTTTGAAAACAAATTGGTGGATGGAAATTTTGTAAAAGGTTGGGCCAAACAAATGTTGGGTTTAGTTTAGGGATGTGTCATGAATGATTTGGAGTAGGTTTGAAGTAATTTGGAGTTGGATTGGGCTTAATTTGGGCCTTTTTGGTAAAGGGGCCAAAGTGGGTCAAAGTGGGCTAACTTGGTTTAAGGTTGGGCTAATTTTGCATTTGAAGTAAAATTAATGTTGAGAAATGTTTATGGGAGTGTTACAAAGAGTTTTCGATTTTGGTTGGGCTTTGATTTTGAGATTTGGGCCCATTTGGGTTAGGTTTGTGTTTAGGCCAATTTTGGGAATTTTGGTTTTGGGTTAGGTTTGGGTGGAGTTTAGGTTCAAATTTGGGGAAAACCTTGTTATTGTTTTGTTTTTGGGGATATTGGGAAGGTTTTAGAAAAGATTTGGGGCCAATTGGGGTTGAATTGGGTTGGTTTGGGCTAGGTTTAGGTCTTGGGCCAAAATTGGGCTTTAGGCTTTAAATTGAAATTGGATCCAAATGTCAATCAAATTGGGCTTGGATTTGGTCTAAATTCATATTGGGGATATTGAATTGAAGTTTAGAATTAAATTGGATCAAAATTGAGGTCAATTGGGTTGATTTGGTTTAACATTGGGTCCACTTTGGGTTAAAAATGGGTCAAATTGAGGGTTTCGACAAAAGTGGGTTAAATTGACAAAATTGACCTATGGTTTAGTTGAACAAAATGTAATTGGGAATATTTGGGATTTTTTGGAAGTTTCTGGGAATTTTTGGAATTTATGGATTTTTTGGTTAAAAAGGGCATTTTTGGGTATTTGGAGGGTATTGGGGGGTATTTTTGGAATTTTAGGTATATTTGGCTATGGATGATCAATTTGAATGGTGGGAAATGTTTAGGATTGATTTTGAGGAATTTTGGGTAATTTAGGAAATTTTGCAAATTTTGGGTAGTTTCAAGGACATTTGATAGGTTTGGGTGGGTGTAGGGCCCCGGGGGTCAAAAATTGAAATTTTGGAAAAATAAAGATTGATCAAGTTTGAGTAGAATGGAATCACTTTGGTTGAGCCATGAAGCCATATCAAGCCCATAAGAGCCATGAGAGGACTTATTTGAGGCATTCACTATGTTGTTCCTAACCCTCTTAGCCAAGGGCCTAGGGGTTAAGGTCCATCCATATGAATTACCTACATGAGTCAGGAAGTCAAGCTAGGTATGAATGGTTTTAGGATTTGGAATGTGTGTGAAAGTGAAATGTGTGCAGGTCAACCCTCACCAGACCAGTCCACCCAGGGTAGTCCTAAGGCCAAAGAGTCCTATAGGGAACTCATCCTTTAAACCTCCACATTTGATCTTAACCCTCTAAGTGACTTAAGACTTTACAATCAAAATTATGGGGTTTGCGTAGGAGTTAAGAGGTGTTTAAATTTCTAAGTGGTGGGTTCCATTTCTAGTCCTCTAAGATAGTCAAAGGGAAAGCCTAAGGCTAGATCCCAAGTACTAAGGAGAGAGAAGATAAAAGACCTCATCAAAAATGAGGTCAACACCGCCCTGTAAAACAGAGTTTGTATATCCTAGTCACAACAAAGTAAATCTAAGGAGACACCTACTTTTTTCTTCAACGGTCCTATAAATAGTGTTAACGTAAAATATTTGATGAGTTAGTTATTATTTTTGTTTAGAAAAATCCGGTCATGATGCCCATTGATACGGACTTTTTATTATGCAAGAACTTATGAACCCAAGTTTATATATTTATAATGATTTTGTAAAGTCCAAACTTCAACGCAAGTATACGTATCATATCAAGTAATACAGAGCTCTAATGGAGTTCTAGTTATCGATCCCACAGGGAAGGCACGTTCCTTACAATAGATAGCGTAATACTGAAATCCAATACTCAAATAGCAATTAAAGTTTAAGTTTACTCTACTAACAAGATGCAGAAAACAGTAACAGTTAAGCAAACCTAAATTACTTCTTATATCTTTAAACATAATTAACAAACACACATACACTAAGCTTTGTATTTGAAAGGTTTTGATATATATGATAAGTATCTTTCCTCTTGCAATGAGTATATGATGTGTGAATGATATAGAATGATTATTTATTGTATTGTGCCAAATAGGAGCATAAATATTTCTTTACCCTCAAAAGAGTACCCCCTCTTCCAAGCATGTGAAGACCATTGAAATATCTTAAGTTCAGTCACTAGATTTAAGGCTAGGCTGGGAGGATACCAGCTATCACTATGGAGCTCCCACTCACCTGTTGACCTCATTTTTGATGAGGTCTTTTGCTTCTCTCCTTAGTTCTTAGGATCTAGCCTTAGGCTTTTCCTTTGACTAATCTTAGAGGACTAGAAATGGAACCCACCACATAGAAATTCAAACTACTTCTTAACTCCCTGCAAACCCCACAAGCTTGATTGTAGACCCCTAATCACCTGAGGGTCGAAATCAAATGCGGAGGTTTAAAGGATGAGTTCCACATAGGACTTTTCGGGCCTTAGGAATACCTCGGATGGCCCTGTCCGGTGAGGGTTGACTTGCACATACACTACACTCTCACACACATTCCAAGTCCTAAAACCACACTCTCACCCAACTTGACTTCCCGACTCATGCAGGTAATTCATATGGATGGTCCTTAACCCCTAAGCCCTCGGCAAGAGGGTTAGGAACAACATAGTGAATGCCTCAAATGAGTCCTCTCATGGCTCATATGGGCTTAATATGGCTTCATGGCTCAACCAAAGTGATTCCATTTCACTAAGATTTGATCAATCTTCTTTTCTTAAAAATTTCAGTTTTTGACCTCCGGGGCCCTACACCCACCAAACCAACCAAATACCCTTGAAATGACCCAAAATTTGCAAAATTACCTAAATTACCCAAGATCCCTCAAAATCAATCCTAAACACTTCCCACCACTCAAATTGACCATCTTTGGCCAAAAATACCAAAATTTCCAAAAATACCCCTAAACCCCCCCCCAAATTACCAAAATTCCCTTTTACCCCAAAAATCCAAAAATTCTAAAAATTCCAAGAAAATTCCAAAAAATCCCAAATATTCCCAATTGCATTTTGTTCAGCTACACCATGGGCCAATTTTGCCAATTTACCCCACTTTTACCAAAACCCCCAATTTGACCCATTTTTTTAACCCAAGTGAACCCAATGTCAAACTAAACCACCCCAATTGACCTCAATTTTGGTCCAATTCAATTCTAAACTTCAATTCAGTATCCCTAATATCAATTTAGACCAAATCCAAGTCCAATTTGATCGACATTTGGGCCCAATTTCAATTTGAAGTCTAAGGCCCAATTTTGGCCCATGACCTAAACCTAGCCCAAACCAACCCAACTCAACCCCAATTGGCCCCAAATCTTTTCAAAAGCCTTCCTAACAACCCCATAAACAAAATACTAACTTGATTTGCCCAAAATTTGAACCTAAACTCCACCCAAACCTAACCCAAAACCAAAATCCCTTAAATTGACCTAAGCCCAAACCTAACCCATATGGGCCCAAATCCCAAAATTAGAGCCCAACTAAAGTTGAAAACTCTTTGTAACACTCCCATAAACATTTTTCAACATTAATTTTACACAAAATTCAACCTTAGCCCAACCTTAGCCCAAGTTAGCCCAATTTGGCCCACCTTGGCCCCTTTACCAAAAAAGCCCAAATTCAACACAATTCTACTCCAAATCACACCAAATTGATTCCAAACCATTCATGAAACATTACCAAATAGAATCCAATAATTATTGGGCCCATTATTTTACAAAAATTTTATCCACTAACTTGTTTTAAAACCTAAAAGCCCACTCTCTTAAAATATTTAAAAGCCCATCCAAAATGATTTCAAAAGCCCAAGTTTCCAATCCAAAGCCCACATGACCCTTTCATCTCATCATCCATTTAATTAAATCACTCCCTATGTTTCAAATTCATCATTGAATTTTTCTAAACTAAGCCATGTGCCAAATTACCCCTAAATACCAAAAATCCTTAAAATCCATTTTCATGAAACTAAGCCAAGCCATCACTAAGCCAAATGGAGCCATGGAACCATGCATGAGCCACATGCAAGCCTTGGGAGCCCCTTTACACATCACCATGCCATTAATTACAAAAGGAGGAGCCTCTTTTAAACCCCCTTAAAAGGTTTTAACCCTTTTAATGATACACCCTAACCCATGATTAATCTAAATATTCATGGATGGGGACTTCACCACCTTCTCTTGGCTGAACCACTGATTTCCCTCAGCCCAAAATCAGGCCTTGGGGAGATGCACCAAGCTTAAAGCATGCATTTGACAAAACCAAGCCCAAAATGAGCCCTTCCCCCTTCCACTTTGATTCAACTCCTTTACACTTGGCATTTGCCAATTGAACTCACAAACCTCAAGCACTGATATCCCTGATGACAACAGTGACCTGACCCTGGCCGGCTAGTCACCAGGCCGCAGAAAAACACCATGGCCGAGAGCTCCATGTGAGCTAAAATTTCAAATTTCACTTGCTGAGTTGTCCCTTGCCCAATGGCCACTGTGGTTGTTCTTCCCTTGGCGAGGCGGTTGATCCAAGCCATTAAACCCCCCTGGGAGGCCCTCCAGCCACCTCTATTTAAACCCGCTCACCTCTCGCTAAACAAGGTGATGAACCAGACCTTAAGGAAACTCTGCCAAAATTGCTCCAGGACTTTCTCCTAACCCAGAGCAGTTGATCCCCAGTGTTCCTTTGCCCTAAACCCCATTAACATAGCTCAATTTCTGAGTTGAAAATCCACCCAAAAACCAGAACACTTCACCACAGTGAGCCAATCTTCAAATTGATTGACTCTACACCTTCACCAGACCAAGAGGAGAAGTTCCCCAGCAAAAGCCCCCTCACCAGGCTAGCCATTGCTTCCAGCCTCCAAGCGTTGTGATCCGCCCTGGTCACTTTTGTACCTAGGCATTTCCCCAGATTAAGAGACTTCATCTGGAGCTTGCTTGGACTCAATCGAAGGTGACACAACCCTCAGATTGAAGCTTCACTTCTCTGAGCAAAGGTATAAACTCACTCTTCCTCCCGAGCTCCTGGAGATTCTCGATTTAATTTGGGTTAATTTCATTGCTTATAAACCGTATAGATGTGTTCGTCTCTTCAAGACGAATCCATAAAGTATAAGAACTCGAAAATCCATTAAGAATCGAGTGAGATCTTAGGGTTTTAGTGTGGACGGTCACGTGTGCACACCAGTCGTAGACGATTACCAGGAGCCATTGGATCACGCGTGTATCGAGTGGACGGTCGAGATCAAGCCGGACATCGCAATGGTACGTGAACCGCTGGCCCCTGGAGCACTGAGTCAGATGGCGGTGCCGAATCACAGAGCGATGCGTGGGCTTTCGATCCGGACAAGGATGATGCGGCGCTGAGTCGGATAAGTAGAAAATTAGGCTTTTTTGGATTTATTTAAATACCAGAACTTCAAAAATTCATATCTTTGCATAGAAAAATCACAAAAATAAAATAAAAATACCCTCTTGCTCAGTGAACAGAGGAGAATAATGTGGAAAAGAAATCAAGTTAATTGGATGAGTATTTTATTTTTAATAATTTATTTACTGTTTCTAATGTTTTGATTCTCCATTTTCATAGAAAATTCACCATGGCATGAGACTATAGGGCTTTTAAAGCATCTGATCTTAGGAACATTCCCTGAATTTTTTAAGGTCAGAGGCCATCTCTGTGAAAAGTTATTGATTTTTTAAGTTCATGTCACTGTTTTAGGTATTTTAATTCCAATAATTAGCATGTTGTAAAATAAATTCTAGAAAAATTTGGTGATGTTTCTTAGGACTAGGGAACCTTATGAAAAATATATTTTGAGTTAATTCATTCATAATATCCCTAATTGGTCTAAACTCCCAAAATTGAATTTGAATTAACTAGGGTTAACCACACACCAAATTGACTTGAAAACATTCTCCATTGTTATTTAGAGTCAGAGGAACCTTACATAAAATTTTGAAATCAATTGGACTTGATTAACCGCACCAAATGGATTGATTAAGCCTCATAAGCAAAATGGAACTTTAAAAATTCATAACTCCAAAAATGCTTTTCAAAAAAGTAACAATTTGACTCCAAAAATGCTTTCCAAAAATGCTTTTCTCTGATATTAGGGGAGTTTAGAAAAATTAAAACTGGAATTTTCTAAAAAAGTTAATTTTTCACAATATTTTAATATTTTAATAATTAAAAAATAATAAAAATCACAAAAATATTAAAAATCATAAAAATGTAACAATTTGACTCCTAATTACTTAGGAATAAACCAAATATTTTTCCTAAGTCCCTAGGATAAGATATTGAATTTTAAAGGCTTAATGTAATTTTTAATATTAAAAAATGAATTTTCAACCTTTTTCACCAAAATAATTCTAATAAATCAAAGAAAAATCAGAAAATTATAAATTTTTTTTCTTTGGACTCCTTGAGGTAGAGAAATTTAATAAAAATATAAAATGTATTTTTCAATTTTTATTTTATTTTAAAATTAATTAATACTCTAAAACTCAAAATAATTATAATAAATAAAATATAATTCAAAAAATTTCCAAAATTGGTGCAAGTGGTCCTCTAGTTATTAGAAACATCCCATATTTTTCTTAAGGATAGAAACCTTTCCTTGGTCATATTGTTGAATTTTCTTTGAAAACCCCTATTTTCTACTAAAAATAATTATATAAATAATTTAAAGTCAGAAAAATCACATTTTCTTTTCTAATGTCTTAATTGACATGTGAGTGAGGTAAAATAAAAATTTCAAATTTATTTGATCTCAATTTAGTGAGTTATGAAATAAATAAGCCTAAAAGGACATAAAGGTAATTAAAAATTTTAACCCTTAATTAAAACTTTAGATTTAATCAAAATGGAGGGTAAAATATTTGATTTTAACTTTCTCTTGGATGATTGAAACTTAGGGAAATAAAAGGGTAGAAACCCATTAAACACATTGAAAATATCAAAATGAAACCCTAATTAATTAAATAATTTAAATTTTGGAAAGAATATATTTAGAATTTGGATTATTAAAATAGGAATATTATTAAGAGGATATTTATTCTTTAATTTAAAAATCCCTAAATAAATCACTTCAATAATATTTAGTTCTTAATTAAAAATTAAAATAATAATCTAAATTAAATAAATTAAAAATTAAAAGAAGATAACCTTTAAATGAATTAAAGCTTAAAATGTTAAATGGTCCAATAATCAAAATCAAATTTAAGGTATTGGAGTTAAATTAAATTAAATTAAATTAAGTAAAGTCAAAGTTTAAATTAAATTAAATTAACACCTTAACAATTAAATTAAATTAAATTTGAAATATTGAAACTAAAATTAAATTAAATTAAAATTAAATTAAATTAAAAATCAAATTAAAATTAAATTAAAATTAAATTAAATTAAATTAAAATCAAATTAAATTAAGTTAAATTAAATTAAAATCACTTAACAACAAACCTAAATGAAATCATTAAGAGTTAAATCAAAACATATTAATAATTTGAACACCTCTTTCTATCTAAGTAAATTTAAAACATAAACATCAATCTGAAATACTAAGATAATTGAAAGTGTAAAGATGTAAATTAAATCTAAAATAATTTGAACACAATTCAAAACTTAAAACTATTAATTAAAACCTCATAATTAAATTAAATCACTTTAAATCATTAACTCAAACTTTAAATTAAGAATGATTAAAATTCTCAACAACCCAACTTGCCCTTAAAGGCTTCAATTATTATAACTCTTAAATAGAGTATTAAGTGAGATGTCACTTCATTCATCAGGTAATCAAATACCCAGGTTCACTGAGCAAGAGACAAAGCTTAACTAAACTCCTGGATGATTAGTTCACCTGTGCAATTAAATTTACTTGGACTCAAAATAATCCCAGAAGTATTGAAAAGATGTTTAGGACTCATCCTAAGCACTTCCTCAATATAATGGAATGTTTTAGAAGAACAATTGAATTTAATTGTTCTTTGATGAAGAAAATCATCCTTAAACCAAACCAATAACCTAGACGTCATAGGAAGTGACTAGCAATAGGATTAGGATTCTAGTAGACAACCAAAACCCTTTCCCTTAGCTTTACCTACATATTTCTTGCAAAAATATGTTTAAATGCTCTAACATGTGTTTTAAGTGCAGCTTGGGATGACGGGAAGACCCTCTAGGTACGCTTTTATTTTATTGCAATTTACTTTATTGCAATTTACTTACTTGCACTGTACTTTACTTTTTCTTGCATGTTAAACAAGATTGTTGCATGAAAACTAAAACCTTTAGGATAGCCACAAAACTGAAACCAAAACTAAATTAAAAGTTAAAACAAGATAAAATTCACCGCCACAACATTCCAAAATATAAAACAACTCAAAATTTAATCACAAACATAACAACAAAACTACAATTGCAACTAAATTAGAACGTCTCGTTGAATGATCGGGAATAGCTCAGATGATGTAACCCACGTGTTGCTAACGGGATTTCCCACGGTCTAAATGAAAGTGCAGAACTCATTCAGTTGAGTTTATAAAATTTATCTGGACTAAGTGAATTTGATGAAAATAACAGTGCCGAGATGACAGAACCGTGGGATCTTAATCGGTTCTGTTTAACCAACTTTAAGTTTTTTTTTTAATTAAAATATTAAAAAAAACACTTGGATTTTAAGATTTTCTCTAAACCAAAACACTTCTCTCATCTCCTGATTTATGACTTCTAAAACTAAACCTCTACAACAACAAGGAGCTTGGAGCATGGTGGGCAGCACAGCCATCGTCATCAGCAAAACTTGAATCTACTTCAGCAAAACCTTCCCTAGTTTTAATTAACCAAGCCATAGGACTTCGAGGTAGTTTGCCTAGTGCAACATAAATCCTCAACTATTCGTTAGGCATTTGCATGATCATGTCATGTAAATTAAGCCCTAATCGGTCTTAGGACTCCGAGGTAGTCGTTCGGTACGACATAAACCCTCATATCTTCGAGGCTGTTTGTGTGATACCAATATAAGTCCTAACTAATTAAAATTGGCAGGATTATAACATCAAATAAACTCCCAAATTGAAGCCAAACAATAGGATAGTTTGGGAAGTTGCCAAGATTTTTCTTGGATCCTCAACTTCTCCTACTTCTCTTCCTTTGGATTCTCAAAATAAATTGTTCCAAATTTGATTCATTCCCTATTGAAATCTCCAAAATTCAATCCTTTGAAAACCTTAAACTTTGAAATTCTTGAGAGCAAAACCACTGATCATTATCGAGAGTTTTCTTGAATGATTCCCGTCATTTAAGATGTAATTAACTATAGGGGTTTGCCCTTATAGGGAACTTTAAGAACCCAGGTAATATAAACCCTGCTTTATTCATTTATATTAAGCAGGGGAACTTGTCGGCTTATAAAATTGGTTCGCAGACCAAACGGATGTCACAAATCTTCTAGTTTATTTAATTGAGGCCCATCATCAAGGAGTGTGTCTATTCGTCGGGATAGATACATAGATTGTGATGTCGCGCTCGTTTATATAAACTATTTGGGATGTGAGATCGGTTTGATTTCATATCTTAAAATTTTCAAACTTAAAATTATTTTCAAAATCAAATGCTATCTTTTAAACTATATATACATTTAAATTAAATTTAAAATATGAAAGTTCACCGATAATTTTTGTAGGCGACCCCTTTTCAAAATACAACTTAACCTAAAAATATGTCGACATCGCCCTTCACCTGAAGGCTAACCTTTGACTTTAGTTACCAATCCTAGGACCAAATTGGGGATCTCAGCCTGTCACCCAACAACCTCCAATTTGAAGCCCATCAAAACATATTTTCCTATTTATTTGCACTCAATTCCCATGAACTACACACTTCATTCATGGACATTGAATATATTCTTCATTATTGTTGTAGGACACTCAATCCTTTCGGAGTTAATGTACAACAACAGATTTTAACAATTCAATTGGCCAGATCAAAAAGTAAATTAAGTTTAAAATGAAAAACCATCACAATTTCTTCAATACTTTAAAAGCACTTCAAATCCACATCATCACATCATCACATCTCTATGCAAGAAGAATGACAAAGGAGACTACTCAGAATTCATAGAGAAGACACAATAAAACATGAATTTTATACATATAAAAAAATTCATACAAACCACAATAGCAAATACAACTTATCTCTTTCTCTTCCCTAAGAAAATCCCTTGAAGTTCCTTTGAATCCTTTTCTCTCTTCTTTGCAACACTCAATTCCCTCTTTAAAATGGAATGGAAGAAGCAATCTCTCACTTTAATCCTTCTCCTTCACTCTTTAAAGAAGCATCCCTCTCAAATATTAACTTCTACACTCACTCTTCCAAACCCTAACTCTAAACTCACACTCTCTCTACTTCTACACTCTCCTCTCCCTCTCAAATTTTGTCCAAAAACAGTTACATATATTTTAGAAATGAATTCCCAAGAGTTTCCTTAAGCATCCCTTTAAATAGTCACAAAAACTTTTCATTTTTGAATTGCACCGACATAGGGCGCCAGCGAGTAGTGCTCTATCGTCCATTTAATTATGGAGTCTATGGAAGTTGGTACTGGCGGCGCCAGAAGTTGTTTTCTCCCATTTTGCTCCTTTTAGCTCTGAATTCGTTCATTTTTGCTTCTTTTTGCTCCAATCACCTAAAATCATCATACCTACAACAAATCATAAAAAATACCTTTCTTTAAAGTGCAATATCACAAAAAATGGGTAAAATTATATATCAAAAACAGTATATATTTTTGGTGCATCAAAATCCCCAAAACTTAACATGTACTTATCCTCAAGCAATCCTTTTACTACATAAATATATAACTCAAGGCAATGTACTTTTCGCATGTAGGACACTAAAATTTTTCATTCAAAGGAATATATTGGTAAGACTTTTAGAAAGAAATTCAGTAACTCAGGTCAACACTACAGATATAAGAATATTCAACAATCAAGTCTAAGGGTTCTAGTCTTCTATTTATTTCGAGATAAACTATAATTTGTCACATTAAGAGTGCCTTGAAAGACTATATGAAAAAGGAGTTCATGCAAACTTCATCAGAATGTAGGCCAATACTTTAAATATAAATTCAGAAATAAAAGCAAGTTCTCCCTTTAGGGTGACTCAAGTGAAGCCAATTTTTTATTAGGCATCTCCTCAAGCTTCTCCTCATAAATATTTTTCTTTCTTTTTCTTTTCTTTTTCTTCTTTCTTTTTTTTTGGATTGTTTTTCACACCTTCTTTTCTTGTCTTTCCTTTTTCTTTTTTTCATGAGGATTACTATATCTGGATAGCCTTTAATGATTTTGAACTTCATTCTCCTCTTTCTAAAGTTCAAACTTGAAACACCTCCTTATTTTATAACTAGGTATGAACTTTATTATTCATCATAAAGTAACAATCTCTTCTTAACACATAATACTTTAAGTCTCTTAACATTTCAAAAATACAGTTTTCTTTACTTTAAATAGTTAACTATAATCAAATCTTTTCATACTAAATATCTTACCCTTACAAAATTAACCTTTATTACTAAAAACTTTCATCCAATCGTTCCATAATATTTAACTGAAATAAAAAGTTTTAGTTATCTAAAGTGAGGTTCAACTGCCAGAAGTTATGCTAATAATTTTTGAAAATATAATAATTGAGAACAAATAAGAGTTAATATTTTTCTACCCTCCACCAAACTTAAATTTTTCAATAAATTTGAAACAATAGAGAGTAAAAGAAACTAATCTTTTTGTGTCGGGATCTTGAAATCTTCAAAAACTATCTGGTATTAGTCAAAATTTACAGCTACTAGGTATGAAACAGTTAGTAACAGTGATATAGAATTTTTAAACATTTGCAGGGTAAAGAGATATCAACTTTAAACATCTAAACATCCAACACAACACCACAACTACTAAACAAACTATCACAACACTACACATTTCATTTAAAAATTTCAATTTTTAATTACAACACTACAGTACATCAAAAGGTTCACACATCACATAGAAAGTAAATAACTACTACATCAAAAAAACAAAACACATAAAAAGAAAAACATAAATAGAAACACACAAACTACCACTCTGCATCACCAGCTTCATCAGTAGGGTCAGCAAGACCAGGTCTATACAGTGTATAACTGGGGCAAGTAGGGAATATCACACCAGTGTCCCCCTCATGAATCTGACCTGGGCGTCATGATAGGCAATATCATACACAACTCTTCTTCTCATATAATCCTCATTCACATCACTTCTAGCCTCAAACAAATCCATCCTACCATGTAGTCTATCCATACTATCACTCTGTAATGTTAACTGCTCCATAATATTAAACAATGTTGGGGGCTCAGACGTAGATGGAATGTCGTAGCTCGTAGTAGGAATATCAGTACTCCTACTCTTATCTCGTGCTCCCACATGAGACTCATAAGTACGAATGATAGTCTTGGTAATCGATCTCAGTGGTATAGCGACCTCATCAGAACCGTTGAATTCTATTCTAGACTGTACACACAGGGCATGAATCAGAGGGGGATGTCCTAATCCTCCAGTGGTCTCTCCTCTAGAAATAGACTTAATGTTCTTAAAGACAATAGCTCTAATATCAATCTTCTTCATAGTCTGAATACAATAATTCAAAATTGCTTTATCCCTTGTAACTTCACTAGTCGCGAAAAATGGAAGAGGAAGACGAAAGCAAGGGAGAAAATCGCGGGTCCCAGGATCAAAATTGTGAAATATAAGGGTTTTGGCTTTTTTTTGTATTCAGCACTGGCGGCGCTCGATAGGGCGCTGATGGCACTCGATAGGGTGCCGTCGGTGCTCTATTTATCTAATCAGCCAAAGTCTCTGTATTTGGGCGCCAGCGGCGCCAGTGCAAAAATTTTTCTTGGTCTGAAACTTTTTTTTCGTAATTTCAATCGTTTCATCCTCCACAATGACATTTAACACTTCATTAAGCATCTATTTCATCACACAAGCAATAACTAACACAATTCTTACACAAAAAACAAAAAACATCACTTATATATATAAAAGCCACATTACAACATAAACACTAACATGTTCATCAAATCAAATCAACGACCTTTAGATTTTTAGTGTTGCAAGTACACTACGATAAGCAAACACTAAAATCTAAGCACACACAACGAAATTAAGCATAGTAAATCCAAATGCAAACTACAAAGCAAAGCAAAGCAAATACTAAACACACCAAACAAAACTAAGCAAATCAAAGCAAACACACATCAAGCACAAGCAGAATCCAGTAGTCACTCCTCATCAGTCTCCGAACTATCTTCCTCTCTGATGTCTCTAATAGATTGACGATGCACGAATAAATTGTAGAAGGGCCAAAATGGGAATTCATAAGATGAATCCTCAGCAATCACAGCATTCTTCTTCAATAGATTAATCAGGCCCATTTCAATCCGATCAGTGTGATCAAATTGTTCTTTCATCCTCCAGTCTATGAGATCAAATAAATCATAAATATTATTAATGACATTCAAAAAATTATGTACCTCTTTCTCCAACTGCTTGATATTCGTCAGTATCACTCTGGAACTTTCAGGAAAGTAAGGCTGAATGGGTTGTGAAGTCTGAGTTGGTTGATCAGCAAGCAGATCCATATCACCTTCATCTCCTACTGTTTGGTAATCATACAGATTAGTTGGATCAATAGGCCTCCAGAGAAGAAGAACTTTTTCCCAACTCTCATACAGAACTTGTGATTGACTACACAACAGAAATATAGTGGACGTGTATCCAAGCCCATATTTAGATCCATGAACTATCAATCCCAAAACAGATTTCACAATTATATTTCCAATATCAATCGGCCTTCCAGTTTGGATACAAAAATTTAAAATAGCACTTTCCTTAGTTACTTCACTAATCTTCAAAGTTGGAAATAACTTCACCAAAATAAAATAATGTCATTGCTTTGACACTGGAATTAAAGATGCAGAAGGGAAACTAATATATCCATTATTTCTTACTTCTTAATCTTCATTTCATCCGTAAAATATGATAAACTTCATTCATATCATCTCTCCTTGCATTAAAATTAGAATAGTGGTAGATAGGTACATTCTCAATCATAAAGAGATCATTAATTCTCGCAGGAGTGAATTGCACAAACTTACCTCGCACATAGATGAATCCTTGGTTGATCCCGTGAAGATTTGCATAGATTTCTTTCACAACAGGAACGACTACGGTAGCGGTAGTGTAATATAGCACTTCCCAACACCTTTTCTTTATTATCTCTTCAACTCTTGCAGTAGAATTATCCAAACCTCGATTAATAAAGCCTCTCTCCTTGATAATCCTCCTCTTCATCATCACCTTGGTGAATAATCGCAGCGGCTCGAAATTGATAAACTTCCGTCGTTTGAAAATGCGAGATAGAGTGGGTTCTATGGAGTAGGAATCCATGGGATGCGAATTGGGAAAGGAAGTTTTTGTTTTGCTGGTGGTTAGAGGTTTAAAATGAAGTTTTGGGGGTTATAAGGAAGAAGATCCCGCTCAAAACTGCCAAAAATCTAATTTTTAAACTCCAATAACAGTCACCAGGATTTGGGCGCCGGCGGTGCTCAAATTTTGAAGTTCAGCATACAGTCTGTACTTGGGCGTCGGCGATGCCCATTCTGACGCCAGCGACACCAATGGTCAAAAATTTCACCGAACTTCGTCTGGCCTAAAATATTCAAATATCTCAATTTGATCCAATATTTATCAATTTTTAAAAGTATTTAGGAGTGACTAGGATTCCAAAATAACTATATAAAAGCACAACTACTACAAACAAGCAAACACACCACAAAGATACATATGGGTTGCCTCCCATAAAGCGCTTGGTTTAACGTCGTCAGCCAGACAAACCATTCCGTTAATCGAGATGACTCAGCATTAAAACCTCTTTGAAGTTAGATTGAAACCCATCAAAGTAAGGCTTTAATCGATACCCATTAACCTTAGATCCTCAATATCAACAGCTCCAAAAGAATGAACTTTTACAACTGTAAAAGGTCCCAACCATCTAGACTTGAGCTTTCGAGGAAATAATTACAATCTTATGTTGTATAACAAAACTTTCTGTCCATGTTCAAATTTCTTTTTCAATATATTCCGATCATGCAACAATTTCATTCTCTCTTTATAGATCATGTCATTGTGATAAGATGTATTTCTAATTTCTTCCAATTCATTCAATTGCATAAATCTCTTCTCTCCAGCATTTTTTAAATTAAAATTCAACTCTTTTATTGCCCAATAAATTTTATGCTCCAATTCAACTGGTAAATGGTAAGTCTTACCAAACACTAGTATATAAGGAGACATTCCAATAGGAGTCTTAAAAGCAGTCCTATAAGCCCATAATGCAGTATCTAATCGAGCAGACCAATCTAATTTGTGATTATCCACAGTTTTCTCCAAAATTCTTTTAATTTCACGATTAGACACTTCTGCTAAACCACTAGTCTGGCGATGATAAGCAGCAGAGATTATATGAATAATATTATATTTCTCAATCAATCTCTTAATTTGATTATTCCTGAAATGGGATCCACCAACAGTTATAATCACTCTCGGCATTCCATATTTCACAAATATATTTTCCTTTAAAATTTTTGAAACACTCCGAGCATCACATCTAAGTAAAGCAATAGCTTCAATCTATTTCGAGACATAATCAACTGCAACTAGTATATATAAATTCTCAAATGAAGGAGTAAATGGTCCCATAAAATCTAATCCCCATACATCAAAAATTTCAACTTCCAAATTATAGTTTAGATGCATGTCATTTCTTCTAGAGATATTACCTACTCTCTGACATCGATCACATGATTTAATATATTTGTATATATCCTTAAAAAGAGTAGGCCAATAAAATCCAGATTGTAAAATCTTAAAAGCAGTTTTATCAACTCCGAAATGACCTCCAAATTCAGAATCATGACATCGTTGAATAATTAAATTAGTTTCTTCTTCGGCACACATCTCCTAATAATTAGATCCTTACACTGTTTATATAGATAAGGCTCATCCCAAAAATAAAATCTTGCATCATATTTAAACTTCTTTTGTTGTTGCCTTGTTAAATCAGGTGGTACAATATCACTCATAATATAATTCACAATATCAGCATACTAAGGTAAATTTCTTCCCATAATAGTATAAAGTTGTTCATCAGGGAAAGTTTCTGTAAATTCCTTCTCAAATTCAGATAATTTATCATACTCTAATCTTAACAAATGGTCAGCTATTTGGTTATCAAATCCCTTCCGATCAACTATCACAAAATCAAATTCTTGCAGAAGAAGTATCCATCTAATCAGTCTAGGTTTGGCATCCTTCTTTTGCATTAAATATTTGATAGCTGAGTGGTCTGTATGCACAATACTTTTAGCTCCAATTAAATAAGGCCTAAATTTTTCAAAAGCAAATACTGTAGCTAATACTCTCTTTCAGTAGTGGTATAATTAATCTGAGCTTCATTAAGAGTTTTACTAACATAGTAAATGATCTTGAAAACTTTATCATACCTCTGCCCCAACGCTACCCCGATCGCATAATCGCTAGCATCACACATAAGTTCAAATGGTTTCTCCTAATCAAGTGAAACAATTATAGGTGCAGTGATTAATTTCTCTTTCAATAATTCAAAAGCACACAAACATTCATCATTAAAATCAAATTTTCTATCATTTTCTAGAAGTTGGCACAAGGGTTTAGTAATTTTAGAAAAAAATTTAATATATCTCCTGTAAAATCCAACGTATTCTAAGAAACTCCTCACCTCTCTCATGGTAGTGGGTGGTGGAAATCTCTCAATTACTTGAATTTTAGCAGGTTCGACCTCTAATCTACCTAAAAAATACCAATTTTTATGCCTTATTTATGATTCAATTCTTAAGGATATTATGCTATAATGAAAGATATTTTCATGTTTTTGGATGTAGATGATTAAAAAGAAGTCCAAGAAAGAAAAAGAAGAAAAAAAGAGCAAATAGGAGCAAAAATGGAGCTTATGGAGCAAAATTTTGGAATTATGGGCCTGGCGCCTAGGCGCCAGAATCCGGCGCCTAAGCACCAGTTTAATACAGACGCTGTCAAGATTTTTGATGACTTTGGGCAGTTATTTTGATGGTTTTAAGCGGTTATTTGAGCTTCTAGAAGATTGGAAGTTACTCCTAATATATAGGACAAGTGATACAATGTATTTAGACATAAGGAAACGGTCTAGATCACGAAGAGGTGCGATCCAAAGTGAAGAGGTGCGAAAGACCTGGTCATGGAGTCCGGCGCCTTAAGCAACCCATGGTCAAATTCAGAGCTCTATAAATAGGAGCCCATTCTACAGAGAAAATCACCCCAAAACCCCCCCTCTTAGTACACATACCCATTTTAGCATCTTCTCTCTCTTCTTTAGTTTTATTTAGTCTCTTCCATACTTAGGGTGCCACTTTATTTTGTATCAATTGAGTTTATATTGAGTGTTTATTGTGTGTTGTTGCTGTTGGAGTATTTCATCATTGCTTTGGAGTCAATAGAAGTCAGCGGATCACTTGAAGGAACACTTCAGATAAGTATTTGTACTTTGGTTCAAAGTTTTATAAATATGTTTTGTTGTGTTATTTCAATGTGCTCTGAGTAGTTCGTTATCTTTCTCCTTTCAACTATGAAAAGATTACACATTAATTAAATTTTGTAGGAAAATTATATTTAAAATATTTTAAAACATTGTGATGATATTAATACCTGATCTTAGTTTACTTTTTAAATTGGCCATTTAAATTGTTAAAACCTGTTGAAGAATTTTGAGACCTATCCAAAGATAAATTCTTAACTAGTAGATATCACATGAATCTTTAGGTAATCGCAGGCTATACGCGAATTATTTAGGTGAAGTGAAAATAAATAGGAAGATAATATTTATTGGGCGTAAAATTAATTAGTTTTTAGAGTGACATACTAAATTCTAATAATTTGGTTTATAGAAAGGTAACGGGTCACTGGTAGGGCCGACCATAGCCACCCTTGGACATCTAGTAGTGTGAGCCTAGATTAACCCATTATACTAATAAAACATCCTGAGCCTATCTATAGATTAGTCAATGTTCTGTGCACCTGGACCAAAGAGTAAAGAATATGAATGCTTCTATTTGGCACAATACCATAATCTAAATTCCCTCCAAAAGATAATTATTTTATAAATCTTGGATAAGTTGAAAAGGAGAAAGTCGTTTTTATACTTGCATTGAATTTTAATTACTGCTTACTTTGCTGCTTACTGCTTACTTGATTACAGTAAAAATTATTAGTAAATTAAATTTGAATATATATATATATATATATATATATATATATATATATATATATAAGGGTACTTATAATTTGCATTTAATTTGAAAATTCTAAAATATTCATATATTTCTTAATTTTTATAAATTCACTATCCCTGTAGGATCGATAACCAGGAATCCACTAGAGCCATGTATTACTTGAACGATACATATACTTGCGTTTATAATTGTGAATTTTACAATAATTATAATAAAATTGAAATATACAATTATAAAAGTAAACATCACACATCAAGTTTTTGAAGCCATTTGCCAGGAATTAAATATTCTAAAAAGTGGTATGAAATTCTTGTATTTAAAGCATATATAAAGTCGCATCGCATCAAGTTTTTGGCTGCCGTTGCCGGGAATAGAATAGAATATAATAAAAAGTAAAAAGAAAGATAAGATAAAAAAATATATAAAACATAAAAATATATACAAACAAAACAAAAATATTTTAAATTTTATGCGTAGTTCTGAATTTGAAGGATTACTACCTTTTTTATTCCGATTTAGAAAGAACAATTAAAAGAATTAAAAAAGGAAAACAAATTTCAAAACATCAAGAAATGGCTAACTACATAACAATAATCAAAATTCAATTGAAATTAATGAACAAAATATTTATAAACCATTAAGGGAATATGCAAACCCTACAGCTAATGAACTTCATGTTAGTATTCAAATTCCAGCTGTAGATGCTAATTCTTTTGAGCTTAAACCTTCTATTATTCAAATGATTCAAAATAATCAATTTGGAGGAACACCTAATGAGGATCCAAATTTACATCTTGCTAGTTTTTTAGAACTTTGTGCTACCTTAAAATATAATAATGTTTCTCATGATGCTATTAGGCTTATACTCTTTCCTTTTTCTTTAAAAGATAAAGCAAAGATGTGGCTTAATTCATTAGCAACTTGTTCCACTAAAACATGGCCAGATATGGTAGAAAAATTCCTTGCTAAATATTTTCCTCCTTCTAAAATTGCTAAATTGAGAAATGACATTACTACATTTATGTAATTTGATGGAGAAACAATTTATGAAGCTTGGGAAAGATTTAAAGAACTATTAAGAAAATGTCCTCATCATGCTTTACCAGATTGGTTAGTTATTCAAAAATTTTATAATGGACTTATTGGATCACTTAGATCTATTATTGATGATGCTGCTGATGGCTCTTTAATGGCTAAGACATTTGAATAAGCCTACACCTTAATTGAAGAAATGACTAATAACAAATTTCATTGGCCTTCTGAAAGGGTTAATCCTAGAAAGATGGCCAGTATTCATGATAATGAAGCCTTTTCTATTTTAGCTTCACAAGTGGCTGTGATATGTAAGAAATTAGATAATTTTGCTATTAATATATCACATGTAAGTAATGATAACTCTGTAAATTTTGATGATTCTCAAACAATGGAAACTTTGCAAGCTATTGCTAGTAAAACTAATAACCCTTATTCTAATTATTATAATCCTGGTCGGAAGAATCATCCTAATTTTAATTGGAGTAATGGACATCAAGCTAATCCAAATTGGAACAATCAAGGAAATTCAAACTATAGACCAACTTATCATCCTGGTTATAACAATCGGCAGAAAAAGTTGTCTGTAGAAGAATTGATCTTGCAACTAAGCAATCAGCTACAAAGTTAAAACACTGCTATTCGTAATTTTGAGAATCAGATGGGTCAAATCGCTAATTTCATTAATTACAGACCTCAAGGATCACTGCCTAGCAATGTCAAAATTAATCCTAAAGGATCTGGAAAAGAACATGAATAAACAAAAGCTGTACAACTCAGAAGTGGAAAGGAATTAAAAGAGAAAACACAGAATAAGATTAAAAAAGAGAAAGAAGTTGAAGAGATTGAAAAACCTAAAGATACCCTTTCTCCAAGTAAAGATCAGACTGTTGTACCTATTGAAGTGGAAGTTGAAAGACCACCACCACCTTTTCCTTAAAGACATAAACAACAGAAGCGTGATCATCAATTTTCTAAGTTTTTTGAAATTTTTAAGAAACTTACCATCAACATTCCTTTTCCTGAATCTTTGGAGCAAATGCCAAGCTATGTAAAATTTATGAAGGATATTTTAAGCAAGAAGAGAAAATTTGAAGTTTATGAAACTGTTGCATTAAGTGAAGAATGTGGTGCAATAATTCAGAAGAAATTACCTCAGAAACTTAAAGATTCTGGAAGTTTCACTATACCTTGTGTTATTGGAGAAAAAATATGTGGAAAAGCCTTATGTGATTTAGGAGCTAGTATTAATCTCATGCCATTTTCAATCTTTCAAAGGTTAGATTTAGGAGAGATTTCTCCTATCACTGCAACTCTTTAGTTAGCTGATCGATCAATCACTTATCCTAAAGGAGTTATAGAGGATGTTCTTGTTAATGTAGATAAATTTATCTTCCCTGCGGATTTCATTATTCTAGATATGGAAGAAGATAAAGAAATGCCTATCATTTTAGGGAGACCTTTTCTAGCTACCGGTCGAGCTATGATTGATGTGCAAAAATGAGAATTAACGATGAGAGTTAATGATTAAGAGATAACATTCAATGTTATGAAATTAATGAGGTATCCTGATAAAGAAAAATGCTATCAGATGGATATTTTTGATTATATAATTAAAAAGCATTACCAAAAAAAATGTAAAGTCATTTCTGATGATAAAAATAAAGAATCGATGTTATATAATGAGTCATTAAGTGAAGAAAATATATCTGAAGAAACTCATTATATTCATGAAAACTGAGAAATTTTAGACACAACTAAAAATGATATACTTTTACCCTCAATTGAAAAAGCCCCTGAACTGGAATTAAAAATGTTACCTGCACATTTAAAGTATGCATTTCTTGGAAATTCAATAACTTTACCTATAATTATATCTTCAGAATTAAGCAAAGATCAAGAAGAGAAATTAATAGGAGTTCTGAAGAATTATAAGAAAGATTTTGGTTGGACTATTACAGATATAAAAGGGATAAGCCCTTCAATCTGTATGCATAGGATTTTCATGGAAGAAAATTGTAAACCCACTATTGAACCCCAAAGAAGATTAAATCCAATTATGAAAGAGGTTGTCAAGAAAGAGATTTTGAAATGGTTAGATGCTGGAATTATTTATCCTAATTCGGATAGCCAATGGGTAAGTCCTATTCATTGTGTTCCGAAGAAAGGAGGAGTAACTGTCATTGTTAATGAAAAAAATGAATTAATCCCAACAAGACAAGTTACTGGATGGCGTATTTGCATTGACTATCAAAAATTAAACAACGCCACTAGAAAGGATCATTTTCCTTTACCTTTCTTGGATCAAATGTTGGATAAACTAGCTGGACACTCATATTTCTATTTTCTGGGTGGATATTCTGGTTATCATCAATTAACCATTGCTCCTGAGGATCAAGAAAAGACAACATTTATAAGTCCTTATGGAACATTTTTCTTTAGAAGAATGTCTTTCGGTTTATGCAATGCACCTACAACTTTTCAAAGATGTATGATGTCAATATTTTGTGATTTGATTGATAAAGGAATTGAAGTATTTATGGACGATTTTTCAGCTTTTGAAACTTCTTTTGAATCTTGCTTGGAAAATATAACGAAAGTTTTGAGGAGATGTGAAGAAACTTAGTTCTAAACTTGGAAAAATGTCAATTTATGGTCACAGAAGGCATTATACTTAGACATAAAGTTTCACAAATAGGGATGGAAGTTGATCAAGCAAAAGTGAAAGTTATTGCTGAGCTTCAACCACCTATTACCGTTACTGATGTGAGAAGTTTTCTGGGTAATACTGGATTTTATAGAAGATATATAAAGGATTTTTCTAAAATTGCTAAACCTCTTTGCCATTTATTGGAAAAAGAAGCTAAATTTGAATTTAATAAAGATTGTCTGAATGCGTTTAATATTCTGAAAGAAAAATTAATCACTGCACCTATCATTGTTGCACCTGATTGGAATAAACCTTTTGAATTAATGTGTGATGCAAGTGATTATGCAATCAGAGCTGTATTAGGTCAAAAATATAAGCAAATTTTCAAAGTTATATACTATGCTAGCAAAACTCTTAATGAAACTCAAATAAATTACACTACTACTGAAAAAGAGCTTTTAGCAATAGTATATGCCTTTGATAAATTTAGACCATATCTTCTTGGAACAAATTGTATCGTGCATACTGATCATTATGCTCTTAAGTATTTAATATCTAAAAAAGATGCTAAACCTAGATTGATCAGATAGATTTTACTTTTACAAAAATTTGATTTTGAAAATGTAAACAAAAAAGGAACTGACAACCAAATTGCTGATCATTTATTAAGAATCAAAAATAATAATGAGAAGATTTATGAAGAAAATATAAATGAGAAATTCCCGGATGAGCAATTATATGTCATTCAAGGATTAGAAATGCCCTGGTATGTAAATATAGTTAACTACTTGGTTAGCAATATTTTACCTTATGGGATGAATAGTAAATACTTTAAGAAATTCAAGAATGATTGTAAATCATATATTTGGGAAGATCCACATTTATTTAAAATAGGAAGAGATTCTGTGATTTGAAGATGTGTACCTTATGAAAAAACTTTTGCAATTATTCAAAAATGCCACGATTCTGAATTCGGAGGACACTTTGGAGTTGATAAAACTACATTTAAAATCTTAAATTTTGGATTTTATTAGTCTACTTTATTTAAAGATGTTGGACATTATGTGAAAATTTGTGATTGATGTCAAAGAATGGGAAATATATCCAGAAAAGATGAAATGCCTCTAAACTTTATATTAGAAATCAAAATTTTCGATGTATGGGGTTTAGACTTTAGGGGGCCTTTCGTACCATCATTTGGAAAGATTTATATTTTATTAGCAGTTGATTATGTTTCAAAGTTGATCGAAGCTGTAGCTTTACCTAACTGTGATTCCAAAAGTGTTTTGAAATTTTTAAAGAAAATGATTTTTACAAGATTTGGAATGCCCAGGATAATTATCGAAGTCATTTCAGAAATATAAGAATTCAATCATTGCTGGAAAAATTCGGAATTAAACATAGAATTACAACTGCTTATCATCCTCAAACAAGTGGAATGGCTAAAGTGTCAAACAGAGAAATTAAAAGAATATTGGAAAAGACTGTTAATCCTAAAGGAACTGACTGGGTTGATAGACTTGATTCTACATTATGGGCTTATAGAACAGCTTATAAGACACCTATCGAAATGTCACCTTATCGGATAATTTATGGTAAACACTGTCACTTACCTGTTGAACTTGAACATAAAGCTTATTGGGCGATAAAGGAGTTCAATTATAATTTGAATACTGCAGGAGAAAAACGATTATTACAACTGAATGAAATGGAAGAGATAAGAAATGAGTCTTATGAAAATGAAAGAATTTATAAGGAAAGAATGAAGAAATTGCATGACAAAAGGATTTCAAGGAAAATATTTGAGCCTGGATAAGAAGTATTATTATTTAATGCTCATTTAAAAATTTTCCCTGGAAAGTTAAAATCCAAATGGATGGGACCATTTATAATTGAGAAAGTATACCCTTATGGAGCTGTGGAAATTAAAGATCCCAAAACTGGAAAAGTATTTAAAGTTAACGGATTAAGACTGAAGCCTTATGTGGGAGAAATGAAATTAAATTACAAAGAGGCTTATGATCTGAGTCTACCCGATTAATTCTATTAATTAGGTCAGGCTGACGACGTTAAACCAAGAGCTTTGTGGGAGGCAAGACATATTTATTAGTGTGAGTTTAATTATTGCTGTAAGGTTATGCCTTGGTCTTGACTAAATTTGTATATAACTTCTAGAAATAGAAGGCTAACAAGTATGTATTGCCTTAAACTAAACATTTTATTAAAGTATATAGAATTTGGACTTGGACCACTCCATGTCAAATGTAAGTAAAAAGGAGATCAAGTTAACCTTCATTTGTGATTGTTTGTGATTTGAATTTTTCATAATTGTGTTTGCATGTTGATCATACCCGTTTATTAGACCTATTTTTATAACCGAAACTTGCAAAATTTGACGATAGGCGAGTTAGAGTCGAGTGAGGTTTCGACACCTAGGAGCCAAAAGTTGGCGCCTAAGCGCCAAAAAGGCCTGCGTATCGATGATCCGGAGCCTAGGCGCCAGATTCTGGCGTCTAAGCGCCATAGTTACAAATCATGGAAAAACCGAAATTCTTCAGTTCTTCACATGAAATATCTTTATATATTGCCCATTTTTCGTCCCCAATACCATAGAAACACTAATTTCGACCAGAGCAATCCATTTTAGAGGAAGTTAAGAAGTTTTTGGAGGCAATGGATAGAGGAAATCATGGAAATGAGGAAAGAGACAAATCTCCTAAAGATCCTCAGCCTTATTTTAATGGTTTTATTGCTGTTAGTATGGAGAAAATGTTTAGTTAATTGGATAAGATTGAATCGGAACTTTAAAGTATTGGTAATCGTCTCCATGAGATGTACCACCAAAACGAACACTTAGAATGGCAAACCAAAATTCAATCTGATCATATGGCTGCTTATCATGACGCTCAAGTAGAAATGTACGCGAAGAACAAGTGGATCGATGAAAAGACGGCTTTGGAATTTCCAAGGGCGTTGGTGTTCTATCCCTTCAGTCCTAGTGAACTTCATTGCGAAATAGATGGTAATTGAAGATCGGTGTTAAATAGATCCTATATGTGTTTTAGGTGTGATCGAGTCTTGTGTTAGTGTGTTGAATATCGAATTTGTGTGTTTGCTTAATTGTTAAATGTGTGTTGTTGGATTTGAATTTTTGCTTTGAATATGTTGTTGTTTGTTTTATTTATAAAACTATGAACCTTGATACAGTCTTGTACTGAAAGTTATTGAATTTGTAATGGAAGTTAGGGATTAGAATTGAAGAATTTGGATACATTTTTTATGGATCTATACTATCATTTTAAATTGATATACTATCATTTTAATTTGATTGTGAAAATATTTGGAGGATATAAATTGGATTAATACTCTCATAAGAGTAATTAGGAGTCAAATTTGATAAGATTTGGTAGAAAATATTTAATTTAAATCGAATTTTTGGAAAGGCGAGTCTGGCGCATAAGCGCCAGAATTCGGCACCTAGGCGCCGGTTCGGCCTGAACCCAAAAAGTCATCTTCTTAAGCCCCCCACACCATTTTTGACGCCTAAGCTTCCTTCTCCACAGTTTTTCACGAAAATACCCCCTAGAGATCCCATTTAAAGCTGGATTTTCAAGTTTTTAAGCTTGAAATCACCTGATTTCTTCATCTCGAGGTCAGATCTACATTCTAAACTCATTATTTTTTATTTTCACCATGGATTTTGCTCTCAATGAGAAAAACCAAAATTTTGAGAAAAAAATTGATTTTTATGGTTAAATCCATGAATTTTTAAGCTCTTTCAAGTTTGAAAAGCTTAAATTATTTATTTTCCTAGATCCGTTGAATTTATTTCACGTTTTTATTTCACGTTTAGATGCCACCCAAATCTAAGCGAGGAAAGGAACGAGAAAATTTTGATTGTAGCAAGTTTTTCACCACTGCTGCACACTTCCGATACAATGATTTTGCTACGACTCAGAAATTTATCTCGGAGCGATGTTTTTATAATCCTGGAGGAAGAATTGAGGAGACAATCATTGCACTCAACTGGCAACGATTCTGCTATTTCACTGCTGTTGCCGTTATCCCGGTTGTTAGAGAGTTTTATGCTAATTTTGTGGATACTGAAGAATACGAGATTTTCCTTTGAGGAGTTGGAGTAGGATTCACTCCTGAACGCATCAATATTTTCTATGGCCTGCTGCCAAACATAGAGTGTTATTACTCAGGATTATCTCCATCTAAGGGATATTTGGATATGATCATTGCCTACCTGACTGATAGTACTGGAGCCTGGAAGATTCAGAATGGAAAAAGGGTAAATTTTTCATCTTCTAAGCTTAATGGTGTTTCAAAGGCATGGCACTACTTTGTTTCTACTCATCTCCTTCCATCCAATAATCTGAGCGAGGTTACCAAAAATAGAGCTATCCTCAACTACTGCATTCAATAGAGGAAGTCTATTGATGTAGGGAGCATTATTTATGATACTGTAGAGGCTACTGCTCATTCTACACTTCTATTGAACTTGGTTTTCTATCTTTGATCTATTCTCTATGTCAAAGTGCTGGAGTAGATGCTGAGCTTTCTGAGGAAAAGCTCAAGTAAACAAAGCCTATAGGAAGAGAAAGCGTCGCATGTTATGATCGATCGCGAGGTAAGAGTTCTACTCGCACCTTCCGGTTCATTACCTACTTCAGGTAGAGCTTCTACTTCTAGACCATCTACTTCTGCTGAGCCACCATCTACTTTTTGGGAAACCTTGCATGATCAGTTTATAGAGCAGCAACATGAGTTATTCTTAACTCATTGTAGAGTAGATATGATAGATAAGAAGATCGATCATCTTTCTGAGTATACACAAAGAAAGAGTGATTACGATGCTGACTATTCTGAGTATTTAGTGAGATTTCTGAAGAGTGAGCGCGATGTTCAGTTCCCTACTTGTCCTAGATTTTTACCATATGTTGATACAAAGGATATGGAGTTTTCTTTTGGTGATGACGATGATGAAGCTACAGACAGTGATTAGTAGCTTGACTTACCTCTAGAGATTGTTGATTCTGTTTTTAGTATGTTTCTAGTTTCTTATGTTGTTTAGTGTGATGTTATTTGTTAGTGTTTATGTGAACTTTTTATGTTAAAACTGTTTTAAGATTATCTGATGTGTGTTTAAGATTGAAATGTGAATGAATTTTTATAAAATTTTATTTCTGTTTCAACTTATTGTTTAGTGTTCATGAATAGCTAGTAAATTTGCATGTCTAAAATAAATTATAAAAAAAAATTTAGAAATTAACTCCTGCTCTGCAAAACTTTTCTATATATGCTTAATCATTTCTGTTATATTCATATTAAAGCATGTGTAGAAATAGAAGTTAGTTTTTGCTTGCTACATCATTATTGTACTTAGATTAATTCCTATTTATTTCTTTCTCTCATGCTTTAGAAAATTTCATGATTCATATTTATACTAAAGCTGAAGTTTAGGGGAAGGGAAAACATTTATCAAATTTAAATATTATTTGTACTTAAAGAACTAATATTTTCTTTAAAAAATATTTTAACATAAGGAATGAAAAATCTGTTTAAGATTACCTAAATTTTTGAATTTATAAATAATTTATAAAACTTAACTAAAATTTCAAAAATTTTGATTGATTTTAAGAATAGAATTATTTAGCTTAAAGAATAATAAGATCAAAATTTTTCTATTTATAGTAAAGAGAATTGGATTTTTGAAATACTGAGGAATCAAGATTATTGCTTGAAAAAGAAAAGATTAAAATAAGTTTTGAAAAATAATAAATTATTAAAAATGTCATATTTATTAAGTAAGAATGTATAAGTTTTTGAAAATAAGTTAAGGATAGTGAAGTTCAAAATCATTAATAGGTTATCCAAAAATAGTAATCCTCACTTAAAAAAAGGGGATTAAAAAACAATCCAAAAAAAAAAAAGAAAAAGAATGTGAGGAGATGCTTGAGGAAATGCCTAATAAAAAATTGGCTTCACTTGAATTATCTTATAGGAAGAAAACTAATTACATACTTTACTTAATTTTTATGCATAAATATTTATTTATAAAAATATTTCATAAAAATCTTTTTCTTGTAAATATTCTATGTGACCTTAATATGATAAACTACAAATATTCTTGAAATAAATGAAAAATTGGAAGTCTTATGATTTGGTAGATAAATATTCTTAAATTCTTAAAATTAAACTTAATTAGTGAAATTTGGTTAATGATTTGCTAAAGCATTTATAAAACCAAAAATTACAAAGAATCTTAAATATTTTAACTTCATTTCAAATGTTATCTATTTTATATAATTAAAAGGGTTACTTAAGGACAAGTAACATTTAAGTTTGGGGGAATTTGATCTACCTAAAAAATACCAATTTTTATGCCTTATTTATGATTCAATTCTTAAGGATATTATGCTTTAATGAAAGGTATTTTCATGTTTTTGGATGTAGATGATTAAAAAGAAGTCCAAGAAAGAAAAAGAAGTAAAAAAGAGCAAAAAGGAGCAAAAATGGAGCTTATGGAGCAAAATTTTGAAATTATGGGCCTGAAGCCTAGGCGCCAGAATCCGACGCCTAAGCACCAGTTCGATAAAGATGTTGTCAAGATTTTTTATGACTTTGGGCAGTTATTTTGATGGTGTTTAGCGGTTATTGGAGCTTCTAAAAGATTGGGAGTTACTCCTAATATGTAGGAAATGTGATACATAAGGCATAAAAATTGTCTGGATCACGAAGAGGTGCGAAAGACCTGGTCACCAAGTTCTGCACCTAGGCGCCAGATCCCGGAGCCTAGGCGCGACAGTTACCTTCTAGAAGATACATTGAATTTGGACAAATTTTGAAGAGGTGCGTTAAGCAACCCCAGGTCAAATTCAGAGCTCTATAAATAAGAGCCCATTCTACAGAGAAAATCGCACAAAAACCCCACCTCTTAGTACACATACCCATTTTAGCATCTTCTCTCTCCTCCTTTTGTTTTATTTAGTCTCTTTTTTACTTAGGGTGCCACTTTATTTTGTATCTAGTGAGTTTATTTTGAGTTTTTATTGTGTGTTGTTGCTGTTGGAGTCTTTCATCATTTCTTTGGAGTCAGTAGAAGTCAGCGAATCACTTGAAGGAACACTTCAGATAAGTATTTGTACTTTGGTTCAAAGTATTATAAATATGTTTTGTTGTGTTATTTCAATGTGCTCTTAGTAGTTAGTTATCTTTCTCCTTTCAACTATGAAAAGATTAGAAATTAATTAAATTTTTTTGGAAAATTATATTTAAAATATTTTAAAACATTGTGATGATATTAATACCTGATCTTAGTTTACTTTTTAAATTGGCCATTTAAATTGTTAAAACCTGTTGAAGAATTTTGAGACCTATTCGGAGATAAATTCTTAACTAGTAGATATCACATGATTCTTTAGGTAATCGCAGGCTATACGCAGATTATTTAAGGTGAAGTGCAAATAAATAGGAAGATAATATTTTTTGGGCGTAAAATTAATTAGTTTTTAGAGTGATAGACTAAATTCTAATAATTTGGTTTATAGAAAGGTAACGGGTCACTGGTAGGGCCGACCATAGCCACCCTTGGATATCTAGTAGTGTGAGCCTCAGATTAATCCATTCTACTAATAAAACATCCTGAGCCTATCTATAGATTAGTCAATGTTCTTTGCACTGGACCAAAGGGTAAAGAATAAGAATGCTTCTATTTGGCACAATACCATAATCTAAATTCCCTTCAAAAGATAATTATTTTATAAATCTTGGATAAGTTGAAAAGGAGAAAGTCGTTTTTATACTTGCATTGAATTTTGATTAATGCTTACTTTACTGCTTACTGCTTACTTGCTTATAATAAAAATTATTAGTAAATTAAATTTGAATATATATATATATATAAGAAAGGGTACTTATATTTTCCATTTAATTTAAAAATTCTAAAATATTTCTTATATTTCTTATTTTTTATAAATTCACTATCCTTGTGGGATCGATAACCAGGACTCCACTGTGAGCCTCGTATTACTTGAATGATACGTATACATGCATTTAAAATTGTGAATTTTATAATAATTATAATAAAATCTAAATATAAAATTATAAAAGTAAACCTCACACATCAAGTTTTTGAAGCAATTTGTCAGAAATTAAATATTCTAAAAAGTGGTATGAAATTCTTGTATTTTAAAGCATATATAAAGTCGCATCACATCAACCTCCATACCAAATTCAGAAATTTTATGCCCAAGCACAATGCCTCCTGCAACCATAAATTGACATTTCTTCTAATTCAAAACTAAATTTGTTTTCTCGCATGGCTCCAAAACTTTTGCTAAGTTTTCCAAACATATTTCAAATGAAGTCCCGAATACAGAGAAATCATCCATGAAAACTTCTATTCCATTATATATCATACTGTTGAAGATAGACATCATAAATCTCTGAAATGTTGCAAGTGCATTATACAGTCTAAATGGCATTCTTCGAAAAGTGAAGGTTTCGTAAGGGCTAGTAAATATTTTCTTTTCTTGATCCTCAGGAGAAATAGGTATTTAATGATAATCAGTATATCTATCCAGAAAGCAGTAGTACTTGTGTCCAGCAAGTCTATCTAGCATTTGATCGAGAAAAGGAAGAGGAAAGTGATATTTTCGGGTGGCGGCATTTAATTTCCTATAGTTAATACAAATTTGCCATCTATTAATTTGTCTTGTGGGTATAATTTCATTCCATTCATTCACTTCAACAGTCACTCCTCCCTTTTTAGGTACACAATGTATTGGACTCACCAAAGCACTATCCGAAATAGGATAAATAATTCCAGCATCCAACCATTTAAAAATCTCCTTCTTAACTACTTCTTTCATTATTGGATTCAATCTCATCTGCGGATCAACTCTCGATTTATGTTCATCATCTAATAAAATCCTAAGCATACAAATCAAATGATTGATTTCTTTAATATCTGCTAAAGTCCATCCAAAAGCCTTTTTGTATCTTTTTAAAATTTCCAACAATTTTTGTTTTTGATATTCGTTTAACTCCGAAGATACAATAACTGGTAGGGTAGATGATTCTCCTATAAACATATACTTCAAATGATTAGGGAGAATTTTCATGTCAAGTTCAGGAGGTTTTATTATAGATGGAATTAAGCTTTTATCTCAACCTTCCATAGTGTCTAATACTTCAAATCTCTCCTGAACATACTCCAAATCTTCATTCTTCTTACTATCTGAAATTTCTTCATTTTCAATTCCTTCTTCAAACATATTTTCATACTCCGCTTTTTTTCAAATATATTTTCAAAATGATCCTTTCTCATATATTAACAGACCTCCATCCTAAAACATTCATCATCTTTTGCCATTGAGGAATACATCATAAATTTCAAAATATTAAAAGTCACATCTTGATCATTAACCCTAGTAGTTAATTCTCCTTTTTGAACATCAATCACTACTCTCCCAGTAGCAAGGAATGGTCTTCCCAAAATGATTGGAATTTCTTTATCTTCTTCCATATCAAGTACAATAAAATTCACAGGAAAGATAAATTTATCCACTTTCACTATCACATCTTCCACCATTCCTTTAGGGTAAGTAATGGAACGATCGACCAACTGAGGAGTCACAGATGTAGTTGAAATTTCTCATATTCCCAACCTTTTGAAAGTTGATAAAGGCATAAGATTAATACTAACTCCCAAATCACATAAGGCTCTCCCGAAAATTTTTCACCTATAGCACATGGGATAGTTAAACTACCAGGATCTTTAAGTTTTTTTGGAAGCTTCTTCTGAATAATTGCACTACACTCTCCACTAAGTGCAACAGTTTCATGATCTGTGAACTTTCTTTTCTTTTTGAGAATATCCTTCATAAACTTGGCATAGTCAGGCATCTGTTCTAATGCTTCAACAAAAGGAATATTTTTCGTTAATTTCTTAAGGATCTCCAAAAATTTTCCAAATATGTTATCCCTTTTTTGTTGCTTCAATATTTGAGGAAATGGAGGTGTTGGTTTTTCAACAGTAATCTTCATTGGTTCAAGAGGATATTCCATGTCTAGATAAATCTTGCTTGAACCTTTTTCAATATCCACCTTCTCTTTCTCTATTTCAACTTTATTTTGTACTCTTGTCTCCAATTCCTCTCCACTCTTTAATTTAATAGCCTTAAGTTGTTCCTTGTTTTGATCTTTTGGATTGATCTCAACATTACTTAGAAGCGTTCCAAAAGGTTTATTATTAAGTGCAGTGAAAATATGCCCCGATTGATTTTCAATATTTTTCATCGCAACACCTTGAGCTTGTAATTGATTTCCCATATTCAGAATCATTTCTTCAGTAAAAAACTTCTTATGCTTAAATTGCAGGTTACTATTAATTCCAGGAGGATAAGAAAGTCTAAAATTGGTATTTCCTTGATTGTTCTAATTTTCAATAGGATTTATAGAACTGTTCCCCCATTGTGGGTTAACATTGGCATTATTATTCTAGTTGAAATTTGAGTGATTTGTCCAACCAGGATTATAATAATTCGAATAAGGATTATTAGGTATATTAATAACATTCAAAGTCTCATAAGGTGTTTGAGATTCTGTTATCTGTCTAAATGAATTTTCCTCTAACACTTGGGGTGGTTGAGAATAATTCATTCCATAATGATCTATTTTCTTAGAAAGGGCTACAATTTGAGAAACTATCATAGTCATCATATCTGAATCATAAACACTAGCTACTCTCTTAAGATTTACCCGTTCAGAGGGCCATTGAAAATTATTAGTAGTCATTTCTTCTATTAATGAGTATGCTTCATCAAAAGGTCTTGACATTAACGATCCACCAGCAGCAGCATCTATAATCGATCTCAATGATCCCACTAATCCATTGTAAAATGTTTGAATTATCAACCAATTTAGTAAAGCATGATGTGGGCACTTCCTAAGAAGATCTTCAAATCTTTCCCAAGCTTCGTATATTAATTCCCTTTCAAACTGACCAAAAGACGTGAAATCATTTCTTAGCTTAGCAGTCTTTGATGGAGGGAAATATTTTGATAGAAACTTTTGAGAAAGTTCTCCCCAAGTTTTAATAGATCCAGGTGCTAACAAATTTAACCACGCCTTAGCATTATCCCTTAATGAAAAAGGAAAAAGTCTAAGTCTGACAGCATCACTCGACACTCCGTCATATTTAAAAGTAGCAAACAGTTCTAAAAAACTAGCGAGAAGTAAATTTGGATCCTCATTTGGTGTTCCTCCAAATTGATTATTTTGTATTATTTGGATAATAGCAGGTTTAAGCTCAAATGAATTAGCAGGAACATCAGGATTTTGAATAGTCACATGAATTTCATCTGCTGTTGGGTTACCATAATCTTTTAAAGGTCTTGGAAAAATTCCAATATCATTTCTCTGATTATCTTGGTTATTCGCCATTTCATAAGGATTCTCAGTTTGTTTTAGTTGTTTTCTAATTTTTCTAACAGTACGCTCTAACTCTGAACCGTAAGATACTAAACCTATAGATCCACTACTACGCATATAAAATCACACAAATACTCTAACAAGTAAACAAACACACAATTACACACTACAAAGTAAAGGTTTTCAGTTGCTATATTATCAATAGATACCGTTTATACCTTCCCCGACAATGGTGCCAAAAACTTGATGCGGACTTTTTATTATGCAAGAACTTATGAACCTAAATTTATATATTTATAATGATTTCATAAAGTCCAAACTTCAACGCAAGTATATGTATCGTATCAAGTAATACAGGGTTCTAATGGAGTCTTGGTTGTCGATCCCACAGGGAAGGCATGTTCCTTACAATAGATAGCGTAATACTAAAATCCAATACTCTAATCACAATTAAAGTTTAAGTTTACTTCTAATAACAAGATGCAAAAAATAGTAACAGTTAAGCAAACCACAATTACTTCTAATATCTTTAAACAGAATTAACTAACACACACACACTAAGCTTCGTATTTCAAAGGTTTTGATATATATGAAAAGTGTCTTTCCTCTTGCAATGAGTATATGATGTGTGAATGATATAGAATGATTATTTATTGTATTGTGCCAAATAGGAGCATAAATGTTTCTTTACCCTCAAAAGAATACCCCCTCTTCCAAGCATGTAAAGAACATTGACATATCCTTAGTTCAGTCACAAAATCTAAGGCTAGGCTCGAAGGATACTAGCTATTACTACGGAGCTCCACTCACCCTTCACCTGAAGGCTAACCTTCGACTTTAGATACCAATCCTAGGACCAAATTGGGGATCTCAGCCTGTCACCCTGAAACCTCCAATTTGAAGCCCATCAAAACACATTTCCTTATTTATTTGCACTCAATTCCCATGAACTACGCAATTCATTCATGAACATTGAATGGATTCTTCATTATTGTTGTAGGACACTCAATCCTTTCGGATTTAATGTACAACAAAGATTTTAAAAATTCAATTGGCCAGATCGAAAAGTAAATTAAGTTTGAAATGAAAAACCATCACAATTTCTTCAATACTTTAAAAGCAATTCAAATCCACATCATCACATCATCACATCTCTATGCAAGTAGAAAGACAAAGGAGACTACTCATAATTCATAGAGAAGTCACAATGAAACATAAATTTTATATATAAAAGAAAAGTCATACAAACCACAATAGAAAATACAACTTATCTCTTTCTCTTCCCCAAGTAAATCCCTTGAAGTTTCTTTGAATCCTTTTCTCTTTTCTTTGCAACACTTAATTCCCTCTTTAGAATGGAAAGGAAGAAGCAATGTCTCACTTTACTCCTTCTCCTTCACTCCTTAAAGAAGAATCCCTCTCAAATCTTCACTTCTGCACTCATTCTTCCAAACCCTAACTCTAAACTCACACTCTCTTTACTTCTACACTCTCCTCTCCCTCTCAAATTTCGTCCAAAAATAGTTACATATATGTTAGAAATGAATTTCCAAGAGTTTCCTTAAGCATCCCTTAAAAAAGTCGCTAAAACTCTTCATTTTTGAATTGCACCGACATAGGGCGCCATTGGCGCTCTATTGTCCATTTAATTCTAGATACTCTTGAAGTTAGCGCCGGCGGCGCCCATTCTGGTGCTGGCAGCGCCAGAAGCTGTTTTCTCCCATTTTGCTCCTTTTCGCTCCGAAATTGTTCCTTTTTTCTTCTTTTTGCTCCAGTCACCTAAAATCATCATACCTGCAACAAATCATGAAAAATACCTTTCTTTAAAGTGCAATATCACCAAAAATGTGTAAAATTATATAACAAAAATAGTATATATTTTTGGTGTATCACCAATGGCTTTCCATCATCTAAGGGTTGTTAGGTTCCTTGACCTACTTAGTTTGGGATGAGGCTTAAGCCTACTCAGACTGAAGATTCATATCAGCAACCATGAGATACATCATATAAGAGATCTTCGTAGATTGAGTTAGCAAGGTTAAAGTTGCATTCGGTGATCTTTGGTCAATAGAGTTTCATTTAAGTTTTAATATCTTTTCGGATTTTAGGGGTTGAAAATATTATTTTGCTAAAGACTTCTTAGAAGATTTATTTATTTTGATTTTGTGTTTTATTTTAATATTTTAGATGAATCGGTCAAGGTCCCATGGTTCCGTCCGCCCGGGGTTCTTGGAGTTTGTGGTTTAATTAGCCACAAGAGAATGGAAGGTACTTTGTTAGCAGCCATGAGAGTTGTCTCCTCCAAAATATCTTCTCAAATCATGTTGCATTTATGGTTAAATTTTTATGTCTTAGTGGTTTTTAGGCGTGCATTTTATGTTATGTTTTATATGATGGTATGGCATTTTAGCCTAAGTCATTCCAGATAGTCATTTAGTTTGTTTTTGTTCTCTTATGAGAAGTCAAACACTCTATAACCCTGGGTTATTTAAGTTTGAGTTAACCTAAGTTGATTTGGATTAATCTGAGTTAGGTTGGGTTGATACAGATCAACAGGAGTTGATTATGTGCTAACATAGATTAGGCAGTGTTACTTGAACCACTCCACGAACTAAGCATAATTTTAATTTTTGTGACAAGTATATAATATATTCTATAATCGCAAAGTTACTATTCAATGCAAGTATACGTATCGCTCAAGTAATACAGAGCTCTAGTGGAGTCATGGATATCGATCCCACAGGGAATATTTTAGAGGCTACGAACTAGGACTATAGAAACCAATTCAGAATCAAAACTTGGAAATTTAAAATTGCCTATCTGTTATTAATATGCAATCGAAAATAAGATGCAGTTTTTAATAAACTAGTTCTACTAACATATAACTAATTCTACAAATAAAGTGAAGTTCAAATATATAAGATAGAATCTTTCTCCTTTGTTAAGAAATTTAAGTGAATGGATAATTAGAATTAGTTTAAAAATGGTGTTGTGCCAAATAGGAGCATACCTATCTTTACCCTTTGGTCCAGGCATAAAGAACATTGACTAATCTTATTCTTGGTTACTGAATCTGCGGCTATGCTGGTGATGCGATGCGAATTTATATATTCTTTTAAATACAAGAATTTGATACCACTTTTTAGAATATTTAATTCTCGACAAATGGATTCAAAAACTTGATGTGCGAGGTTTACTTTTTCTTATGAATTTATATTTAAATTTTATAATTATTGTAAAAGTCACAATTTTAAACACAAGTATATGTATCGGGTCAAGTAATACAGGGCTCTAGTGGAGTCCTGGTTATCGATCCCATAGGGATAGTGTTTTGATAAAAAGTAAGAAATTTAAGAAGTATTTTGGAATTTATCAAATTAAAAGTAATATATATATATATATATATATATATATATATATATATATATATATATATATTCTTTTTTATATATTTTTTATTTTCAAATTTAATTTACTAACAATTTTTACTATAAACATGTAAGCGAGTAATCGTAATAAAGTAAAGTAAGCGATAATTAAAATTCAATGCAAGTATAGAAACGACTTTTTTCTTTTCAACTAATCCAAGATTTTTAGAATAATTATCTTTTGTGGGGAATTTAGATTATGGTATTGTGCCAAATAGAAACATTCCTATTTTTTACCCTTTGGGCCAGGTGCAAAGAACATTGCCTAATCTATAGATCGGTTTAGGATGTTTTATTAGTAGAATGGGTTAATCTAGGCTCACACTACTAGATGTCCTAGCGTGGATATGGTCGGCCCTACCAGTGACATGTTCCTTTTCTATAAACCAAATTATTAGAATTTATTATATCACTCTAAAAACCAATTAATTCTACACCCAATAAATCATATCTTCCTATTTATTTGCACTTCACATTGAATAACCCGCATAAAGCCTTCGACTAAATAAGGATTCATGTGATATCTACTAGTTAAGAATTTATCTCCGGATAGGTCTCAAAATTCTTCAATAGGTTGTAACAATTTAAATGACCAATTTAAAAAGTAAACTAAGATCAGGTATTAATATCATCACAATTTTTTAAATATTTTAAATATAATTCCCCAATAAAATTTAATTAATTTATTATCTTTTCATAGTTGAAAGGAGAAAGATAACTAACTACTCAGAACACAATGAAATCACACAACAAAACATATTTATAAAACTTTGAACCAAGGTACAAATACTTATTTGAAGTGTTCCTTCAAGTGATACACTGACTTCTACTGACTCCAAAGCAATGATGAAAGACTCCAACAGCAACAACACTTAATAAATACTGAAAATAAACTCAGTAGATACAAAATAAAGTGGCACCCTAAGTGTGGAAGAGAATAATTAAAATTAGAGGGGGGAGAGAAGGTACTTAGGGACTATGGAGTGTCGTAAGGGGGGTGGGGTGCGATTTTTTTCTGTAGAATGGGCTCCTATTTAAAGAGCTCTGAATTTGACCAGGGGTTGCTTAAGGCACCTCTTCAAAATTCGTCCAAATTCAATGCATCTTATAAAAGGTAACTGTCGCGCCTAGGCGTCGTGATCTGGTGCCTAGGCGCCGGACTCCGTGACCAGGTCTTCGCACCTCTTCACTTTGGATCACACCTCTTCGCGATTTAAACCGTTTCCTTGTGTCAAAATGCATTGTATCACATGTCCTATATATTATGAGTAACTTCCAGTCTTCTAGAAGCTTCAATAACCGCTTAACTCCATTAAAATTACTGCCCAAAGTCATCAAAAAATTCTAACAGCGTCTGTATCGAGCTAACGCTTAGGCGTCGGATTCTGGCGCCTAGGCGCCAGGCCAATAATTCCAATATTTTGCTCCATTTTGCTCCTTTTTCCTTACTTTTTCTTCTTGGATTCTTTTTTTAATCATCTACAACCAAAAACATGAAAATACATTTCATTAAAGCATCATATCCTTAAGAATTGAATCATAAATAAGGCATAAAAATGGGTATTTTTTAGGTAGATCAAATTCCCCCAAACTTAAACGTTACTTCTCCTTAAGTAACCCTTTTAATTACATAAAATAAATAACATTTAGAATGAAGTTAAAATATTTAAGATTCCCTATAATTTTTGGTTTTATAAATACTTTAGCAAATCATTAACCAAATTCCACTAATTAAGTTTAATTTTAAGAATTAAAGAACATTTAACTACCAAATCTTAAGACTTCCAATTTTTCATTTATTTCAAGAATAATTGTAGTTTATCATATTAAGTTCACATAGAATATTTACAAGAAAAAGATTTTCATGAAATATTTTTTTAGTAAAAATATTTGTACATAGAAATTAAGTTAAAAATGTAATCAGTTTTCTTCCTATAAGATAATTCAAGTGAAGAAAATTTTTGATTAGGCATTTCCTCAAGCTTCTCCTCACATTCTTCTTTTTTTTCTTTTCTTTTTTTTCTTTTTTTTAAGTGAGGATTACTATTTTTGGATAGCTTGTTAATGATTTTGAACTTCACTATTCTTAACTTATTTTCAAAAACTTATACATTCTTACTTAATTAATATGACATTTTTAATAATTTATTATTTTTCAAAACTTATTTCAATCTTTTCTTTTTCAAGCAATAATCTTGATTCCTTAGTATTTCAAAAATAAAATTCTCTTTACCATAAATAGAAAAAATTTTATCTTATTATTATTTAAGTTAAATAATTCTATTCTTAAAATCTATCAAAATTTTTGAAATTTTAGTTAAGTTTACTAAATTATTTATAAATTCAAAAATTTAGGTAATCTTAAACAGATTTTTCATTCCTTATGTTATGTTAATATATTTTTAAAGAAAATACTAGTTCATTAAGGACAAATAATATTTAAATTTGATAAATGTTTTCCCTTCCCCCAAACTTCAGACTTTAGTATAAATATGAATCATGAAATTTTCTAAAGCATGAGAGAAAGAAAAAAACAGGAATTAATCTAAGTACAATAATGATGTTGTAAGGAAAAACTAGCTTCTATTTCTACACATGCTTTAATATGAAAATAACAGAAATGATTAAGCATATATAGAAAAGTTTTGCAGAGCAAGAGTTAATTTCGAAAAAAAAATCTTCTTTTTTTTATTTTTATTTTTGAACATGCAAACTTACTAACTATTCATGCACACTAAAAAATAGGCTGAAACATAAATAAAATTTTACAAAAATTCATTCATATTTCAGTCTTAAACGCACATCAGATAATCTAAAAACAGTTTCAACATAAAAAGTTCACATAAACACTAACAAATAACATCACACTAAACAACACAAGAAACAAGAAATACACTAAAAAAAATAGAATCAACACATCTCTAGAGGTAAGTCAGGCTACTAATCACTATCTGTAGCTTCATCATCATCATCACCAAAAGAAAACTCCATATCTTCAGATCAACATATGGTGAATATCTGGGACAAGTAAGGAACTGAACACCGTGCTCACCCTTCAGAAATCTCACTAAAGACTCAGAATACTCACCATCGTAATCACTCTTTCTTTGTGTATACTCAAAAAGATGATCGATCTTCTTATCAATCGTATCTACTCTACAATGAGTTAGAAATAACTCATTCTGCTGCTCTATAAACTGATCATGATGGTTTCCCAAAAATTAGATGGTGGTTCAGCAGAAGTAGATGATCTAGAAGTAGAAGCTCTATCTGAAGTAGGTAATGAACCAGAAGGTGCAGTAGAACTCTTACCTCGAAATCGATCAAAGATACTGACGCTTTCTCTTCCTGTAGGCTTTGTCGACTTGAGCTTTTCCTCATAAAGCTCAGTAATTACTCCAGCACTTTGACATAGAGAAAATATCAGAGATGGATAACCAAGTCCAATAGAAGTGCTCGAACGAGCAGTAGCCTCTACAGAATCATAAATAATGCTCTCTACATCAATAGGCTTCCTCTCTTGAATGCAGTAGTTGAGGATAACTCTATCTTTGGTAACCTCGTTCAGATGGTTAGATGGAAGAAGACGAGCATAAATAAAGTAGTTCCATGCCTTTGAAACATCATTAAGCTTCGAAGATGAAAAATTTACCCTTTTTCTGTTCCAAATCTTCCAGGCTCCAGTACTATTAGTCAGGTAGACAATGATCATATCCAAATCTCCCTCAGATGGAGATAATCCGAAGTAATAACACTTAATGTTTGGCGGCAGGACATAGAAAATATTGATATGTTCAGGAGTGAATCCTACTCCAACTCCTCGAACAAAAATCTCGTATTTTTCAGCATCCATGAAATTAGCATAAAACTCTCTAACAACTGGGATAACGACAACAGCAGTGAAATAACAGAATCGTTTCCAGTTGAGCACAACGACTGTATCCTCAATTTTTCCTCAAGGATTGTAGAAACATCGCTCCGAGATAAATGTCTAAGTCATAGCAAAATCATTGTATCGGAAGTGTGCAGCAGCAGTGACGAACTTGCTACGATCAAAATTTTCTTGTTCCTTCCCTCGCTTAGATTTGTGTGCCATCTAAACGTGAAATAAATTCAACGGATCTAGGAAAATAAACTACTTTAAGCTTTTCAAAGTTGAAAGAGCTTAAAAATTTCATGGATTTAACCTTTAAAATCAAAAATTTTCTCAAAATTTCTGTTTTTCTTAATGAGAGCAAAATCCATGGTGAAAATAAAAAATAATGAGTTTAGAATGTAGATCTGACCTTGGGATGAAGAAATCGCTTGATTTCAAGCTCAAAAACTTGAAAATCCATCTTTAAATGGGATCTATAGGAATATTTTCGTGAAAAATAGTGGAGGAGGAAGCTTAGGCGTCAAAAATGGCGTGGGGGGTGTTTAAGAAGATGAGTTTTTGGGTTCAGGCAGAACGGCGCCTAGGCGCTAGACTCGCCTTTCCAAAAATTCAATTTAAATTTTATATTTTCCACCAAATCTTATCAAATTTGACACCTAATTACTCTTATGAGAATATTAATCCATTTTATATCCTCCAAACATTTTCACAATTAATTTAAAATGATAGTTTAGATCCATAAAAATGTATCCAAATTCTTCAATTCCAATCCATAACTTCCATTCCAAATTGAAAAAATTTCAGTACAAGACTGTATCAAGGTTCATAGTTTTATAAATAATACAAACAACATCATATTCAAAGAAAATATTCAAATCCAACAACACACATTGAACAATTAAGCAAACACACAAATTCGATATTCAACATACTAACTCATGACTCGATCATACCTAAAACACATATATGATCTATTTAACACCGATCTTCAATTACCATCTCTTTTGCAATGAGCTTCGCTAGGACCGAAGGGATAGAACACCAAAGCCCATAGAAATTCCAAAGCTGTCTTTTCATCGATCCACTTGTTCTTCGCGTACATTTCTACTTGAGCGTTACGATAAGCCGCCATATGATCAGATTGAAGTTTGGTTTGCCATTCCAAGTGTTCGTATTGGTGATACATCTCATGGAGACGATTACCAATATTGTGAAGTTCTGCTTCAATCTTCTCCAATCGACTATACAATTTCTCCATACTAACACTAATAAAACCATTTAAATAAGATTGATGATCTTTAGGAGATTTGTCTCTTACCTCGTTTCCATGATTTCCTCTATCCATTACCTCCAAATCCTTCTTAACTCCTCCAAAATGGATTGCTCTGGTCAAAATTAAGGTTTCTATGGGATTGGGGACGAAGAATAGGCAATATATAAAGAGATTTCGTATGAAAAACTGAAGATTTTCGGTTTTTACACGATCTGTAACCGTGGCGCTTAGGCGCCGGAATCTGGTACCTAGGCGACGGATCATCGATACGTAGGCCATTCTGGCGCTTAGGCGCCAACTTTTAGCACCTATGCGCCGGAACCTCGATTGACTCCGATTCGCCTATCGTTAAATTTTGCAAGTTTCGGTCGTAAAAATAGGTCTAACAAACGGGTATGATTGTCGGCATATTTTTAGGTTACATGTTTTGAAAAGGGGGTCGCCTACAGAAATTGTCGGCGAATTTTCATATTTTAAATTTAATTTAAATATATATATAGTTTAAAAGATAACATTTGATTTTGAAAGTAATTTTAAGTTTAAAAGTTTTAAGATATGAAATCAAACCGATCTCACATCCCAAATAGTTTATATAAACGAGCACCGCACCACAAACCGTGTATCTATCCCGAAGAATAGACACATCGCTTGATGATGGGGCTCGATTAAATAAACTAGGAGATTTGTGACATCCGTTTGGTCCGCGAACCAATTTTATAAGCCGAGCAAGTTCCACAGCTTAATATAAATGAATTAAGCGGGGTTTATATTACTACAGGTTCTTAAAGTTCCTTATAAGGGCAAGCCCCTATAGTTAATTACATCTTAAATGTTTGAAGACACTTAAGAAAACTCTCGATAATGATCGGTGGTTTTGCTCTCAAGAAATTTCAAAGTTTAAGGTTTTCGAAAGGATTGGATTTTGGAAATTCGAAAGGGAATGACTCAAAATTTGGAACAATTTATTTTTGAGAATCCAAAGGAAGAGAAGTAGGAGAAGCGGAGGATCCAAGAAGAATCTTGGCAACTTCCCAAACTATCCTATTGTTTGGCTCGAATTTAAGAAAATTCTAATATGATACGATATTTCAATCTTGCCAATTTTAGTTAATTAGGACTTATATTCGTATGACATAATCATACAATCAGCCTAGAAAATGTGAGGGTTTATGTCGTACCGAACGACTACCTCGGAGTCCTAAGACCGGTTAGGGCTTAATTTACATGACATGATCATGCAAATGCCTAACGAAGAGTTGAGGATTTATGTTGCACTAGGCAAACTACCTCGAAATCTTATGGCTTTGTTGTTTAAATTCTAGGAATGGTTTAGTTGAAGTAGAGTCGAGTTTTGTTGATGACGATGGCCGTGCTACCCACCATGCTCCGAGCTCTTTGTTGTTGCAGAGGTTTAGTTTTAGAAGTCATAAATCAGGAGATGAGAGAAGTGTTTTGGTTTAGAGAAAATCTTAAAATCCAAGTCTTTTTAATATTTTAATTAAAACAAATCTTAAAGTTGATTAAACAGAACCGATTAAGATCCCACGGTTTCGTCATCCCGACACGGTTATTTTCATCGAATTCACTTAGTCCAGATGAATTTGCTAAACTCAACTGAATGAGTTCCACACTTTCATTTAGACAGTGGGAAATCCCGTTAACAACACATGGGTTACATCATCCGAGGAATTCCCGATCATTCAACGAGACGTTTTAATTTAGTTGCAATTGTAGTTTTGTGTTCTGTTTGTGATTAAATTTTGAGTTGTTTTATATTTTGAAATATTGTGGCGGTGAATTTTATCTTGCAGTGATTTTTAATTTAGTTTTGGTTTCGGTTTAGGGACTATCCTAAAGGTTTTGGTTTTCATGCAACGATTGTTTATCATGCAAGAAAAGTAAAGTGCATTTGCAATAAAGTAAATTGCAATAAAATAAAAGCGTACCTAGAGAGTCTTCCCGTCATCCCAAGCTGCACTTAAAACACATGTTAAGGCATTTAAATATTTCAACAAGTACCTAGGTAAAGCTAAGGGAAAGGTTTTGGTTGTCTATCAAAGTCCTAATCCTATAGCTAGTCATCTCCTATGATGTCTAGGTTCTTGTATTTTGGTTTAAGGACGATTTTCTTCATCAAAGAACAATTAAATTCCATTGTTCTTATAAACATCCTATCATATTGAGGAAGTGCTTAAGACGAGTCTTAAACATCTTTTCAATACCTCTAGGATTGTTTTAAGTCCAAGAGAATTTAATTATACAAGTGAATTAATCATCCAGGAGTTTAAGTTTTGTTCTCTTGCTCGATGAACTAGGACATTTGAATATCCTATTAGTGAAGTAACACTTCACTTGATACCTCATTTAAGAGTTATAATAATAAGATCTTTAAAAGGGCAAATCAACTTATCAAGTATTTTAATGATTTAAACTTAATAATTTAATTTTAATTTTGACTTAATTATAAAAAATTAGTTTAAGTTTTGAATAGTGTTCAAGTTATTTTGGATTTAATTCTTAATGATTTCATTTAGGTTTGTTATTAAATGATTTTAATTTAATTTAATTCAATTTAATTTAATTTTTGATTTAATTTAATTTAATTTAATTTAATTTAATTTAAATTTAAATTTAATTTAATTCAATTTAATTTTAATTTAATTTAATTTAATTTAATTTAATTTTAATTTAATTTGATTTAAATTTAATTTTAATTTAATTTAATTTCAATTTTAATTTAATTGAGATTATTCTTTTAATTTTCTTTTTAAGTATTATTGAAGTGATTTATTTAGGGATTTTTAAATTACAGAATAAATATCTTCTCAAATAATATCCCTACTTTAATAATTTCAATTTTCCATTATTCTTCCAAATTTAATTAATTAATTAATTAAGGTTTACTTTAATTATTCCGAAAATGATTGGTGGGTTTCTACCCTTAACCATTTAAGTTTGAATCATCCAAAATCAGTTTAGATCAAATATTTTACCCTCCCCTTTTTGATTAATCCTAAAATTTTAATTAAAGGTTGAAAATTTTAATTACCATTTTGCCCTTCGAAGCTTAATAATTCTATAACTCACTAAATTAAGCTCAAATGAACTTGAAATTTTTATGTGACCTCACTTACATGTCAATTAAGACATTAGAGGAGAAAATGTGATTTTTCTGTATTTAATTTATTTATGTAATTATTTTTAATGGAAAATAGGGATTTTCGAGGAAAATTCAATAATATGACCAAGGAAATGTTTCTGTCCTTAAGAAAATTATGGGATATTCCTAATGACTAGAGGACCATTTGGACCAATTTGGTGATTTTTTGGATTATATTTTATTTATTAGAATTATTTTGAGTTTTGGAGCATTAATTAATTTTAAAATAAAATTAAAGTTGAAAAATGGATTTTATATTTTTGTTAAATCTCTTTGACCTCAAGGAGTTCAGAAAAATAAATTTTATATTTTTCTGGTTTTTCTTTGATTTATTAGAATTATTTTAGTGAAAAGGTTGGAAAATACATTTTTTAATATTAAAAATTACATTAAGCCTTTAAAATTCAATATCTTACCCTAGGGACTTCAAAAAAATATTTGGTTTGTTCCTAAATGATTAGAATTCAAAATGTGATATTTTGGTGATTTTTAATATTTTTATAATTTTTATTATTTTTTAGTTATTAAAAATATTAAAATAATGATAAAAATCAACTTTTTTAGAAAATTATAATTTTAATTTTCCTAAGTTCCTCCGATATCGAGAAGCTCCAAAACCATTTTTGTGAATTTTTGAAAAGTATTTTGTGAGTCATGAATTTTTAAAGTTTTAATTTTACCCATTTTTGCTTAAGAGGCTTAATCAACCCATTTGGTGGGGTTAATCAAGTCCAATTGGTTTCAAATTTTTATCTGGTGTTCTCCTATCCCTAGAAGACAGTGGAGAATTGTTTTTAAGTTAATTTGATGAATGGTTAACCCTAATTAATTAAAGCTCAATTTTGGGTATTTAGGCCAATTAGGGTTGTTCAAAGTGAATTAACTCAAAACTTATTTTTCCTAGGTCCCTTTGGTCACAAGAAACATCACCAAATTTTTCTAGAATTTATTTCTCAACATGCTAATTATTGGAATTGAAATACTCAAAACAGTAACATGAACTTGAAAAATCAATAACTTCTCATAGGGATGGCCTCTGACCTTGGAAAATTCGGGGAATGTTCCCGAGTTCGGAGGCCTCAAAGCTCTATGGTCTCATGCCATGATGAATTGCCTATGCAAATGGAGAATTAAAACAATGCAGAGAGTAAATAAATCATTAAAAATAAAATACATAATGAAATTACTTGATTTCTTGTCCGCATTATTCTCCTCTGTTCACTGAGCAAGAGGATATTTTTATTTTATTTTTATGATTTTTCTACACAAAGTTATGAATTTTTGAAGTTACGGTAATTAAATAAATAGAAAAATAGTCATTTTCCTACTTATCCACGCGGAGCTGACTCAACCTCGGCGTCTCCGAAGCTCCACGCGTCGTCTCCTAATTCGGCGCCGCCATCTGACTCAGCCGTCCCGGGATCCGCCTTTTGCTTAACATCTTCTGGTCCGACGCGATCCGAGACGTCCATCCGATACACGCGCGATCCAACGGCTCCCAGTCATCGTCTACGACTGGTGTGAACCCGTGACCGTAGACCTTCTAACCCTAATTTCTCACTCGATTCTCAACGGATTTTTGTGTTCTTATGCTCTATGGATTCGTCTTGAAGAGACGAACACATCCATATGGTAAACATGTATTGAAATTGACTCAAACTAAATGGAGAATCTCCGGAAGCTCGGGAAGAAGAGTGAGTCCATACCTTTGCTCAGAGAAGTGAAGCTTCAATCTGAGGGTTGTGTCATGTTTGATTGGGTCCAAGCAAGCTCCAGATGAAGTCCCTTGGCACAGTGAATTGCACAGGTACAAAAGTGACCACGGCCGATCACAAAGCTTGGAGGCTAGAAGCGATGGCTGGCACCGGTGAGGGGGCTTTTGTCGGGAAACTTCTCCTCTTAGTCCGGTGAAGGTGTAGAGTCAATCAATTTGAGGATTGACTCAGCCGTGGTGAAGTGTCCTGGTTTTGGGCTTGGATTTCAACTGCGAAATTGAGCTCGCAGAGAGAAAATGGCGAGGGGATTTCGGTGAGGATCAAGTTCTCTATGTGTAGATAGTGGTACGGGATGATTTTGGCGGGGTTTCGGTAAGGTTTGGTTCGGCACCTCTCTTGGCCGAGAGGAGGGGGTGTTTAAATAGGAGAGGCTTGAGGGCCTCCCGAGGGGGTTTAAGGGTTGTGATCGAGTCTGCTGCGGTGAGGAGAAGAAGCTGCTGCAATGGCCATTTGGAGTGAGGCGGCTCGGCAAGGTGGAGTTCCAAAATTTGGCTCCTCCCGAGGTCTCGGCCATGGTGTTTTGCGGCGATCCGGGCGGCCGGCCGGCGAGCGAGGGTCACCCTCGAGTTCGGGTGGGTCGAGGCTAGGGTTTTGTGTAGGCAATTGAGCTTTGCCATGTGTCAAAAGCTTGGATTAAAATGGCATGGGGGAAGGCCAATTTTGGCTTGATTTGGTCAAGTCTACCTTTTGGGCTTGGTTCACCCTTTAAGGTGGCTTTGGGTATAGTGGGGAGTCAAAGGAATCAGCTGGTTTGGCATGGAGAAGTCCTTATCCAAATATATTTGGATTAAATTTGGGTTAAGGTGAAACATGTTTAAGGTTAATTACTTTTAGGAGGTACTTAAAGGACCTCCTCCTTTTGCCATTTAAGGAGGGTTGAAAACTTAGAGATCCTCATGGCTTGCCAATGGCTTGCATGTGGCTTCATGGCTCCATATGGCTTGGGAAAAGATTTGGTCAATTTCATAAAAAAATGATTTTGTGAATTTTGGCATTTTGATGGGAATTGTTATGAGGCTTGATTTGGAATTATTTAATTGATAAATTAGGACTTTAGGAATGATTTTAAATTGAATGTGTGATGAGGGAAAGTGTCATGTGGGCTTTAGATTGATTTGGGCTTTTGAATTTGGTGGAAGTGGGCTTTTAGGAAGGTTTAAGGGAGTGGGCCTTTATGTTTAGCAATTGGGTTTTAGATAAAAAATTTTGTAAAGGGCCATGCCAAATAAATGTTGAATTTAGTTTGAGGATGTGTCTTGAATGATTTGAAGCAAATTTGAGGTGGTTTGGAATTGAATTGGTTTGAATTTGGGTTCATTTGGTAAATGGGCCAATGTAGGTCAAATTGGGCTAATTTGGGCCAATGTTAGGCTAAGGTTGAAATTGATGTAAAATTAATGTTGGGAAATGTTTATGGGAGTGTTTCAAAGAGGTTTTAACTTTGGTTGGGTTTTGGTTTTGGGACTTGGGCTTATTTGGGTTAGGTTTGGGTTTAGGTCAAAATTGGGCTTTTTGGTTTTGGGTTGAATTTGAGTGTGGTTTGGGTCCAAATTTTGGGCAAATCATGTTAGTGTTTTGTTTGTGGGGATGTTAGGGAAGGTTTAGAAAAGGTTTGGGGTCAATTGGAGTTGAATTGGTTTGGTTTGGGCTAAGTTTGGGTCATGGGTCCAAATTGGGCTTTAAGGTCAAAAGTGAAATTGGATTCAAATGTCAATCAAATTGGACTTGGATTTGGTCTAGATTGATATTGTGGATATTAAATTGAAGTTTAGAATTGATTTGGACCAAAATTGGGGTCAATTGGGTAGATTTGGTTTGACATTGGGTTCACTTAGGTTAAGAATGGGCTAAATTGGGGGTTTTGGTAAAAGTGGGGTAAATTGACAAAATTGGCCCATGGTGTAGTTGGACAAAATGAAATTGGGAATATTTGGGATTGTCTGGAATTTTCTGGGAATTTTCTGAATTTTTAGATTTTTTGGCTAAGAGGGGCATTTTGGGTATTTGGAGGGTATTGGGGGTTATTTTTGGAATTTTTGGTATTTTTGGCTATGGGTGATCAATTTGATTGGTGAGGAAATGTTCAAGGTTAATTTTGGGGAATTTTGGGTGATTTGGAAATTTTGGAGGATTTGAGCAATTTTAAGTGCTTTTGGTAGGTGTAGGGTTCCCTGGGTCAAAAATTGAAATTTTTTAAGAATGAAGATTGATGAAATATGAGTGGAATGGAATCACTTTTGTTGAGCCATGAAGTCATATTAAGCCTATATGAGCCATGAGAGGACTCATTTGAGACATTCACTATATTGTTCCTAACCCTCTTAGCTAGGGGCTTAGGGGTTAAGGTCCATCCATATGAATTACCTACATGAGTCAAGGAGTCAAGTTGGGTATGGGTGTGGTTTTAGGATTTGGATTGTGTGTGTGAGAGTGTAGAGTATGAGTGTAGTGAGTGTGTAAGTCAACCCTCACCAGACCAAGCCACCTAGGGTGGTCCTAATGCCAAAGAGTCCTATAGGGAACTCATCCTTTAAACCTTCACATTTGATTTCAACCCTCTAGGTGATTAGGGGTCTACAATCAAGCTTATGGGGTTTGCAGGGAGGCAAGAGGTGGTTCAAATTTCTAAGGGATGGGTCCCAATTCTAGTCCTCTAAGATAGTCAAAGGAAAAGCCTAAGGCTAGATCCTAAGCACTAAAGAGGGAAGAGAAGACCTCATCAAAAATGAGGTCAACAATGATCAAGAAACAAACACAATTACGAAAAATTCAAATCACAAACAATCACAAATGAAGGTTAACTTGATCTCCTTTTTACTCACATTTGACATGGAGTGGCCAAGTTCAAATTCTATATACTTCAAGATAATGTTTAGCTTAAGCCAATACAGACTTGTTAGCCATCTATTTCTATAAATTATATGCAAATTTAGTTAAGACCAAGGTATTAACTTGCAGCAATAATTTAAGTCACACTAATAAATATGGGTTGTCACCCACAAAGTGCTTGGTTTAACGTCGTCAGCCCGACCTAATTAATTGAATTAATCAGGTAGACTTAGTTCATAAGCTTCTTTGTAATTTAATTTCATTTTCCCCATATAAGTCTTCAATCTTAATCAGTTCACTTTAAATACTTTTCTAGTTTGGGGATCTTTAATATCCACAACTCCATAAGGGTATACTTTCTCAATTATAAATGGTCCCATCCATTTAGATTTTAATTTTCCAGGAAAAAGTTTTAAACGAGCATTAAATAATAATACTTCCTGTCCAGGCTCGAATATTCTCTTTGAAATCATTTTGTCATGAAATTTCATAATTTTTTCCTTATAAATTCTTGCATTTTCATAAGATTCATTTCTTATCTCTTCCATGGCTCATTCAGTTGTAATAATCGTTTTTCTCCTGTAGTATTCAAATTATAATTGAACTCCTTTATCGCCCAATAAGCTTTATGTTCAAGTTCAACAGGTAAGTGACAATGTTTACCATAAATTAATCGATAAGGTGACATTCTGAAAGGTGTCTTATAAGATGTTCTATAAGCCCATAATGCAGAATCAAGTCTATCAACCCAGTCAGTTCTTTTAAGATTAACAATTTTTTTCTAATATTCTTTTAATTTCTCTCGTTTGATACTTCGACCATTCCACTTGTTTGAGGATGATAAGCGATTGTAATTCTATGTTTAATTCTGAATTTTTCCGACAATGATTGAATTCTTATATTTACGAAATGACTTCCCCCATCTGTGATAATTATCATGGGCATTCCAAATCTTGTAAAAATCATTTTATTTAAAAATTTTGAAACACTTTTGGAATCACAGTTAGGTAAAGCTACAGCTTCGATCCAATTTGAAACATAATCAACTGCTAATAAAATATAAATTTTTCCAAATGATGGTACGAAAGGTCCCATAAAGTCTAAACCCCATACATCAAGAATTTCGATTTCTAATATAAAGTTTAGAGGCATTTCATCTTTTATGGATATATTTCCCATTCTTTGACATCGATCACAAGTTTTCACATAATGTCCAACATCTTTGAATAAAGTAGGCCAAAAAAATCCAGAATTTAAAATTTTAAATGTAGTTTTATCTACTCCAAAGTGTCCTTCAAATTAAGAATAGTGACATTTTTGAATAATTACAAAAGTTTCTTCATAAGGTACACATCTTCAAATCATAGAATCTCTTCCTATTTTAAATAAATGTGGATCTTCCCAATTATATGATTTACAATCATTCTTGAATTTATTAATATATTTGTTATTCATCCCATAAGGTAAAATATTGCTAACCAAATAGTTAACTATATCAGTATACCAGGGCATTTGTAATCCTTAAATGACATATAATTGTTCATCAGGGAATTTCTCATTTATATTTTATTCATAAATCTTCTCATTATTATTTTTGATTCTTGATAAATGATCAGCAATTTGGTTTTCAGTTCCATTTCTGTTCACAATTTCAAAATCAAATTCTTGTAAAAGTAAAACCCATCTAATCAATCTAGGTTTAGCATTTTTTTTAGACATTAAATACTTAATAGCTGAATGATCGGTATGTACGATACATTTCGTTCCAAGAAGATATGGTCTAAATTTATCAAAGGCATATACTATTGCTAACAGCTATTTTTTAGTAGCAGTGTAATTTATTTGAGTTTCATTAAGAGTTTTTCTAGCATAATATATAACTTTGAAAATTTTCTCTTATTTTTGTCCTAATACACCTTTGAATGCATAATCAATTGCATCACACATTAATTCAAAAGGTTTATTCCAATCAGGTGCAACAATGACAACAGCAGTGATTAATTTTTCTTTTAAAATATTGAACGCATTCAGACAATCTTCATTAAATTCAAATTTAGCTTCTTTTTCCAATAAATGGCAAAGAGGTTTAGCAATTTTAGAAAAATCCTTTATATATCTCCTATAAATCTAGCATGACCCAAAAAACTTCTCACATCAGTAACGGTAATAGGTGGTTGAAGTTCAACAATAATTTTCACTTTTGCCTGATCAACTTTCATCCCTTCTGTGACCATAAATTGACATTTTTCCCAGTTTAGAACTAAATTTGTTTCTTCACATCTCTTCAAAACTTTTGTTATATTTTCCATGCAAGATTCAAAAGAAGTTCCAAAAACTGAAAAATCGTACATAAATACTTCAATTCCTTTATCAATCCAATCACAGAATATTGACATCATACATCTTTAACAAGTTGCAGGTGCATTGCATAAACCGAAAGGCATTCTTCTAAAGGCAAATGTTCCATAAGGACTTGTAAATGTTGTCTTTTCTTGATCTTCAGGAGCAACGGGTAATTGATGACAACCAGAATATCCATCCAGAAAACAGAAATATGAGTGTCCAGCTAGTTTATCCAACATTTGATCCAAGAAAGGTAAAGGAAAATGATTTTTTCTAGTTGCGTTGTTTAATTTTCGATATTCAATGCACATACGCCATCCAGTAACTTGTCTTGTTGGGATAAATTCATTTTTTTCATTAACAATGACAGTTACTCCTCCTTTCTTCGGAACACAATGAGTATGACTCACTCATTGGCTATTCGAAATAGGATAAATAATCCCAGCATCTAAACATTTCAAAATCTCTTTCTTAACAACCTTTTTCATAATTGAGTTTAATCTTCTTTGAGGTTCAATAGTGGGTTTACAATTTTCTTCCATTAAAATCCTATGCATACAGATTTAAGGGCTTATTCCTTTTATATCTGCAATAGTCCAACCAAAAGCTTTCTTATAATTCTTCAGAACTTCTATTAATTTCTCTTCTTGATCTTTGCTTAATTCTGAAGATATAACTACAGGTAAATTTAATGAAATTCCAAGAAATACATACTTTAGATTTGCTGAGATGGGAGTAGGGCGGAAGCCTATCCCGAATGCTGAGATTTGCTGAGATGGGAGTAGGGCGGAAGCCTATCCCGAATGCGTAGATTTGCTGAGAGGAGTAGGGCGGAAACCTATCCCGAATGCTGAGATTTGCTGAGATGGGAGTACGGTGAAAGCCTATCCCAAATGCTGAGATTACTGAGATGGGAGTACGACGAAAGCCTATCCCGAATGCTGAGATGGGAGTAGGGCGGAAGCCTATCCCGAATGCTGAGATTTGCTGAGATGGGAGTGGGGCGGATGCTGAGATTTGCTGAGATGGGAGTAGGGCGGAAGCCTATCCCGAATGCTGAGATTGCTGAGATGGTAGTACGGCGGAAGCCTATCCCGAATGCTAAGAATGAAGAATTTTGTTGAAATTTATTTATGCAGAGATTGAGGGAAATTTTGCTGAGGTCCATGGGGAATTTTTGCTGAGATTCAGTTTATGCAGTGGTTGTGAAAGATTTTGTTGATATTTGATTTATGAAGAATTTTACTGAGATTTGGATTATGCTAAGATCGAAATGAGATATGAAAGTGTTCCATATCCCATGGGAATCAATCAAAGTCTGATTACTTGGCGAAGGGTACAAACCCATGCCATCCGAATCAAATTGAAAATTCTTCGTGATTCTGAAATCATCCCGAGAGAGGGTTTCGAAGGAGGTCTGGAATAGATCTTGATTTGAAGAAGGATTGGAGGATTTGAAAAGATGGACTTAAACTGGAATTCAATTTGAGCTTTAGATTTGTTTTGTTTGTCCTTTAACTATCCCATTTTTTTATTTGGTGTTCATGAGGATTTGAAATTCTTTGTAATGTTTGGATTTTTATGGAAGAAAGCTCTTATTTATTTTCCTTTTCTTTTATGTTCTTTGTTCGAAGTTCATTTAACTTTAATGGCGTTTCCCAGTCAATTTGCACAAAAAGTGGTGAAGGCAAAATGTGACATGGTCACTTTCATTCCAATCTTATTGAAGATACATCATACAACTCGATCCGAAATATTTCTCATACAATCCATGACTCAAACGGACTATGTATGATTCTTGTTGATCCATCCAAAAAGTGTACGTTAAATCCATGTACGAATAATGAGATACACGGTCAATAACATCACCTTCCAAGCCATCCTTGGCGGGAATGCCGCATGGATGTGCATCGGAGGTGTGCTTATTTCCCGTGTAACTCACGACTCGTAGGGCCGGAGACTCTCCAATTCGGGATGCGGCTGGAAGTGGTAAGGCGCCTTTACGTCGCCCATCCTTCTAAAAGTGACGGAGATCCGCTCCACCGGTACTCCCGGTATACAATGTTTTGCGATGTCTGCTCCATTTCCTTGTAATATCATGACGGAACCTACCGGAAGTGGTATCTCCACCGGCCCTCGGAACTTACCCGGGCCTACTATCCGGAGGTCAGATCCGAACATGATATTGCATTGGTTGACGAACGAAACTGTGCAGAAAGGTCTGAAAAAGTCGTGGTGGTCTATGTGTGGAGGTATGCAGTCGCCCTTCTGATAAATGTTGATGATGCAATCGTTGGGTATACGGTCTGTCGGCGATACCCTCCACGTTATCATTCTTTTCACCATTCTTTTAATTATTCTCGGCATTGGATCCACCTCACCATGACGGAGTATCCACGGTGGATTTCCTTTTCTATCCTCTCGCGAAGTTATAGCAACATCTGCATTGTATTGTGACTCTTCCTTTCCACGGCATCCATTTCGGGGTTCCGAATAAGTCTTTTCTCTCGGACGGCTCGCTCGACCCATCTTCTGAAGTTCTAGAATGCAATCCACAATCTTGTGTTACTCGTACTCTAAGAATACACCTGTGTGTAACTCGAGGCCTTCCAAAATGTTGATTCTTCTGCCTCTAATCCTTTCAAAGTATTTGAAAGTCTTCTTCTCAACATTTTGCATTCTTTCTAGTTAATATTCTGGGATGATCTGCAAGTGACGAGGCCTAGTAACGTATTGTGGGATGTATGGCTCAATCCCGTCACGTTCTCCTGCATACCTTGGCTCCTAGGGGATTGTCTTTGTCGGGACATCCTCCGGGGTTGCTTCAGCAACAAGGTTCTTTAGATATGGTATCTCTGTCCGGCGTCGAGGCACTGATTCTATCTCTATTCTTCTTGGCACTTTTTTGATCTGTTCTGATTCTCTCAGCGTTGACTTTCTTCTTTACGGTTCTCGACGAACCGGTATCTTTGAAATGTGTGTGTCTGCGAAGGTGGTTGTTTCCTCGTGTTGATCTGCTGCAAGTTTAGTCAACATCTTGCGGATACGGTGATTTTTATTCCTTCTTTGAGTAGCAGTGAGCGTAGCTCTCCTCACTTCTTGAATTTCTGCGGGTGCGGCGCTGACGAGCCTGCCCTCTGCCGTGGCAATTACTGACTTAATTTTCTTGCTTTCCTCGGTATTTTTCTTTCTTTTCTTGTTGCTGGATTGGCGGCTTGGGCCACCCATCTTCATTACTGTCTGGCTATGAAGCTCCTCTCGGTCCACTGGGACCCAGTCATTTTCTTCATACTGTAGGCTGGCTGGTGTGAAGTCAGAATCAATTTCTATCACTGCTCCATCCTTCACCCTCTTTTCATCGAGTGCAAGACTCACGCCATTTTTAAAGTTTAGGACCAACTGCCCGTTCGACATTTCCCTGCGAAGAAAATAAGGAAAGGATCGAGAGTACATACTAAGAATAAGAACATTAAGAAAGTATTTATCACTTGAAGATTCTTATTCACCTATTCCAATTTTAATTTTTAAAGGAAAGCGAGAAAAGATAAAGAAAGATCGGGAAAAAGATTTGATTTGAAAGGAAGGGTAAAACTTTATTATTATGATTTTCACATATTTTATTTTTAGTACATTTTTTATTTTATCCATTTTTATGTTTTTGGGTTCGGACCCAGTCACAAAGTGATTGCCTCACCCGTGTTTCTAGGGATAAGACTCTATTTTAGAGGCCACCCTTCGAAACATCAGGTTGCGTAATACTTCTTCAAATATCGTCCATTGATTGGAAGCATTTGTTGTTCTCCTTGGTAATTCACAAGTTGGTAGGAGCCTCCTGAGTAGACTGCCTCAACTACAAACGGCCTTTCCTAAGTTGGTTCAAATTTGCCTCCTATCTTGCGATGTGCAAGAATAGGTCTTCTAAGAACAAGAACTAAGTCACCAACTTTGAAAGTTCTTGGGTGGACCAGTTTATCATGGGCCTGGATCATCTTAGCTTGGTACAGTTCCAGGTTTTGTTGCGCTGCAAGTCTTTTTCCATCCAAGTTTTCCAGTTCTTCCAGTCATAATCTGGCATTTTCTTCTGTAGTAATTTTATTTGCAAGCTGCAACCACGAGTGATGGAAGCCTGGACTTCCAATGGTAACACTTGCCTCGGACCCGTATACTAAAGCATAAGGCGTAGGCGAGTAGGAGTCTCGAAAGTTGTCCTGTAGGTCCATAAGGCTTCTAACAACTTCTCGTGCCAATTTCTCTTGTTGTCGTCCAAAGTTTTCTTTAAGATTTGAACGAGAGTTTTATTAAAAGCCTCAGCCAAGGCGTTTGCTCTTGGGTAGTAGATTGTTGAGTATCGCCAATCGATTCCATGTCTTCTGACAAAATTATTGATTTTTGTGCTTCTGAATGAGGACCAATTATCCGAAATGATTCTGCACGGTACTCCGAAACGGTAGACGACTTGATTTTTGAAAAATTGTAGCACGTGGTATGCCTTTACTTCTCTGAGTGGAACTGCTTCTGCCCATTTAGAAAAGTTGTCTATAGCTGCAAGGATGAAGCGATGTCCTCTTGAAGAAGGTGGTTCCATCGGACCCACTATATACGTGCCCCAACACTCAAATGGCCATGACGCGATTGTCGGATGTAGCACGTTTGGAGGTTGGTGTAGAACCACTCCGTACACTTGGCACTGGTGACAACTTCTGGCAATCTTCATGCAATCGATCATCATCGAGGGCCAGTAGTACCCTAGTCTTTTAATTTTCATTTTCATTTTCGGACCCGACTGATGAGCGCCACAAAGTCCTGAATGCACTTCCTTGACAATTTCACGAGCCTCGGACCCGCTCAGGCATCTTAACCACATCTGATCAAAAGACCTTCTGTATAATGTATTGTTTATTAATGCGTAAGACGAGTTCTTTTCTTGATTTGATGGGCTAATGACTTATCGTCCGGTAATTTCCACTGTTTGCGGGTAGTCTATTAGCGGTTGACGCTCGATCTTCCGTGTTTTCCAGTCACTGCTGCTAGTTGATTCTTCTACTTTTTCTGATTTCTGTATCATATCCATGTCGAGCTGTGATAGGACTTGTCATCCTTGAACTGACACCTCAACTGACTCATCTTGTAAGCAGGCAAATTCTTTTGCAAGGCAAGCTAGCGCATCCGCGAGAGCATTTTCTCTTCTGGGGATCTTGTAGATTGTTACATTCGAAATTTGTTCCAATAGTTTCATGGCATACTGAAAGTATTGCTCGAGTCTTGGCTTTAAGATTCTGTATTGTCCTGCGACCTGTTGAATGATCAACTGAGAATCTTTGTAGATGTTGATACCCGTTATTCCCATTTGAATGGTCAGTTCTAGTCCTGCTATGAGGGCCTCGTATTCTACCTCGTTGTTTGTGCACGGATCTGTTAAGTGGTAGGAGTATCTTAACATCCCCCTCTTCGGTGTTATAAAGGTTAGTCCGATTCCTGCCTTACCGGGCACTATCATTTGCAATTCTTTGTCTTTCTGTGCTGAGGACGCTCCGTCGAAGTATAGTTCCCAATGTCGATCATCAGTGTCTTCTAGGCTCATTATCTGTTCGTCAGGCAAATCGTCGTCGAGAGGCGAATCTGCCGATAAAGGGTGTGCTGCAAGGAAGTCAGCTAGCACTTGTCCCTTTACGGCACGGAGAGGAACAAAAGTTATGTCGAATTGCAATAGTATCATCGACCACCTGGCAAAGCTGCCAGAAAGTGTTGGACGGGTCAACAAATATTGCAACGGATTAATTTTTGAGATAAGGTTGACCTTATGAGAGATCATGTAATGCCTGAGTTTCTGTGCGGCGAAGATCAGGGCCAAACAATGCTTCTCAATTGGAGGATACTTTACTTCCATCGAAATCAAACGACGGCTTAAGTAGTAGAGAGCATTTTCTTTTCCCTCATCATTGACACAGGCTAACGGGGCTCCAAGGGAGTCGTCTCAGAGCCGTGGTATAAAGTATCAACGGCTACACCGAGGCCAGGGGCTGCTAAGACAGGAGGTGTCATTAAGTATTGCTTAATGTCCTCAAAGGACCGTTGGCATTTCTCTTCCCAAATGAATTTGACGTCCTTTTTAACTAATGCCGAGAAGGGCTGACACCTGCCTGACAAGTTCGAAATAAAGCATCAAAGATATGCCAGCTTCCCTTGAAAGGATTGTAGCTGTTTTAAGCTTTTGGGAGGCGGCATTTCTAAGATAGCTTTAATCTTTTCCGGATCAATTTCAATTTCGCGATGTCGGATAACAAATCCTAAGAATTTCCCGGAGGTAAAGCCGAAGGCGTATTTTAAGGGATTCATCTTAAGGTTGTATTACCTTAGTCGCTCGAAGACAATTCTCAAATTATACAGGTGATCCTCCTTCAGTTTGCTTTTGATGACCACATCATCCACATAGCACTCAACTTGGTTGTGAATGAGCTCATCAAAATCTTTGTCATTGCTCTTTGGTATGTTGCTCCTGCGTTCTTTAGTCCAAATGGCATTCGTGTAGCAATACACTCCGATTGGTGTTCGAATGCCGTGAGCTTTTCGTCTTCTGGTGCCATCTTTATCTGGTTGTATCCTGAAGATCCATCCATGAAATAGAATATTTCATGTGTTGAAGCGATGTCGATCATTAACTCTAGAATTGGTAGAGGAAATTCATCCTTTGGACATGCTTTGTTCAAGTCTCTGAAATCCACGCAGATTCTGATCTGACCATTCTTCTTCCTGACTGGTACCACATTGACTAGCCAAGTAGGGTATTGTCCTTCACGGACAAATTTAGCGTCGATTAGCTTCTTAACTTCAGCTTATTACTTGTTGTTCAATTTCCAAACGCATTCTTCCGGAAGCTTGTCGATCGGAACGAAAGTAGGATCCACTCCTAGCTCGTGAACTGCGACTTCTGGAGCTAATCCTGGCATTTCGTCGTAACTCCAAGCAAAACAGTCCTTGAATTCCATTAATAGCTTGATCATTTCCTCGGAATCTTCTTTATTGAGTAAGGAGCTAACAAAGGTTGGTCTAGGCTTTTCTCTAGTACCTAAGTTAACTTCCATTAACTCATCTATTGTAGATTTGATTTCTTCTTCGAATTCTGGTGGAGCGTCTCCAATTGGTAGATCCTCGAAGTCCTCTGAAGCTTCCAAGCAGTCTTCATTAGGTTCGCAAGTGACAACCAAATAAAATTCCGTATCGTCAACTGAACCTACTGTGCCGAATCCGAGACCATATTTTTAATTGGGAGGCCGACCGGCATTATTCCATAATTTTTCGAAGTGTTGTGATCGGCCTTTTATCCATTGTCGAGGTAAGACACCATGCTGAATTAAATTTTGAACGCAGGGAGAGTACTACTCAAAAGGTAATTCCATTAATTCGGAAGAAGTGACATCTTCAAAATTGTACATCGTTTTCAGTATTGGAAGAAGAAGTACCACGGTAAAATTTGATTGGCTTTGCACCGCCGCCATGCACTTCCTTGACCACCATACCCTCGATCTTATTAGACTGGATCGGGGTCAGGGCCATAATGTGTACATGGTAGTTAATCTTCTCGTACATTGATTTATATTCTTCATTCTTTTCATCTTCGAGAGAAATCTTGAATTGTGGTTTCTTCCGGTTTATTGTAGCTGCTTCTTTCTTGACTTCCTCTTCTTCCTCAGAGCTTTTCTCCCAATCAACGTTGATCATCGGCTTTTTCTGTCCAACTGTCCCAGTGTCTCTTCCACGACCTCATCCCCGGCCTCAACCTCGGATGCGAGTTCTAGAGAAACCTTCACCATCTCGCCGTAAGGGAGTGGTGAGTGACTGTTGGACTAGAACTTCAGGTTCTTCATTGTCTCGAATTTCTTTTGCTTCATTTGGCATGGTGTTTACGGAGAAGATTGTTTTCTTCGGAGGTGCGTAATAAGTCGCATCTTCATGGATTCCAATCTCATGTACGGAGAAATGTTGCAAATCACCTTTAATGCATCGTTCTCCTCCTTCGTAGTATTTTATGCACCGATGCGGAGACGATGGTACCATCCGGTTTTCATGGATCCACGGCCGGCCCAAGTAGAGCGTTGAACGATGTCTCGAGTCGATTATGTGGAATTTTGCGGTTGTCTTTGCTAAGTCACCGGTCTTCATCAACAGTGTTATTGATCCAAGGGCTCTTTCTCCTTTCTGGTTGAATCCTCTTAGTAACATCTTGTCCGCTTCAAGCTCGCGAGCATCAATTTCCAAGTATGCTAGCGTCCGAAGATTCATTATGTTGATCGATGCTCCTGGATCCACCAATACTGCGGAGAGCGTAAATTTTCGATTGTAGCCGAAATGTACAACGGTCGGTTGTGATCGAGTCGTCCCAGTAGTAGATCATCTGTCCGTGAAGGTAACACCTCGTTGTTCCTCTAACGAGCAAACCTCGTCTAAGGAATCTCCGGCCATCCGAGCTAAACAAATCTCTGGATCAAGTAAGGCCTTGATCGAGCTTCCCTCATCTCTTTTGATAAGATGAGAGCGTCGTAGATGCTCAGTTTGGTCGGTAGTTTCCTAAGATGGGCTAGCACGTTATAGTCCACTTTGTTACCATGTGTCTCAGTTTCTTCCCGAATGGGCAATTCTTCTGCTGGGGTTGATTCTTCCCGAACAACCACCGCTTTCCTTTGTCTTTTGGACCCATTCTCGGAGGTAGAACCCTTCCGCTCCTTAAATTGACTTCGTGATTTCTTCGAATGCGGTACTAAGTTTACGAGTGTCTCCTTTTGAATCGGCATGACAAGTTCTTCTGGATTCGCTTCGAAATCTGAAAGCTCTAACTCTATGGTGATTGGAGTTCCTTGGAATTCACAAATAGATTCATTGCTTGTTGAACTTTTGTAGCCTTCTTGATGAATGTCTTCTTTGTCATCGTGATTGTCGAGGTTGTGTATGATTTGAGAATTGTTATTGGTATCGAAATCGGGATCCGGATTAGATTGGTTGTCGTTAGTTACGTAATCGTTAGAAACAGTCAAAACGTAGCCAACGCCATAACTCTTATCATTATAAGATCCCGTCGGAGTGAGCAAATAATCATACAGAGTCAGAGGTTCGAGGAATTTTTCCCCCGAATTGGAAGCAACCATCCTAGGATAAGCAGCCCTCAGTCCAGCCTTAGGAGCCTCGGTCTTTTCTTCTTCTACGATCTCCTTCTTTTCTATGATCTTTTCTTCCTGGGGCGGTTCTTCAATTGCAAGCGATAGCGCGGGCTTGACAGGTTTCAAACTCTGAGTTGAAGCACACACCGAAGCGGTTTGGATGCGATCCAAAATTTTCTTCGATGACTTCATCCAAGCGGTACTCCATCCATCATCGGTCGTGTAAGGGTCTATCGGAACAATGGGATCCGTTGAAATAACATTGACGGAACCTCCTTTACGGGGTTCTTTCATGTATTCCTTTGGGATCGTTATGTTCCCTTTTCGGAGATTGTTGTCAAGCCGACTCTTGAAGGTGATGCAATCCTCTATCTTATGTCCGAAGCATCCGGTGGTAAGGCGGTAGTTGGGATGGTCTTTCTTGTTGACTTCTTCCGGCTTTTCGGGTTACGGCGATCAAAATCCGAAGTCTTCATCAAATTGCGGAACATTTTTAGCCTTTGCCTCATTCTTGAATGGATATTCTCTATTTATAAGCTCCTTTAACGTGCGGCTGTGGGCGAGGCGGTTGCTCGTATTGTTGAGTTGGTCGATAACCCGGTTGAGGTTGTTGGTAGTTCTGTCGAGGTTGTTGATAGGTAGGTCCGTGTTGCTCTGTCTGTATTTGCATTGGTCGCTTGCCCTTATCGACTGCGGCGACGATCCCGCATTTCTTTTCAAATTTCTTCACGAGCTTCTGTTTGTCTGTCTTGTCGACGAAACTTAGTTGCTTTGCTTCTTCTTGCAAGCTTCCGGCCTTGCTTAACAACTTCTCGAAAGTCTTAATCGTAAATCCCTTAAGGAGAAGTGCTATCGGGCCGTGAATGCTTTTAAGCAAGATGTCGACTGCATGCTGCTCTTGTAGCTGTGGCTCACACTTCATGCTTAGATTCCTCCATCGAAGTTTGTAGTCCACTAAAGTTTCGTTCGGTTTCTGTTTCTCCACCACTAGATCACCGATGGTGATATGGTGCTGAGCTCCGGCAAACCATTTCACGAAGAGGTTTTCCAATTCTGAAAATGTCTTTACCGAACCGTTCGGTAACTCTGCGTACCAATCGAAGGCGATCCCTGACAGGCTGCTGACGAATTATCGGAAGAGTAAGGCATCACTTCCACCGGCGTTGCAACAACTAGTGCGAAAATGTGCAACATGCTGTCGAGGGTTTCCGATACCATCAAAAGTCTTGAACAGAGGTGGTACGAAGCCTTTTGGGTATAGTACTGCATCAAATTCTTCGGGGTAAGGTCTACCCGTCTGAATAGATGCTCCGCTCTTAGACTAAGCTAAGGCTTCTCGCACTTCGTCGTTCCACCATGTTCTTGATGTCCTTCTGCGGAATCATATTCTGGTAGAATCTTTCTTCGGCTGATCGTCTCCGTTAACGGATGTAATCTCTTTTCCTCCATCTGTAATATGAATAACTTCGGAGGTGTTTCTCTTGGGGGTTGAACTCGACTGCGAAGAGTGGCTAGGGCTGCGGCCATCTCTTCCATCCTTTTTGCCATTTGAGAGATTGTATCATCTTTTTCTCGAATTTGTGCTCTTAATGCTTCCGGTTCATCTCTCTGCGGCCTACGGGGCACCTTGCGAAGCCGACGATGCTCGTGTCTCAACCATGTTGATCTCCACATATTCGTCATCCATGAACTCCGACGAGTCAACTTCATCTCCAAACTTTTCTTCTCTTTCTCTTGCTAATCGTTGAATGTCGGTTCTTAGCTTTTCCATAGCGTCTTCCAATGGTCTTTTCGTGCGGTTTCGCGAGTTATCATGCGATGATTTGTTGGGTTTCCTTCTTGGGAGTCCCCTTCATTGCGGTGGCGCTCTCTTTGGACTCGAGTCTCTCGACGAGACTTTCCTTTTCGGTCGTTGTTTCGGTCTTAATTGGCCGGTAGTAGGACGCCATACCATCCTTCTAGCGAGCGAAGGCCCAGGACCGGATGGTACTGTCCGCCGAATGCTTCGGAAGGTGGTATCCTCCACGATCCGTACACACGAAACAACAACAGGTGGACTAGCCTTCATCTTCTTATTCGGCTTTTCTGTGGCGCTAACGGGTTCTATTCGTGGCCCAAGACGGGACTTGGCTGGCACCCGCCCTATTGTTCTTAAAATCTCTGATACAAGACATTTCTCTTTCTTTGCTAACTTCTCTATCACAGTATGTAGTCGGGCAAATGGTGTAATCCTAGCCCTTTTCTTTCGGCTGTCGCTATAGTATGCGGGTTGAGGTAATGTAGAAGCAATCTTGCGGACACTTTCCTCGTCAGCTGCGGCGGAGAGGGGATGGAATCTACTTCCTTCCAAAAGCGGTGTATACTCAGGCAATGGTATGTACTCAGGTAGTGGTGTGTACTCAGGGATTTCTTCCAAGAATGCAACTTCAGCAGCTCTGGCCTTTCTGGCAATCTTTATACCTCTGTTTCTTCTCGCGAGTCCGTGTTAGGGGTGGAACCCTTGAGATTTGGACCCAATTTCGAAAACATAAGGTCTCTCGCGGAGATCCGTACCCTCCACGGTAACATGCTCGTTACAAATTTGAATTTCCTTCCCCTTCGGTTTGGCGGAAGGCTGGGGTAGGTGCAGAGACGACTAGACCGGTGGGGGTAGAGATAACAGTCCTCCTGTGGACAGTAGTATTCCTCTCAGCTGGAACCCTTTGCAGGGGAGGGAACTCTTGAGTTGACTTGAGGTTGAACTCGATCAAAGGTCTTTCAGTTTCAGGCACTTTGTCTGTAAGTGTGAAAAGGGTAATGTCAGTGATCTTGACATTTGTGTTCTCGAATCCTTGCCCGAAACAGATGATCCCATTGTCGGGCAGCTCATCCTTGTAAACAGCGAAGTCCAATCCATTGGTGAAGGAGAAAATCGGCTTTGGGCGGACATTTTCACGCAAGGTAGATTCGATTATCGGTCCCAAGTTATGCTTCTTCTCATCAGGACGAAAAGAAAGGAATCGAAAAGAGTCCGAACACATTTTTGTTCATGTATTTTTAAAAAGTAGTTATTTGTTAAAAGTGTCATTCATTAGAGGGTTTGTTTATTAGGAACGGGATGTTCAAAGGTGTAGAGAAGGTAAGGGATCCGATTCAGAATTGGAAAGGAAGAGAAAGTCTTATGCAAGACTTCTCGACTCGAAGGATCGCTCCTAAACTAACACCTATTGGGGGTCCACACCACCTCGGAAAAGAGGTAAAAGGATCTCGGAACCTCTCCGTTTAGGGGTGTCCAAACGAGTGGCTCCTAAATCCGAGAGGAGTTGGCTATATTCGTTCAAGACCGAAATGAACGGGGTATTCCAACGGAAGAATGGTAGTTTGGTCCACTAATGGCATGGGCTCACTACCGATTTATGAAAGCAAAGCCATCTGATCAAAATGGAGAGAGGAACTTTTCCCCAGCGGAGTTGCCAGAAGTTGTCGGCATATTTTTAGGTTATGTGTTTTGAAAAAGGGGGGTCGCCTACAGAAATTGTAAGCGAATTTTCATATTTTAAATTTAATTTAAATATATATATAGTTTAAAAGATAACATTTGATTTTGAAAGTAATTTTAAGTTTAAAAGTTTTAAGATATGAAATCAAACCGATCTCACATCCCAAATAGTTTATATAAACGAGCACCGCACCACAAACCGTGTATCTATCCCGAAGAATAGACACCCTGCTTGATGATGGGGCTCGATTAAATAAACTAGGAGATTTGTGACATCCGTTTGGTCCGCGAACCAATTTTATAAGCCGACAGAGTTCCCTGCTTAATATAAATGAATTAAGCGAGGGTTTATATTACTCAGGTTCTTAAAGTTCCCTATAAGGGCAAGCCCCTATAGTTAATTACATCTTAAATGTTTGAAGACACTTAAGAAAACTCTCGATAATGATCGGTGGTTTTGCTCTCGAGAAATTTCAAAGTTTAAGGTTTTCGAAAGGTTGGATTTTGGAAATTCAAAGGGAATGACTCAAAATTTGGAACAATTTATTTTTGAGAATCCAAAGGAAGAGAAGTAGGAGAAGCGGAGGATCCAAGAAGAATCTTGGCAACTTCCCAAACTATCCTATTGTTTGGCTCGAATTTAAGAAAATTCTAATATGATATGATATTTCAATCTTGCCAATTTTAGTTAATTAGGACTTATATTCGTATGACATAATCATACAATCAGCCTAGAAAATGTGAGGGTTTATGTCGTACCGAACGACTACCTCGGAGTCCTAAGACCGGTTAGGGCTTAATTTACATGACATGATCATGCAAATGCACTAACGAAGAGTTGAGGATTTATGTTGCACTAGGCGAACTACCTCGAAATCTTATGGCTTTGTTGTTTAAATTCTAGGAATAGTTTAGTTGAAGTAGAGTCGAGTTTTGTTGATGACGATGGCCGTGCTTGCCCATCATGCTCCGAGCTCTTTGTTGTTGCGGAGGTTTAGTTTTAGAAGTCATAAATCAGGAGATGAGAGAAGTGTTTTGGTTTAGAGAAAATCTTAAAATCCAAGTCTTTTTAATATTTTAATTAAAACAAATCTTAAAGTTGATTAAACAGAACCGATTAAGATCCCACGGTTTCGTCATCCCGACACGGTTATTTTCATCGAATTCACTTAGTCCGGATGAATTTGCTAAACTCAGCTTGAATGAGTTCCACACTTTCATTTAGACCGTGGGAAATCCAGTTAGCAACACGTGGGTTACATCATCCGAGGTATTCCAGATCATTCAACGAGACGTTTTAATTTAGTTGCAATTGTAGTTTTGTGTTCTGTTTGTGATTAAATTTTGAGTTGTTTTATATTTTGAAATGTTGTGGCGGTGAATTTTATCTTGCAGGTGATTTTTAATTTAGTTTTGTTTTCGGTTTAGGGACTATCCTAAAGGTTTTGGTTTTCATGCAACAGTTGTTTATCATGCAAGAAAAGTAAAGTGCATTTGCGATAAAGTAAATTGCGATAAAATAAAAGCGTACACGGAGAGTCTTCCCGTCATCCCAAGCTGCACTTAAAACACATGTTAAGGCATTTAAATATTTCAACAAGTACTAGGTAAAGCTAAGGGAAAGGTTTTGGTTGTCTATCAAAGTCTATAATCCTATAGTCTAGTCATCTCCTATGATGTCCAGATTCTTGTATTTTGGTTTAAGGACGATTTTATTCATCGAAGAACAATTAAATTCAATTGTTCTTATAAACATCCTATCATATTGAGGAAGTGCTTAAGACGAGTCTTAAACATCTTTTCAATACTTCTAGGATTGTTTCAAGTCCAAGAGAATTTAATTATACAAGTGAATTAATCATCAGAGAGTTTAAGTTTTGTTCTCTTGCTCAGTGAACTAGGACATTTGAATATCCTATAAGTGAAGTAACACTTCACTTGATACCTCATTTAAGAGTTATAATAATAAGATCTTTAAAAGGGCAAATCAACTTATCAAGTATTTTAATGATTTAAACTTAATGATTTAATTTTAATTTTGACTTAATTATAAAAAATTATTTTAAGTTTGGAATAGTGTTCAAGTTATTTTGGATTTAATTCTTAATGATTTCATTTAGGTTTGTTATTAAATGATTTTAATTTAATTTAATTCAATTTAATTTAATTTTTGATTTAATTTAATTTAATTTAATTTAATTTAATTTTAATTTAATTTGATTTCATTTTAATTTTAATTTAATTTAATTTCAATTTTAATTTAATTGAGATTATTCTTTTAATTTTCTTTTTAAGTATTATTGAAGTGATTTATTTAGGGATTTTTAAATTAAAGAATAAATATCTTCTTAAATAATATCCCTACTTTAATAATTTCAATTTTCCATTAATCTTCCAAATTTAATTAATTAATTAATTAAGGTTTACTTTAATTATTCCTAAAATGATTGGTGGGTTTCTACCCTTAACCATTTAAGTTTCAATCATCCAAAATCAGTTTAAATCAAATATTTTACCCTCCCCTTTTTGATTAATCCTAAAATTTTAATTAAAGGTTGAAAATTTTAATTACCATTTTGCCCTTCAAGCTTAATAATTCTATAACTCACTAAATTAAGCTCAAATGAACTTGAAATTTTTATGTGACCTAACTTACATGTCAATTAAGACATTAGAGGAGAAAATGTGATTTTTCTATATTTAATTTATTTATGTAATTATTTTTAATGGAAAATAGGGATTTTTAAGGAAAATTCAATAACATGAACAAGAAAAAGTTTCTATCCTTAAGAAAATTATGGGATATTCCTAATGACTAGAGGACTATTTGGACCAATTTTGGTGATTTTTTGGATTATATTTTAGTTATTAGAATTATTTTGAATTTTGGAGCATTAATTAATTTTAAAATAAAATTAAAGTTGAAAAATAGATTTAATATTTTTCTTAAATCTCTTTCACCTCAAGGAGTTCAGAAAAATAAATTTTATATTTTTCTAATTTTTATTTGATTTATTAGAATTATTTTAGTGAAAAGGTTGGAAAATACATTTTTTAATATTAAAAATTACATTAAGCCTTTAAAATTCAATATCTTACACTAGGGACTTAAGAAAAATATTTGGTTTGTTCCTAAATGATTAGAATTCAAAATGTGACATTTTGGTGATTTTTAATATTTTTATAATTTTTATTATTTTTTAATTATTAAAAATATTAAAATAATGATATAAATCAACTTTTTTAGAAAATTATAATTTTAATTTTCCTAAGTTCCTCTGATATCAGAGAAGCTCCAAAACCATTTTTGTGAATTTTTGAAAAGTATTTTGTGAGTTATGAATTTTTAAAGTTTTAATTTTACCCATTTTTGCTTAAGAGGCTTAATCAACCCATTTGGTGGTGTTAATCAAGTCCAATTGGTTTCAAATTTTTATGTGATGTTCTCATATCCCTAGAGGATAGTGGAGAATTGTTTTTAAGTGAATTTGATGAATGGTTAACCCTAATTAATTAAAGTTCAATTTTTGGTATTTAGGCCAATTAGGGTTGTTCAAAGTGAATTAACTCAAAACTTATTTTTCCTAGGTCCCTTTGGTCACAAGAAACATCACCAAATTTTCCTAGAATTTATTTCTCAACATGCTAATTATTGGAATTAAAATACTCAAAACGAGTAACATGAACTTGAAAAATCGATAACTTCTCATAGGGATGGCCTTTGACCTTGGAAAATTCAGGGAATGTTCCCGAGTTCAGAGGCTTCAAAAGCCCTATGGTCTCATGCCATGATGAATTGCCTATGCGAATGGAGAATTAAAACAATGCGAGAGAGTAAATAAATCATTAAAAATAAAATACCTAATGAAATTACTTGATTTATTTTCCACATTATTCTCCTCTGTTCATTCGAGCAAGAGAGTATTTTTATTTTTTTTTAGGATTTTTCTACACAAAGTTATGAATTTTTGAAGTTCTGGTAATTAAATAAACACAAAAATAGCCTATTTTCCTACTTATCCACACAGCGCTGACTCAACCTCGGCGTCTCCGAAGCTTCACGCGTCGTCTCCTAATTCGGCGCCTCCATCTGACTCAGCCGTCCCGGGACCCGCCTTTCGCGTAACATCTTCTGGTCCGACGCGATCCGATCCGTCCATCCGATACATGCGCGATCCAACGGCTCCTTGTCATCGTCTACGACTGGTGTGAACCCGTGACCGTAGACCTTCTAACCCTAATTTCTCACTCGATTCTTAAAGGATTTTTGTGTTCTTATGCTCTATGGATTCGACTTGAAGAGACGAACACATCCATACGGTAAACATGTATTGAAATTGACTCAAACTAAATGGAGAATCTCTGGAAGCTCGGGAAGAAGAGTGAGTCCATACCTTTGCTCAGAGAAGTGAAGCTTCAATCTGAGGGTTGTATCACGTTCGATTAGGTCCAAGCAAGCTCCAGATGAAGTCCCTTGGCACAGTGAATTGCTAGGTACAAAAGTGACCACGGCCGATCACAAAGCTTGGAGGTCGGAAGCGATGGCTGGCTCTGGTGAGGGGGCTTTTGCTTGGGAAACTTCTCCTCTTGGTACGAGTGAAGGTGTAGAGTCAATCGATTTGAGGATTGACTCACTGTGGTGAAGTGTCCTGGTTTTGGGCTTGGATTTCGACTGCGAAATTGAGCTCGCGAGAGGAAATGGCGGGGGGATTTCGGTGGGGATCAAGTTCTCTATGTGTAGAGAGTGGTGCGGGATGATTTTGGCGGGGTTTCGATAAGGTTTGGTTCGGCACCTCTCTTGGCCGAGAGGAGGGGGTGTTTAAATAGGAGAGGCTTGGAGGGCCTCCGGGGGGGTTTAAGGGTTGGGATCGAGTTTGCTCCGGTGAGGAGAAGAACAGCTGCAATGGCCATTTGGAGTGAGGCGGCTCGGCAAGGTGGAATTCCAAAATTTGGCTCCTCCCAAGGTCTCGGCAATGGTGTTTTCCGGCGATCCAGGCAGTTGGCCGGCAGGCAAGGGTCACCCTCAAGTTCAGGTGGGTCAGGGCCGGGGTTTTGTGTAGGCAATTGAGCTTTGCCATGTATCAAAAGCTTGGATTCAAATGGCATGGGGGAAGGCCAATTTTGGCTTGATTTGGTCAAGTCTACCTTTTGGGCTTGGTTCACCCTTCAAGGTGGCTTTGGGTGTTGTGGGGAGTCGAAAGGAATCGAGTTGGTTTGGCATGGAGAAGTCCTTATCCAAATATATTTGGATTAAATTTGGGTTAAGGTGAAACATGTTTAAGGTTAATTACTTTTAGGAGGTGCTTAAAGGACCTCCTCTTTTTGCCATTTAAGGAGGGTTGACAACTTATAGATCCTCATGGCTTGCATGTGGCTTCATGGCTCCATATGGCTTGGGAAAAGATTTGGTCAATTTCATGAAAAAAGGATTTTGTGAATTTTGGCATTTTGATGGGAATTGTTATGAGGCTTGATTTGGAATTGTTTAATTGATAAATTAGGACTTTAGGAATGATTTTAAATTGAATGTGTGATGAGGGAAAGTGTCATGTGGGCTTTAGATTGATTTGGGCTTTTGAATTTGGTGGAAGTGGGCTTTTAGGAAGGTTTAAGGGAGTGGGCCTTTATGTTTAGCAATGTGCTTTTAGATAAAAAATTTTGTAAAGGGACATGCCAAATAAATGTTGAATTTTGTTTAAGGATGTGTCTTGAATGATTTGAAGCAAATTTGAGGTGGTATGGAATTGAATTGGGTTGAATTTGGGTTCATTTGGTAAATGGGCCGATGTAGGTCAAATTGGGCTAATTTGGGCCAATGTTGGGTTAAGGTTGAAATTGATGTAAAATTAATGTTGGGAAATGTTTATGGTAGTGTTTCAAAGAGGTTTTAACTTTGGTTGGGTTTTGGTTTTGGGACTTGGGCTTATTTGGGTTAGGTTTGGGTTTAGGTCAAAATTGGGCTTTTTGGTTTTGGGTTGAATTTGAGTGGGCTTTGGGTCCAAATTTTGGGCAAATCATGTTAGTGCTTTGTTTTTAGGGATGTTAGGGAAAGTTTAGAAAAGGTTTGGGGTCAATTGGAGTTGAATTGGTTTGGTTTGGGCTAAGTTTGGGTCATGGGTCCAAATTGGGCTTTAAGGTCAGAAGTGAAATTGGATTCAAATGTCAATCAAATTGGACTTGGATTTGGTCTAGATTGATATTTTGGATATTAAATTGAAGTTTAGAATTGAATTGGACCAAAATTGGGGTCAATTGGGTAGATTTATTTTGACATTGGGTTCACTTGGGTTAAGAATGGGCTAAATTGGGGGTTTTGGTAAAAGTGGGGTAAATTAACAAAATTGGCCCATGGTGTAGTTGGACAAAATAAAATTGGGAATATTTGAGATTTTCTGGAATTTTCTGGGAATTTTCTGAATTTTTGGATTTTTTGGCTAAGAGGGGCATTTTGGGTATTTGGAGGGTATTGGGGGGTATTTTTGGAATTTTTGGTATTTTTGGCTATGGGTGATCAATTTGATTGGTGAGGAAATGTTCAAGTTTAATTTTGGGGAATTTTGGGTGATTTGGAAATTTTGGAAGATTTGGGCAATTTTAAGGGCTTTTGGTAGGTGTAGGGTTCCTGGGGTCAAAAATTGAAATTTTGGAAGAATGAAGATTGATCAAATATTAGTGGAATGGAATCACTTTTGTTGAGCCATGAAGTCATATTAAGCCTATATGAGCCATGAGAGGACTCATTTGAGGCATTCACTATGTTGTTCCTAACCTTCTTAGCTAGGGGCTTAGGGGTTAAGGTCCATCCATATGAATTACCTACATGAGTCAAGGAGTCAAGTTGGGTATGGGTGTGGTTTTAGGATTTGGATTGTGTGTGTGAGAGTGTAGAGTATGAGTGTAGTGAGTGTGTAAGTCAACCCTCACCAGACCAAGCCACCCAGGGTGGTCCTAAGGCCAAAGAGTCCTATAGGGAACTCATCCTTTAAACCTTCACATTTGATTTCAACCCTCTAGGTGATTAGGGGTCTACAATCAAGCTTGTGGGGTTTGCAGGGAGGCAAGAAGTGGTTCAAATTTCTAAGGGATGGGTCCCAATTCTAGTCCTCTAAGATAGTCTAAGGAAAAGCCTAAGGCTAGATCCTAAGCACTAAAGAGGGAAGAGAAGACCTCATCAAAAATGAGGTCAACAATGATCAAGACACAAACACAATTACGAAAAATTCAAATCACAAACAATCACAAACGAAGGTTAACTTGATCTCCTTTTTACTCACATTTGACATGGAGTGGCCAAGTCCAAATTCTATATACTTCAAGATAATGTTTAGCTTAAGCCAATACAGACTTGTTGGCCTTCTATTTCCGGAAATTATATGCAAATTTAGTTAAGACCAAGGTATTAACTTGCAGCAATAATTTAAGTCACACTAATAAATATGGGTTGCCACCCACAAAGTGCTTGGTTTAACGTCATCAGCCCGACCTAATTAATTGAATTAATCAGGTAGACTTAGTTCATAAGCTTTTTTGTAATTTAATTTCATTTTCCCCATATAAGGCTTCAATCTTAATCAGTTAACTTTAAATACTTTTCTAGTTTGGGGATCTTTAATATCCATAACTCCATAAGGGTATACTTTCTCAATTATAAATGGTCCCATCCATTTAGATTTTAATTTTCCAGGAAAAAGTTTTGAACGAGCATTAAATAATAACACTTCACGTCCGAGCTCGAATATTCTCCTTGAAATCATTTTGTCATGAAATTTCATAATTTTTTCCTTATAAATTCTTACATTTTCATAAGATTCATTTCTTATCTCTTCCATGGCTCATTCAGTTGTAATAATCATTTTTCTCCTGTAGTATTCAAATTATAATTGAACTCCTTTATCGCCCAATAAGCTTTATGTTCAAGTTCAACAGGTAAGTGACAATGTTTACCATAAATTAACCGATAAGGTGACATTCTGAAAGGTGTTTTATAAGCTGTTCTATAAGCCCATAATGCAGAATCAAGTCTATCAACCCAGTCAGTTCTTTTAAGATTAACAGTTTTTTCTAATATTCTTTTAATTTCTCTGTTTGATACTTCAGCCATTCCACTTGTTTGAGGATGATAAGCAGTTGCAATTCTATGTTTAATTCTGAATTTTTCCAGCAATGATTGAATTCTTATATTTCTGAAATGACTTCCCTCATCTGTGATAATTATCGTGGGCATTCCAAATCTTGTAAAAATCATTTTATTTAAAAATTTTGAAACACTTTTGGAATCACAGTTAGGTAAAGCTACAGCTTCGATCCAATTTGAAACATAATCAACTGCTAATAAAATATAAATTTTTCCAAATGATGGTACGAAAGGTCCCATAAAGTCTAAACCCTATACATCAAGAATTTCGATTTCTAATATAAAGTTTAGAGGCATTTCATCTTTTCTGGATATATTTCCCATTCTTTGACATCGATCACAAGTTTTCACATAATGTCCAACATCTTTGAATAAAGTAGGCCAATAAAATCCAGAATTTAAAAATTTAAATGTAGTTTTATCTACTCCAAAGTGTCCTTCAAATTCAAAATAGTGACATTTTTGAATAATTACAAAAGTTTCTTCATAAGGTACACATCTTCAAATCACAGAATCTCTTCCTATTTTAAATAAATGTGGATCTTCCCAATTATATGATTTACAATCATTCTTGAATTTATTAATATATTTGTTATTCATCTCATAAGGTAAAATATTGCTAACCAAATAGTTAACTATATCAGTATACCAGGGCATTTGTAATCCTTAAATGACATATAATTGTTCATTAGGGAATTTCTCATTTATATTTTATTCATAAATCTTCTCATTATTATTTTTGATTCTTGATAAATGATCAGCAATTTGGTTTTCAGTTCCATTTCTGTTCACAATTTCAAAATCAAATTCTTGTAAAAGTAAAACCCATCTAATCAATCTAGGTTTAGCATTTTTTTTAGACATTAAATACTTAATATCTGAATGATCGGTATGTACGATACATTTCGTTCCAAGAAGATATGGTCTAAATTTATCAAAGGCATATACTATTGCTAACAGCTATTTTTTAGTAGTAGTGTAATTTATTTGAGTTTCATTAAGAGTTTTTCTAGCATAATATATAACTTTGAAAATTTTCTCATATTTTTTTCCTAATACACCTTTGACTGCATATTCAATTGCATCACACATTAATTCAAAAAGTTTATTCCAATCAGGAGCAACAATGACAACAGCAGTGATTAATTTTTCTTTTAAAATATTGAACGCATTCAGACAATCTTCATTAAATTCAAATTTAGCTTCTTTTTCCAAAAATGGGCAAAGAGGTTTAGCAATTTTAGAAAAATCCTTTATATATCTCCTATAAATCTAGCATGACCCAAAAAACTTCTCACATCAGTAACGGTGGTAGGTGGTTGAAGTTCAACAATAATTTTCACTTTTGCCTGATCAACTTCCATCCCTTCTGTGACCATAAATTGACATTTTTCCCAGTTTAGAACTAAATTTGTTTCTTCACATCTCTTCAAAACTTTTGTTATATTTTCCATGCAAGATTCAAAAGAAGTTTCAAAAACTGAAAAATCGTACATAAATACTTCAATTCCTTTATCAATCCAATCACAGAATATTGACATCATACATCTTTGACAAGTTGCAGGTGCATTGCATAAAACGAAAGGCATTCTTCTAAAGGCAAATGTTCCATAAGGACTTATAAATGTTGTCTTTTCTTGATCTTCAGGAGCAACGGGTAATTGATGACAAACGAATATCCATCCGTAAAACGTAAATATGAGTGTCCAGCTAGTTTATCCAACATTTGATCCAAGAAAGGTAAAGGAAAATGATTTTTTCTAGTTGCGTTGTTTAATTTTCGATAGTCAATGCACATACGCCATCCAGTAACTTGTCTTGTTGGGATAAATTCATTTTTTTCATTAACAATGACAGTTACTCCTCCTTTCTTCGGAACACAATGAATATGACTCACTCATTGGCTATTCGAAATAGGATAAATAATTTCAGCATCTAAACATTTCAAAATCTCTTTCTTAACAACCTTTTTCATAATTGAGTTTAATCTTCTTTGAGGTTCAATAGTGGGTTTACAATTTTCTTCCACTAAAATCCTATGCATACAGATTTAAGGGCTTATTCCTTTTATATTTGCAATAGTCCAACCAAAAGCTTTCTTATAATTCTTCAGAGCTTCTATTAATTTCTCTTCTTGATCTTTGCTTAATTCTGAAGATATAATTACAGGTAAAGTTAATGAATTTCCAAGAAATACATACTTTAAATGTGCACGTAACATTTTTAATTCCACTTCGGAGGCTTTTTCAATTGAGGGTAAAAGTATATCATTTTTAGTTGTGTCTAAAATTTCCCAATTTTGATGAATATAATGAGTTTTTTCAGTTAAATTTTCTTCATTTAATGACTCATTATATAACATAGATTCTTTATCTTTATCAGAAATGACCTTACATTTTTCTTGATAATGCTTTTCAATTATATAATAAAAAATATCCATCTGATAGCATTTTTCTTTATCAGGATACCTCATTGATTTCAGAACATTAAATGTTATCTCTTGATCATTAACTCTCATCGTTAATTCTCCTTTTTGCACATCAATCATAGTTCGTCCGGTAGCTAGAAAAGGTCTCCCTAAAATGATAGGTATTTCTTTATCTTCTTCTATATCTAGAACAACGAAATTCACAGGGAAGATAAGTTTATCTACTTTAACAAGAACATCCTCTATAACTCCTTTAGGATAAGTGATCGATCGATCAACTAACTGAAGAGTTACAGTGGTAGGAGAAATCTCTCCTAAATCTAACATTCGAAGGATTGAAGATGGCATGAGATTAATACTAGCTCCTAAATCACCTAAGGCTTTTCCACAAAATTTTTCTCCAATAGCATATGGTATAGTGAAACTTCCAGGATCTTTAAGTTTCCGAGGTAATTTCTTCTGAATTATTGCACTACATTCTTCACTTAATGCAACAGTTTCATAAGCTTTAAATTTTCTCTTCTTACTTAGAATATCCTTCATAAATTTTACATAGCTTGACATTTGCTCCAAATCTTCAGCAAAAGGAATGTTGATGGTAAGTTTCTTAAAAATTTCAAAGAACTTAGAAAATTGATGGTCAAGCTTCTGTAGTTTTAGTCTTTGAGGAAAAGGTGGTGGTGGTCTTTCAACTTCCACTTCAATAGGTACTACAGTCTGATCTTTATTTGGAAAAAGGGTATCTTTAGGTTTTTAATCTCTTCAACTTCATTCTCTTTTTCAATCTCATTCCATGTTTTCTCATTTAATTCCTTTAAACTTCTGAGTTGTACAGCTTTTGCTTGTTCGAGTTCTTTTCCAGATTCTTCAGGATTAATTTTGACATTCTTTGGGCAGTACTCCTTGAGGTCTGTAATTAATGAAATTAGCGATTTCACCATCGATTCTCAATATTACGAATAGCAGTGTTTTGACTTTGTAGCTGATTGCTTAGTTGCAAGATCAATTCTTCCACAGACAACTTTTTCTGCTGATTGTTATAACCAGGAGGATAAGTTGGTCTATAGTTTGAATTTCCTTGATTGTTCCAATTTGGATTAACTTGATTATTATTCCATTATTAATGTTCATTACTCCAAGTAAAATTAGGATGATTTTTCCAACCAGGATTATAATAATTAGAATAAGGGTTATTAGTTTTACTAGAAATAGCATGCAAAGTTTCCATTATTTGAGAATCATCAGAATTTGTAGAATTATCATTACTTACATGCGATATATTAATAGCAAAGTTATCTAATTTCTTAGATATTGCAGCCACTTGTGAAGATAAAATAGAAAAGGCTTCATTATCTTGAATACTGGCCATTCTTTTAGGATTAACCCTTTCAAAAGGCCATTGAAAACTATTATTAGCCATTTCTTCAATTAAAGTGTATGCTTCTTCAAATGTCTTAGCCATTAAAGAATCACCAGCAACAGCATCAATAATAGATCTAAGTGATCCAATAAGTCTATTATAAAATGTTTGAATAATTAACCAATCTGGTAAAACATGATGAGGACATTTTCTTAATAATTCTTTAAATATTTCCCAAGCTTCATAAATTGTTTCTCATTCAAATTGCGTAAATGAAGTAATATCATTTCTCAATTTAGCAGTTTTAGAAGGAGAAAAATATTTAGCAAGGAATTTTTGTGCCATATCTGACCATGTTTTAATAGAACAAGTTGCTAATGAATTAAGCCACATCTTTGCTTTATCTTTTAAGGAAAAAGGAAAGAGTCTAAGCCTAATATCATCATCAGAAACATTATTATATTTAAAGGTAGCACAAAGTTCTAATAAAACTAGCAAGATGTAAATTTGGATCATCATTAGGTGTTCCTCCAAATTGATTAATTTGAACCATTGAATAATAAAAGGTTTAAGCTCAAAAGAATTAGCATCTACAGCTGGAATTTGAATACTAACATGAAGTTCATCAGCTGTAGGGTTTGCATATTCCCTTAATGGTTTATAAATATTTTGTTCATTAATTTCAATTAGATTTTGATTATTGTTATGTAAGTTAGCCATTTCTTGATGTTTTGAAATTTGTTTTCTTTTTTTAATTCTTTTAATTGTTCTTTCTAATTCAGAATCAAAGGGTAGTAATCCTTCAGATCCAGAACTACGCATAAAATTTAAAATATTTTAGTTTTGTTTTGTTTTTATTATATTATTTATAATTTTATTTTATTTTATTTTATTTTTAAATTAAATTTCTTTTTACTTTTTATTCTGTTCTATCCTATCCCCGGCAGCGGCGCCAAAAACTTGATGCGATAAGACTTTATATATGCTTTTAAATACAAGAATTTGATACGACTTTTTAGAATATTTAATTCCTGGCAAATGGCTTCAAAAACTTGATGTGCGAGGTTTACTTTTTCTTATAAATTTATATTTAAATTTTATAATTATTGTAAATGCAAGTATACGTATCGTTCAAGTAATACAGGGCTCTAGTGGAGTCCTGGTTATCGATCCCACAAGGATAATGTTTTGATAAAAAGTAAGAAATTTAAGAAGTATTTTGGAATTTATCAAATTAAAAGCAATTTATATATATATATTCTTTTTTATATTTTTTTAATTTTCAAATTTAATTTACTAAAAATTTTTACTATAAACAAGTAAGTAGTAATCAATAATAAAGTAAAGTAAGCAGTAGTTAAAATTCAATGCAAGTATAGAAACGACTTTCTCCTTTTGAACTAATCCAACATTTTTAGAATAATTATCTTTTGTGGGGAATTTAGATTATGATATTGTGCCAAATAGAAGCATTCATATTCTTTACCCTTTGGTCCAGGTGCAAAGAACATTGACTAATATATAGATTTGTTAAGGATGTTTTATTAGTAGAATGGGTTAATCTAAGCTCACACTACTAGATGTCCAAGAGTGGCTATAGTCGGCCCTACCAATGACCCGTTCCTTTTCTATAAACCAAATTATTAGAATTTAGTTTGTCACTCTAAAAACTAATTAATTCTGCGCCCAATAAATCATATCTTCCTATTTATTTGCACTTCACCTTGAATAACCGTCGACTAAACAAGGATTCATGTGATATCTACTAGTTAAGAATTTATCTCCAGATAGGTCTCAAAATTCTTCAACAGGTTTTAAAAATTTAAATGGTCAATTTAAAAAGTAAACTAAGATCATGTATTAATATCATCACAATATTTTAAATATTTTAAATATAATTCCTCTACAAAACTTAATTAATTTATTATCTTTTCATAGTTAAAAGGAGAAAGATAACTAACTACTCAGAACACATTGAAATCACATAACAAAACATATTTATAAAACTTTGAACCAAGGTACAAATACTTAACTGAAGTGTTCCTTCAAGTGATCCACTGACCTCTACTGACTCCAAAGCAATGATGAAAGACTCCAACAGCAACAACACTCAATAAATACTCAAATTAAACTCACTAGATACAAAATAAAGTGGCACCCTAATTGTGGAAGAGAATAAATAAAACTAGAGGGGGGAGAGAAGGTAGTTAGGGACTATGGTGTGCCTAAGGGGAGTGGGGTGCGATTTTTTTTGTAGAATGGGCTCCTATTTATAGAGCTCTGAATTTGACCAGAGGTTGCTTAAGTCACCTATTCAAAATTTATCCAAATTCAATGCATCTTCTAGTAGGTAACTGTCACGCCTAGACGTTGGGATCTGGCGCCTAGGGGCCGGACTCCGTGACCAGGTCTTCGCACCTCTTCACTTTGGATCACATCTTTTCGTGATTTAAATCGTTTCCTTGTGTCCAAATGCATTGTATCACATGTCCTATATATTAGGAGTAACTTCCAGTCTTCTAGAAGCTCCAATAACCTCTTAACTCCGTTAAAATAACTGCCCAAATCAAAAAAATCTTAATAGCGTCTGTATCGAGCTGGCGCTTAGGCGCCGGATTCTGGCGCTTAGGCGCCAGGCCAATAATTCCAATATTTTGCTCCATTTTGCTCCCTTTTCCTTATTTTTCCTTCTTGGACTCTTTTTTTAATTATCTATATCCATAAACATGAAAATACCTTTCATTAAAGCATCATATCCTTAAGAATTGAATCATAAATAAGACATAAAAATAGGTAGATCGGCTGAGAGGATACCGGCTCTCACTTCAGAGCTCCCACGTTCCCCTCGCCTGAGGGATAACATCTACACTTCAGTACCCAAACGATAGGACCGAATTGAGGATTTTAATATGTCACTCTAAAATCTCCAATTCTACGCCTGATGAATATTATTTCCCTATTTATTTGCACCCTACTTCCAAGGACTTTGACCTCCCTGAATCTCAGATGTAATCACTACCTTAGTTGTAAACTCAACATATTTTAACTAATCAGTTGGCTAGATTAAAAGTAAATTAAGATTTAAGTAAAATATTATCACAACTTTTTTAAACTTTTTCTTGACGCACTAATTTAAATTACCATTTCACAAAAATATCAAAACAAGGAGAAAGACAGAAAAACTACTCAGATTTCATGCAGATGATACGATAAAACTTGGATTTCATATATAAAAACAGAGTTCTACAAACTAAAATAAGTAAATACAACTTATCTTAAATTCCTCCCCAAGCAAACTCCTTGAAGTTCCTCTGAATCTCTTCTTTTTTTACAATACGTAGAATTCTCATTTGAAACGACAATGAGGATGAAATCTCTCACTTTTCTTCCACTCTTACAATCTCTCGAAGAATTCATCACAAATATCACTATCTGAATTCACTAATTAACACTCTAGAAACTCTATGGACTCACTAGACTCACACACTTGACTCTCTAATGGATTAGATCAACATGTGGTGGACACAAATGGACGCTAGTGGACTATTTTTTTGGCCCCAAATTGTTTCTCTTAAAGTTATTGAAGAGTTTCCAAGAGCTTTCCAAGCATCCCTTCAAAAATCGTCCACATTCAATGCACCGTGTGAGAGAACCGACTTTCCCGCCATCGGCAGCCTCAAGCTCACCATCAGTGGCCTTCTAGAATACTTAGCCTTCGATCCTTTTGCATAAGCCCCGCTGTTGGCGGCCTCGATCTCGCCGTCGGCAGGCTCCCTTGTAATATTTTTCTGAAATCTTGGGAAAAATCCACCGTCGGAGCCGTCGATCTCGCCGTCGGCTCCCTAGATCAAATTTTCATAATTTTGGTCCTTTTTGCTCCAAATTTGCTCCTTTTTGCATAATTTTGCTCCAATGTCCTTAAATCTTCATATCTACAACAAATCATCAAAAATACTCTTCTTTATAGTGCAATATCATCAAAGTTAATATAAAATAAGCATGAAAATCTTAATATATTTTCAGCGGGTCAAAATCATATAAACTTAACTATTACTTGTCCTCAAGTAATCTTTAGTATTGCATAAAAGTTATGATTCATTGTGGTAAAGTTTTAATTCAGAAATACTATAATTTTTTATTTAAATAAATATCATAGTAAGAATTCTTAGAAAGAATTTCAAGTAATTAGATTAACTCTGTAGAATTAAGGCTATCTAGTCATCAAGTCTAAGAGTTCTAGTCTTCTGTTCATTTCAAGAATGACTATATGTTGCAATATCAATTCACGTAGAATATTCAGAAGATAGGAAATTCATGAGGACACTATTAGTAAAGAAACTAGTCATAAATATAAGTTCAGAAATATTTTTAGTTTTCCCTTTAGGTTAATCCGAGTGAAGCCAATTTTTGATAAGGCATCTCCTCAAGCTTCTCCTCACTTACTTTTTCTTTTCTTTTTTCTTTTGGATTGTTTTTCAATCCTATATATTTTTCTTTTCTTTTCAGGTAAGTGAGGATTACTACTTCTGGATAGCCTGTTAATTATTTTGAACTTCACTCTTCTTTTCCTAAAATTGAAAACTTAAAACATTCTTAACCTTATATGTACATCATAGTTTTTACATCATTGAGTCCCAATCTTTTCTTTCTCAACTAGATTCCTAAGATTCTTCATATTTTAAAATATAGTTTTCTTTACTTTAAATAGTTAACTATATTCTTGTCCTCTTATACTAAATATCCTAACCTACAAAATTAATTTTCATTACCAAAATATTTCCTTAAATCTTCTACTACAATATTTAGATAGAATCTAAATATAGTTATTTGAATTAAATTTAATCACAAAAATCATATTTATAAATTATGAAACTATGTTTTAATTGAGAACACATATTAGTTAATAATTTTCTCCCCCCCCCAAACTTAAAGTTTTCAATAATAGAAATAATACAGGGCGGGAAGAAAAATTCTGAATATAAATCATACCTTTGCACTTTAGGCATTTTTGTATTTTTTAAATTTTGCAGATTCTTCATGAAAAGTTTTACATCAACTGACCTGTAATATTAGAAACCTTTCTACACATATAACAGTTTAGAGAATTTTCTAGGGTAATGAAATTTTAAAATAGGTATATAAACAAAAACATTTAACAACAACAATTAACTGCACAAGACATATGCATTTCACAACACAGAACAAACAACATACTATTTTTAACTTAGAAGTTCACAATTACAATTAAAATTACAATCCATCACAATCATTCAAAAATGAAAATATAAACTACAAAACTAAACAAATATCTCAGAAACAAAACATAGTCTATAGAATACAAATAATAAAATGGAAGTACTACAACAAGACAAACACAAACACATACATCATGTCACATCACAAAGATCAGACTTCAAAATCCCATGCTAAGTCTTCATCTCCCTGGTCAGCAGGTGGATTGGGTTGATAATGAGTATAATGGGGGCATTCAGGAAAAATGACTTCAGGCTCTCCTCTGTAGTGTCTAGCCTGAGCATCATAATAAGCAATCTCAAAATCAGAGTGCCGCTGAAGATACTCACTATCGTGATCATGTCTCTGCTCTAAACTATCAATCCTTTGATCAATTCTTTCCAATTTTTCATCTAACTTTTCAAAACTTTTCCGCTACAGGGTCATTGCATTCATCAAATCATACAGAGTAGGGGAGCTAGATGTAGGAGGGTCATAACTAGTAGAAGGTGTCTTGCTCCTACTCCCAGTTCTCCATTCATCATGGGATTCATAAGTCTTCAAATTGGCTTTACTAATGGGTTTCATAGGGTACACCCATTCTTCATCATATCTTGCTTCCACTCCAGATAGTTGGCAAAGTGCATAAATTAGGCCAGGATGCCCTAAATATCCACTTGATTCACTTTTTGTCGTAGCTAGAATATTCTGATAAATAATTCTCCCCACATTTATACTTCTATTGTTCTGAATACTGAAATTCAGAACAGCTCTGTCTCTCGAGACTTCACTATGGTGATAGGTCGGTAGCAGAGTAGAACAAACGAAATAATGTCATGCCTTAACTGTGGCATTCATCATAGAAAGAGTAAAGTTAATCCGTTCACGATGTTTAATTTTCCAAACTCCTTTCCCATCAGTGAGAGAGTCAATAACGTCATCTAACGGACCTTCCATTGTCCCAAATGTTTCATACTTGCTAGAATAAAAATCTTGAAGTTCGTAAAAAGAATTAATGCAGGCAGCATTAAAATCGACATAAAATCCTCTTACTTGGACAGGCTTGTCCTCAAGTTAAGTAAGATTAGAATAGAACTCTCTTACAACTTTAATAGCAGCTTTATTTGTAGTGTAACAGAAGTTCTCCCATCTCCTATCTCTAAAGACTCGTTCCACCTCTCCTCCGAGATTATCAAAAACTCAATCTTGAATGCACTTCTTTCCTTGAAAATTGAAGTGTATCTCGATTGGTCCTTTGCATTTATAAATCGAGTTTTATCGAATTCAAGTCTCCTCTTTTGACTTGGAGCCATTGTTCGATCTATCAAAATTTACAAAAATCCAAACTAAACTCCAAAATAATAACACAATGACTTCTAAAGGTGACTTAAAGTAATCTAAATCAAGTTCCATGAATTTCTTCTAAGTATTTTCTCCACATTTTCAATTTTTCTGAAATTCCTCAATGTGGAAGAAATTCATGGTGAAAATAAAAAATTTTTACAGAGGAGGGAAGCTCTTACCAAGGGAATATGAAATCTGGCATTAAAATGTGTCGAAATTGCTCCAAATCTGAGATCTATCAAGACCTAGGTCGAAAATTTCGGTAAATCGGGGAAGAAGACGATGATAGTGGCGGTTGACTGGTCAAAATCGTGGTTAAAAGGTAATTTTTGGGATCTCGCCGTCGGCGGGGTCATTCGTGCTATCGGCGGGCTCCTATGGATTTAATTCCAATAGCCTTAGGAAAATCACGCCATCGACGGCCTCGAGCGCGTCATCGGCGATATTCTCAAATATTGATCATTTTTTAAATTTTTGCGATTTCGATCAATTTTAAGCCTCGTCGTCATCCGTTCGATTATTTTAATCATATATTTTAAGTGATTAAGTGATGTATTAACACAAATAAACATACACACAACAAAACTTACAATTATATATTAAATCCTAGTGTTTATAATACACATTACAAAACACACATAAGCATGTATTTTCTCAACCTAAATTCATTTAATGAGCGTTGCAATCCAAACCACAACACTCAAAACGCTGAAAACAAACAATTCAAACATAATCTCAACTATACTGAGATTAAGAAGTAAACAATGGAAAGCAAACACACAAACATAGTTCAAATCAAATCCAACATAAAGAAACAAATATAATAAAGCAAATATGCTACTCTTCTGAATCAGTGCTGGTTTCTCCTCTGATGTCACCCATTGCTTGAACATGGACGAACAGGTTGTAAAACGGTTGGAATGGGAATTATTCAATTGAATCTTCTTCAATCTATCCCATCCTTTTCATTAAGTGTATCAAACTCGCTTCAAATTGCCCAGTATGATCAAAATGTTCTTTCATTCTCCAATCGATATGATAAAAGAAATCAGACATATTGTTATCTATACTCATTAAATTTTGTACCTGCTTCTTCAGATTCTTGATTCTGTGTAAGATTATTAGTGTTTTGTCCGCTACTAGAGGTTGAATATGAATAGAGTTTTGCGATGCTTGATCCATAATCACACCCATATCTTTCTCTTCATCATTGGTTGGGAACATACGGGTTGGGTCTAAAGGTTTCCAAGGCAGCAGTACCTTTTCCCAAATCTCGTACGAAACTTGAAACAAACTGCATATTGAGAAATTTATTGAAGGATGTCCAAGTCTTTGAGATGATGCTTGAACGATCAGGCCAAACACAGACTTCACAATAATTGATCCAATATCAATTGGCCATCCCATTTGAATGCAGTAGTTCAATATAACACACTCTTTCATAACTTTACCAATTTTCATTGTCCGTAAAAACTTCGCAGATATGAAAAAGTGCTAATGTTTCGAAATGGGATTTAAAAGTGTTGCGAAAATACTGACATACCCGTTTTCTCTAACTTCCCAGTCTTCAGTTTTGTCCGTCAAATATTGGTAAATTTCATTCATCTTATCTCTCGTCGGCACGAAATTCGAATAATGGCAGACATGAATGTTCTCAAGCATGTACAATTCATTAATTTGTCCAGAATTAAATGTTATCTACCTACCTCGCACATAGACGCTTCCTTGGTTGATTCCATGCATATTGGCGTAGAACTCCTTCACCACCGGAACGACCACTGGAAAGACTATTGCGGCAGTAGTATAGCAAAATACTTCTCATCTTCACCAAACGATCATTTCTTTAATTACTGGCGAAGAATTGCTTAATCCTCGATTGACAAATCCTCTTTCCTTGATCAGCCTTCTCTTTGACATCACCTTATTGAAAAGTCGCTGTGCCTCGACACCGACGAACTTTCTCTAGTTGTACACTTGAAATCTAGGGTAAACTACTGAATTTGAGGCCATTAGAGAAGCATTTAAGGGAGTTTCCATTCATTTTTGGGAATTAGAAGTGTTTAGGAACCATCCGTAGGAGTTTATATGGGATAAGTTCGCTAAAAACTGCAAAAAATCATCATTTTGAACTCTATAAACTGTCCACTCACCAATCTTGCTGTCGGCAGCCTCGATAGCGCCATCGGCGAGCTTTATGCAATTAAATTCCAGGGCTCTCGGAAAAAAACCCACCTTCAGCGATGTCGAGCGCACCGTCGGCGCCCTAGGTAAAATTTTACACATAAACGCCGTGGTCAAATACGTTCCAAATTTTCTCTATGGATCCAAATTCTTGATACTCAAAGGGCAAATACAAGTAGTAGAATTCAAAATTACTACAAACTAACGATAAATTCAAACAAACACTCAAACAAATAAAGATAACTATGGGTTGCCTCCCATAAAGCGCTTGGTTTAACATCGTCAGCCCGACCTATTCGAGTCTTATTCAGCTTGACTGAGCATTAAAACCTCTTTAAAGTTTGGTCTTTTACCCTCAAAATATGGTTTTAATCTATGTTCATTTACTTTAAATCTTTTCCCAGTCTTCGGATCTTCAATTTCAACAGTTCCATAAGTGTAAACTTGAGTCACAGTAAAGGGTCCTAACCAACGAGACTTCAATTTCTGATGAAATAATTTCAGTCTTGTATTGTAAAGAAAAAATTCTTGTCCTGGTTCAAAGTTCTTCTGGTTAATCTTCCGATCATGCCTTAACATCAGTTTTTCCTTATAGATTCTGTCGTTATCATAATATTCATTTCTTAATTCTTCTAATTTATTCAATTGTAATAATCTCTTCTCACCAGCATTTTTTAAATTATAATTGAAATCTTTAATCGCCCAATATGCTTTATGCTCCAATTCTACTAGTAAGTGACAAGTCTTTCCATAAATAAGCCTGTAAGAAGTCATACCAATCGGAGTTCTATAAGTAGTCATGTATGCCCATAATGCAGTATCCAGTCTTGCAGACCAATCTACTCTGCTAGGGTTTATAGTCTTTTCTAAATTTGTTTAATCTCACGATTAAAAACTTCAGCTAAACCACTGGTTTGAGAATGATAAGCAGTAGAGAATCTATGAATAATATTAAACTTTTCTGCCAATCTCTGAATATATTTATTCCTAAAATGGGATCCTCCATCAGTGATAATCACTCTCGGCATACCGTATCTTGTGAAAATGTTTTTCATTAAGAATCTTGAAACACTTTTAGCATCACAATGAGGTAAAGCTTGTGCTTCAATCCACTTTGATACATAATCAACTGCAATCAAAATGTATAAGTTCCCAAATGAAGGAATAAGTAGTCCCATAAAATCTAATCCCCAAACATCAATAATCTCAACTTCTAACATGAAATTCAGATGCATTTCATTTCTTCTAGATATATTACCTACTCATTGGCATCTATCACAAGTTTTGATATATCTGTAAACATCTCTAAAGAGAGTATGCCAATAAAATCCAGTTTCAAAAACTTTATGCGCAGTTTTGTCAATCCCAAAATGTCCTCCAAATTCAGAATCATGACATTTTTAATAATCAGTTCAGTTTCTTCATAAGGCACACATCTCCTAATAATAAGATCATTACATTGCTTATATAAATAGGGTTCATCCAAAAAATATACTTTTGCATCATGAATGAATTTTTGTGTTGCTGCAGTGTTAGCATAGGTGGCAAAATATCACTTACTATATAATTAACTATATCAACATACCATGGTATTTTCCACTCATTAACATTATAAAGCTATTCATCAGGGAAACTGTCTATTATTTCATTGTCGGTGTCAGATAATTCATGATATTCTAGTCTCGACAAATGATCAGCAATTTGATTATCAGTTCACTTTCTATCAATTACCACAAAATTGAATTCTTGCACTAAAAGTACCCATCTAGTTAATCTAGGTTTAGTATCCTTCTTTTGGATCAGATATTTAATAGCAGAATGGTCAGTATGCACAATACATTTAGTCCCAATTAAATAAGATCTGAATTTATCAAAACCATACACAATAGCCAGTAACTCTTTTTTAGTAACTGTATAGTTACTTTGAACATCATTAAGAGTTCTACTAGCATAGTATATAACTTTAAAAATTTTATCATATCTTTGACCAAGAACAGCTCCAATAGCATAATCACTAGCATCGCACATTAATTTAAATGGTTTCTCCCAATCTGGTGAAACTATTACAGGTGCTGTGATTACTTTTTCCTTTAATAATTCAAAGGCATTTAAGCAGTCTTCAGTAAACTCAAATTTCTTGTCCTTTTCTAAAAGTTGGCATAGAGGTTTGGTAATTTTTAAAAAATCTTTAATATAATGCCTGTAAAAACTAGCATGTCCAAGAAAACTTCTTACCCTTCTCACTGTAGTAGGAGGTGGTAATTTAGCTATAACTTAAAATTTTGCAGGGTCTACTTGCATGCCATTTTCTGAAATTTTATGCCCTAATATAATTCCCCCTGCAACTATAAATTGACATTTCTCCCAATTTATAACTAAATTAGTTCTTTCGCATAGCTCCAAAAATTTTTCAAGATGATTTAAGCATGCGTCAAATGATGTTTCAAACACAGAGAAATCATCTATAAATACTTCTATTCCATTATCAATCAACTTACTAAATATAGACATCATACATCTCTGGAATGTCGCAGGTGCATTACATAATCCAAAAGGCATTCTTCGAAAAGTAAAAGATCCAAAAGGACTAGTAAATGTTGTTTTCTCTTGATCCTCAGGAGCAATAGGTATTTAAGATAACCGGTATATCCATCCAGAAAGCACTAGTACTTGTGTCCAGCAAGTCAATCCAGCATTTGATCTAGAAAAGGAAGAGGAAAGTGATCTTTTCTAGTGGAGACATTTAATTTTCTATAATCAATATAAATACACCATCCAGAAACTTGTCTGATAGGTATTAATTCATTATTTTCATTTGCTTAAATAGTTACTTCTCCTTTCTTAGGAACACAATGAATTGGACTTACCCAAGTACTATCTGAAATAGGATAAATAATTCCAGCTTCTAACCATTTTAAAATCTCTTTTTTAACTACTTCTTTCATAATAGGGTTCAGTTTCATTGGTGGATCAATTCTTTGTTTATGTTCATCATTTAATAAAATTCTACGCATACAAATCGAAGGACTAATTCCCTTCATATCAGCCAGAGTCCATCCAGAAGCACTTTTGTACTTTTTTAATGTATCCATTAAATTTTGTTCTTGAATTTCATTTAAGTCTAAGGATACAATTACTGGTATTGTTGAAAACTCTCCTAAAAATACATACTTCAAATGATTTGGAAGATTTTTTAATTCAAGTTTAGGGGGTTTTACTACAGATGGAATTAATATTTCGTTTTCTAGTGCTGCTGAATCGAGCATTTCAAATTGTTCCTGAATATAATCAGCTTCTTCGCTATCAATTTCATCATAATTATCTTTTTTCATATCTTCTTTTTCCTCAAAATTTTCTTTGAAATAGTCTTTTCTCAGATAATCACATATATCCATTTTGAAACATTCATCATCTTTTTCTATTGAAGGATATTTCATTGACTTTGAGATGTTAAAGGTTACTTCTTGATCAATTACTCTCATAGTCAATTCTCCTTTCTGAACATCTATCATGGCTTATCCTGTAGCTAGGAATGGTCTTCCTAAAATGATAGGTATTTCCTTATCTTCTTCCATATCTAATATGATAAAGTCCATAGGAAAGATAAATTTATCAACCTTGACCAAACCATCTTCTACAACTCCTTTAGGATGTGTAATAGATCGATCAGCTAACTGTAGAGTCACAAAAGTTGGTGCAATCTCTTCTATTCCTAACCTTTTAAAAGTTGATAAAGGCATCAAATTTATGCTAGCTCCCAAATCACATAATTCTCGCCCATAAAACTTTTCACAAATAGCATACGAGATAGTGAAACTACTAGAATATTTAAGTTTTTTAGGAAGCTTTCTCTAAATTATAGCACTACACTCTTCACTGAGTGCAACGGTCTCATTATCTAGTAACTTCCTCTTTTTGTTGAGTATAGCCTTCATAAATTTAACATAATCAGACATTTGTTCCAAAGCTTCAACAAAAGGGATATTTATTGACAATTTTTTAAAGATGTCTAAAAATTTAGCAAATATTTTTCCCTTATCTTGTTGCTTTAGTCTTTGAGAAAATGGTGTTGGCCTCATTTTTGGTGAGGTCTAATCTTCCTTTTAGTGCTTAGGATCTAGCCATAGGACTTCTCCTGGACTATCCTAGAGGACTAGAGTTGGAGCCCACCATTTAGAAATCTTCAGCCACTTCCTAACTCCTCTTGGGACCCCACTTGGATGGTTACAAATATCTAAATCACCATGGAAGGTTAATACCACCATATGGGCAACCAATAGTGAGTTCCCCCAGGAATGTTTGGACTTACGGCAACCCTGAGTGACTTGAGCTTCTCTTGCACACACACACACCTCTAAGACATTTAACCCAAACCTTAAACTGATCCCTTCTACCCTTAAAAAAACATACATGATTGAACCAAAGCCACTAGTCTTTGATTAAGATGGCTAGGGTCAATATGTGAAGGGTCATAAAGTGGTTACCATTTGGCTAGACTTGGTCCCAAAGTGGTTGGACTTGGCAAAGTCCATGGCTCGTACTTCTAAACCCGAATCCAATTTCAAATCACTTCTACTCAATCTTGAAACCACTAAAATGGTTTCATCCTTCCCTATTTTAAACCCCCTTCATTTTTCCAAAATTTCAAATTTTGACCCCGGGCCCCTAAACCTACCCAAAATTACCTAAATTGCCCCTACAACCACCAAATCATCCAAAATTTCCCAAAAATTACCCAAAATTCTCAAAAACATTTCAAAATAGTTCCCACTTCTTAAATCCACCAAAATACCCAAAATATACTCCAAATAACCTCCATATACCCTAAATACCCTTTTTTGTCCAAAATTTCAAAAATTCCAAAAATTCCCAACAATTCCGAAAAAATCCTAAAAATTCCCAATTTCATTTTGTTCAACTACACCATAACCCAATTTTGCCAAATTAACCCACTTTCAACCCAAAATCCCAACTTGGCTCACTTAGCCCAAATGGACCCAATGTCAAACCAAATCAACCCAATTGACCCCAATTTTGATCAAATTCAATTCCAAACTGAAATTCAACATCCCCAATACCAATCTAAATCGAAGCCAAGTCCAATTTGGTTCACATTTGAATTCATATTCAACCCAAATCCAAAACCCCCAATTTTGGCCTTATGACCCAATTCACGCTAGAATGACCCAAAGCCACTCGATTTTCCCCAAACCAAATTCTAAACTCTTCCTAACACCTCCAAAAACAAAATGCAACATTAATTTGTCCTTAATTTAAACTCAAACCTTACCCAAGTCCTATTCAATCCAAAAGGCACAATTTTTACCCTAAATTACCCATGAACCCAAGTGTGCCCAAATTCAATCCAATTAAACTCAAATGCTCCCCAAAATTGTTCTAAAAACTTCATGACACATTCCTTTACCAAAAAAAAACATTCATTTGGCCAAAATTTTGATTGAAATCCCATGCAAAATCATTTGGAAACAAAATCCCCAAATTTTCCTAAAATTGATACTTGGCCTAAACTCTCCTAATTAAATCCCCTAAACCCAAAATTTCCACCCAATTTCTATCCTAGACCTTTCATGAAAATCACCTGCATCATTTTGAACCATTAATTGAGCTCTAACCAAGCTCTAGCCAAACTAAATCAAACCTAACACATGGTGACCCAAATTAACCAAACCACCAAAATCCATCAAATTCACTTCTTAAATCAACACCAATTAACTCTAAACCTTTTCCATAAGCTTTGTAACAATCATTTAAGCCATTTTAATCAATCAATTTGGTCTAAATCAAACCTAAACTCAAGCTAGCCCATTTCAAACCTAAACCAACCCATGTGAACATATGATCCAAATTGAACCAAACCAAACCAAATTGGACCAAACCAACTCTATTCCAGCCAACCCTAGACCTCTTAGGGTGGGTTTGATCTGACCCAACCCAAGCCCCATGAGCTATGGACCAATGGTCCACCACTTTGGACCAATGGGCTTAGCCACTTGGCTAAGGCTAAGTCACATCTTTAAACCCCCCTTAAGCAACCTCCCTGCCCAGATTTAATGCACTGAACTCTTCCTCCACTCCTCCTCAGCCTGCCAGCCACCTACCCGTCCTTGCCAGTGGCAGTGAGCAATCCCTTCACCAGCCACCTGACCTGCTCAGCCCTCACCCTAAGCGGCCCAGGGCACTCATTGCCTGGCCCTGAGCTCCCCTCTCCGGCCATGGCTATAAAATGTCCCCCTCATGGCCAAGTTTTAGTTGCTGAAAATTTCTTCACGAATCCCTCCCAAATTGCTCCTAGATCAAGCCCTAGCCAAGAGAACTTGATCCCCACTTTCCTCCTGCCATGAATCCCACCAGCCGAGACCAATTTCTCAGCTGAAATTCAGGCCAGAAATAGGACATCCCTAGAAACTCCACCAAACTCAAATTAACTGCACCCACACCATCCGTACACCAAGAGAAGAAGTTCCCTAGTGAAAACCCCTCACCAAGCCACCCATCTGTTCTATCGACCAGAGCTCCCAATCAGACTTGGATGAACTTAGGTCTAAGCAATTCACCACAATTAGATGGTCAATCCTTAGGCTTCTGAAACTCCAACGAACGTGCCGAGCATCTCTGATCGAGGCCTCACCTCTCAGAGCAAAGGTATTGAACCTTCCTTCATCATGAGTTTCCAGCAATTCTCCATTTTATTCTGCTCAATTTCAATGCATGTTAGCTATATAGATGTGTTTGTCTAGGCTAGAAGTGTCGATAGAGACTAACCGCGCTTGATTTGGTTGATTCTCGGGTGAGATCTTAGGGTTTTAGTGTGGACGACTCTCGGGTTGAACCAAACAGGGACGATGAACAACAATCGTTAGATGGCGCGTGTAACGGATGGACGGCAGAGATTGAGTCGTATGGGAGCCCCGTAAGTAAAGTGTGCGCTGACTCAGATGGCGACGCCGAATCAAACAGCGCTGCTTATGCTTTCGATCCGCCTAAGGATCCAGTCAACGCTGAGTTAGATAAGTAGGAAATTAGGGATTTTGATTTATTTAAATTCCATAAACTTTAAAAATGCATAACTTTTCATAGAAAAATCCAAATTAAAAGTAAAATTCCCTCTTACTCAGTGAATAGAGGAGAATAATGTGGTAAAAGAATTGAGTTATTTTATTGAGTCTTTAATTTTTAATTAATTAAATACTATTTTGAGTATTTGAATTCTCCATTAGCATGCATAATTCACCATAGCTTGGGACTATGGGGCTTTTGTTCCCTCTGTCTTTGGGAACATTCCCTGAATTTTCTTAGGTGAGAGGAGACTTCTAGACAGAGATCCATATTTTCCAAGTTTAGGTGTCTGTTTTAATGAATTAATTATAAAAATTAGCATGTTAATTAAAAAATTTAGAAAAATTAGGGGAAGAATCTCTGGACCAGAGGACCTTAGGAAAATTATGATTTGATTTAATTCATTAAGAATGACCCAAATTTGGCAAAAACCCTAAAACTGAAATTAAATTAATTTGGAATAACCACACATCAAAATGACATGAAATTAATCCTCCACTAATCTTTAAGATCAGGAGAACCCCACATAAAAATTTCAAGTCAATTGGATATGATTTAACCCATTAAATGAATCACCTAAGTTACATGACTATATTTAAAATTAAAAAATTCATAAAGTCCAAAATATAACTAAAAAAGTCACCAAATCAATTTTGAGGCCTCTCTGAGGTCAAAGGAGTCTAAGAAAATTAAAATTGGAATTTTCTAAAAACTTTCATTTTTAACCTATTTTTGAGTATTTTAATAATTAAAATAATTAAAAATCATAAAAATATTAAAATTAATAAAAATATCATATTTGGTGTCCTAATCACTTAGGAACCAACAAAATATTTTTCCTAAGTCTCTAAGTAAAGATATTAAATTTTAAAGGCTTAGGGTAATCTTTAATATTAAAAAATGGATTTTTCAACCCTTTCACTAAAATAATTCTAAAATTTCAAAGAAAAATCAGAAAAATATATAAATTGTTTCTCTAAGTTCTCTAACCTCAGAGAGATTTATAAAAAATATAAAACTTAATTTTCCACCTCAATTTTATTTTATAATTAATTAATACTCCAAAAATTAAAATAATTATAATAAGTAAAATAAAATTTAAAAAATCACTAAAATTGGTCAAAGTGGTCCTCTAGTCAGTAGGAACCTCCCATTATTTTCCTAAGGATAGAAGTTTTATCTTGGTTATGTTGTTTAATTTTCATTGAAAATTCCTATTTTTCACTAAAATAATTATATAAATTAAATTAAAATTAGAAAAAGCACATTTTCTCCTCTAGTGTCTTAATAGACATGTGGGTGAAGTGACATAAAAATTTCAAATTCATTAGAGATTAATTTAGTGAGTTATGAGATGAACAAGCCTGAGAGGGCATAAAGTTAATTAAAGAACTTTAATCCTAATTAATATTTAAGTTTAATCAAAAGGGAAGGGTAAATATTTGATCTTGATTTTCCTCTTGGATTATTGAAACATAGGAAGTTAAGGGCTAGAAACCTATTAATCACCTTTAACATTGAAGAAGAAATCTCAATTAATTAAGTCATTAAACTTTGAAAGTTAATTAAGGCACGAATTATTAAGGTTAAGGGATTTGATATAGGAAGATTCTAATTCTTTGAATTAAATCCCTAACCAATGATTTGATCAAATATCACTTAACTTCTATTAGTGAAGCCATAAAAGCGGTGATTGAAACTAGTAATTAAAAAGGGGAATAATCTTGAAACCTTTTAATTAAATTAAAGCTTAAAATATTAAATGATTTAGAATCAAACTAAAACAAACCCGACACATTAAAGCTAATCTTAAATCATTTAAGACTTAAGTTAGAATAAATTTGAAATATTAAGATTAATTTAAAACAATTTATAACCAAAACAGCATAATTAGAACTCCTATCAATGTAGTTGGGAATGCAAATCACATGGAAAAAGACATATCTGAAACCAATATTGTAAATCATGGATCTCTTTAGTTTCAACTTTTTAGCACTTCGGTTATTCAAAATTGGAATTAGTATTCTTATGTTTTATTTCTTGGAACTAATGATTTGAAGGATGTATTTGCTCCAAGTAATGTTCATGTTGGGTTTTGAGATGTATTTGCTCCTGTATACACGGTGTTGCAGCTCTTTTAGCAATTGACTTTATAAATGGTGTTGCAGCCCTTTTAACACTGTTTCTAGCTGTGACTTCTCACGTCCAAGTTATTTCAATTTTTGTAATTTGTATGTTTCCAATCAACATTTTTGTAATCTGTTTTCATCTGTCATTGTAATTGATTGTTTAATTTGGATCATTCACATGACTACCACCCATTTGTTCATCATTTACAACAATAAAGGATGAACAATTGGTGGTCTATAGATAGCTGGATATTACTTTAGTGAAGAAATGACCTGGAATTTGCTGTTCTTTTTCACGTGAGTGTTCAGATTTTGATAGAATACCTGAATAAATTTTGAAGCAACAGGTACAAATGGGAAATACATTTGAGGTTGATGGTATATTTTTGAAGCTGATGGTACATTCCAAATTTATTCATATTTCAGTAAATTGATGCTTATGACCCTTTTTTTGTAGCTTTTCTTTTATTTTCCACAGCCACATATATTTAAATGCTAGAATTGTAAAAGCATCAGGCCCACGGGCAAACGCGGCAAGCAAAATTCTGAAATTGCAATTGCTGGAATTGTGCAATTTTTACTTTATTAGAAATGGAATTTGTAATAATTGTAATTTGGGTGTATTTTACGTACTGTGGCTTGCAACTGCTAAGTTCTTAGAACTTCATGTAGTTGCTGGTTTTATAGTTTCATGTAAATCATTTTGTATGACAGTAATAAGAAAATTTAGAACTCTTTCCCCGTGGATGTAGGTCACTTCGACCGAACCACGTAATTTGTTGTCTCCCTTTTCTGGTTCACTTAATTTTTTGGTAATGTCTCTATTATTTTGCTTGTATATGGGGAGAGTTGATCCTTTTGAGTTGGTTGGATCTCATAAATGGTTTTGTCAACTTCATTGTGGTTTTTCATATAATGGAGCAATTATGTGATCTTCATAGTGATGCCAAAAAGATTATAATTTGCTGAATGGCCTATTCAATTTCGTCATAAATATTTGCAAAAAAATGAGCTACAAGTCTACAGTAAAGTCTGAGCAAGTACTATGCCGCTGTGGATTGCCGACCCTAATACTCACGTCACGTAAGGAACATAGCTATGGGCGGCAATTCTACAGATACCCTCGGTGGGGACAAGGATCAGAGGACTGCAAGTTCTTCAGGTGGGTTGACAATACGTCTGTTACTACATTATCCAGGCCGAACACCGTTGCTCGAAGATCCACAGTATCACAAGTTCAAGACATTGCTTCTAGTTCGACTGCTTCTCATACAGACAAGTTTGCTAACAGTTCTGTGGTGTCAGAACCAAACAACGATCGTCGTGACGTGCTCTTACATTATAAAATGAATGCTGTCATTTTTTTCCTTGTAATTTTAACTTGTTATTTTTTCTTTTTATTTAGGTTCATGAAACTTACTATTAGGTGTGGTCTCTTGTTTTTTGTACTTAGGTTTCATGAAACTCATTGTTTAGGTTTCAGAATGTACTTGTATTTGATTTGGATAATTGTTAGTTATGTAAATGTGTTGTTATATTTTGAAATATTTTCATTGATATATTTGGACTGGTTTTAAATTACAAAATGGTTGAGTGGTATATATGTGAATAGTTTGTTGAACATACAACAATAAAGAAATGAAATAAATACATTTATAATCTGTTTGAAAATAAGATGTAATTTTTTAAAATAAGATTTTTTATTTCAAAGTAAAATTTTATATTTTAAAATATTTTTTTTAAAATTTGAAATAAGACTTTGATATCTTAATAAAATTTTATTAATAAAGAGGAGAAAAAATTGTAATTTTTCTACAAACAGCTGCATATAAGTTGTTTTCAAACTGCAGAAACCAAACAGCTTAACAGCTTATTCATTTCAGGGGTGTAACGATCATTTATTCACAAACAGCTGTAAATAATCTATTCTGCAAACGCTGAAACCAAACAAACAAACTGCTTATCCGGATCAGCTGCTTATCAGGAGCTTATCAGAATAAGCTGCTTATCTGGATAAGCTGCAGCTGCCCCAAACAGACCCTAAGTTAAATCAACTAAAATTAATCCAAAATTATATAATAAAGTTAAAACAAATTTAAATCATTAAAAATTTAATTGAATCAAATAATTTACAACACCTCTTCCAACCTAAATAATTTTAAACATTTGAAAATCAACAAAAGAAAATTTCATAACTAAATTGAATCATTTTAAAATCATCAATTCAACTCTAATTAAAAATGGTTAAGTCCTGTAATGAACTAATTTGCCCCTAAAGGCTTTCACCCATATAACTTTTAAATGAATTATTAAATGAAATGTTACTTTACTCATAGGATAATCAAAAATCCAAGTTCTTTGAGCAAGAATTAAAACTTAACTAAACCCCTGGATGATCAATTCATCCATATAATGAAATTCATTTGGACTCAAAATAATCCTAGAAGCATTGAAAAGATGTTCAGGACCCGTCCTAAGCACTTTCTCAACCTAATGGGATATTTTAGAAGAACAATTGAACTTCATTGTTCTTTGATGAAGAAAATCATCCACAAACACACCTTAGGAATTGAATAGTGATAGGACTAGGATTTGGTAGACAACCAGAGCCTTCCCTTAGTTTTACCTAGGTGTTTTCCTTTAAATATTTAAATGTCCTAACATGTGTTTTAAGTGCAGTTGGAAATGACGAGAGACCCGCCAGTTACACTTTTATTTTATTTTGATTTACTTACCTGCGCTGTACTTTCTTTTCTTACAAGATTGCACGTTAAAAAACACTGTCACCCTGCATGAAAACTGAAACCTTTAGGATAGCCGCAGAACTGAACCAAAACTAAGTTCAAAGTAACACAAGATAAAATTCACCGCCACAACATTCAAAATATAAGACAACTCAAAATTTAATCACAAACAAAACAACAAAATTATAATTACAACTAAGTTAAAACGTCCCGTTGGATGATCAGGAATACCTCAGCTGATGTAACCTACGCGTTGCTAACGAGATTTTCCACGGTCTAAATGAAAGTGTGGAACTCATTCAGTTGAGTTTAGCAAATTCATTTGGACTAAATCCGATGAAAATAGTAGTGTCGGGATGATGGAACCGTGGGATCTTAACCGATTCTACTTAATCAAATTTAACATTTCCTCTTTAATAAAACTTAAGATATTGAATTTGAAAAGTCAACCTCTAAGCCATGACACTTCTCTCATCCCTTGATTGTCACTTCTTAAACTAATCCTCTGCAACAACGAGGAGCTCGAAGCAAGCGTGGTGGACAGCACGGTGGACTTCACAAGATTTTCTTTCCTTAGTAATTAAATAACAAGTCATAGGATTTCGAGGTAGTTTGCCTAGCACAACACCAATCCTCACTTCGTCCCTTTAGGCATTTGCATAATCATCTTATGCAATTTAAGCCCTAAACTTGTTTTAGGACTTTGAGGTAGTCGTTTGATATGACATAAATGCTTATGATCTTCGAGTCTATTTGTATGATTATATCATGCAAGTATAAGTCATAACTAATTAAAATTGGTAGGATTGCAAAATCAAATAATTTCTCTCTAAATTAAAGCCAAACAATAGGATAGTTGGGAAGTCACCGAGGTTCTCCTCGGATCTGTGACATCCCTTACCTTTCTTCCATTGGATTCCCAAAACAAAATGTTCCGAATTTGATCCATTCCCTATTAAAATTTCCAAAATCCAATTGCTTGAAAACCTTAAACTTTGAAATTCTTGAAAGCAGAACCACTAATCCTTATCGAGAGTTTTCTTAAGTGATTCCCGTCACTTAGGATGTAATTAAATATAGGGGCTTGCCCTGATAGGGAACTTCAGAACCCAGCTTAATATAAACCCTATTTAATTCTTTTATATTAAATAGGAAATTTGTCAGCAAATAAAATGGTTCACAGACCAAACAGATGTCATAAATTTACCGGTTTATTAATCGAGACTCAGTATTAAGCAATGCGTCTATTCCTCGGAAAAAATGCATAGCTTATGGTGCGGTGTTCAATTTTTTAAACTATTAAAGTTATGGGATCGGTTTGGTCTTGTATTTTCAAAAATAAAATAATATTTTCAAAAAACTATCTAAAGCTATATATATACTTAAATTAAAATTTTATCAGCCGACAAATGGTGGTGGTGGTCTTTGAACAACAATTTTTATAGGTTTCAGAGGAAAATCAGGATATAAACTTTCGTTTTCTCCTTCAGTTTCTTCTTTTTCTTTTCAACTACAGTTTCTTTTTGAACCTCTGTTTCCAACTCTTTTCCACTTTTTAATTGAATAGCCTTAATATGTTCTTTTCCTTGATCTTTAGAATTTACTTCAACATTGCTATAGGGAATGGATCAAATTTGGAACAATTTATTTTAGGAGTCCAAAGGAAGAGAAGTAGGAGAAGCTGAAGATCCAAGAAGAATCTTTGAAAATTCCCAAACTATCCTATTGTTTGGCTTCAATTTGAGAGTTTATTTAATGTTGTAATCTTGCCAATTTTAATTATGCAGGACTTATATTCGTATGACATGATCACACAAATGGCCTCGAAGATGTGAGGGTTTATGTCGTACCAAACGACTACCTCGGAGTCCTAAGACCGGTTAGGGCTTAATTTGCATAATATGATTATGCAAATGCCTAACGAAAAGTTGGGGATTTATGTTGCATTAGGCAGACAACCTCGAAATCCTATGGCTTAGTTATTTAAGCTAAAGAATGGTTTTGCTGAAGTAGACCTAAGTTTTGCTGATGAAGATGGTTGTGCTGCCCACTGTGTCTAAGCTCCTTGTTGTTACAGAGGTTTAGTTTTAGAAAGTGGAAATCAGGAGATGAAAGAAGTGTTTTGTTTTAGAGAAGTCTTAAGGTTCAGATGTCTTAATGTTTAAATAAAAAAAAATCTAAAGTTGATTAAGCAGAACCGATTAAGATCCCATGATTTCGTCATCCCGTCACCACTATTTTCATCGGATTCACTTAGTCCAAATGAATTTTCTAAACTCAACTGAATGAGTTCCACACTTTCATTTAGACCGTGGGAAATCTCGTTAGCAACACGTGGGTTACATCATCCGAGGGATTCCTGATCATCAAACGAGACGTTTTAATTTAGTTGTAGTTGTAGTTTTGTTGTTCTGATTGTGATTAAATTTTAAATTTTTTTATATTTTGAATGTTGTGGAGGTGAATTTTATCTTGTGTTGATTTTTTAATTTAGGTTTGGGTTTCAGCTTTCACGCATAGTGACATTCTTGTTTAACATGTAAATTTTACAAGAAAGAAAGTACGGCGCAGGTAAATAAATTGCAATAAAATAAAAGCGTACCTGGTAAGCATCCCCGCCATTTTCTCCTGCACTTAAAACTTATATTAAGACATTTATATAATTGCAAGAAAACACCTAGGTAAAGCTAATGGAAGGTTCTGGTTATCTACCAAAATCCTAATCCTATTGCTAGTCAGTTCCTATGACGGCTAGGTTTTTGTGTTTTGTTAAGGATGATTTTCTTCACCAAAGAACAATGAAGCCTCACTGTTCTTTGAAGACACCTCATCAAGTTAGAGAAGTGCTCGGAATTAAATTCTGAACATCTTCTTAAACATTTTAGGGATTACTTTAAGTTCAGTTAGTTTCATTGGAGTGGTGAATCAATCACCCAGTTTACTCTTGCTCAGTGAATTAGGATGTTTGATTATCCTATAAGTGAAGTGACATTTCATTTGATATTCCATTTAGGAGTTATAATAATGAAAGTCTTTAGGAGCAACTTAGTTTGTTAAAGGATTTAACCATTTTTTTAATTAAAGTTGAATTGTTGTTTTAAGATAATTCAATTTCAGAATTTAGTTTGGTTTTCTTTTAAGTGTTTTAAGTCACTTAAGTTGAAAGCAATGTTTAAACTATTTAATTTCATTAAATTTTGATGATTTAAATTTAATCGTATTTTTTTAGGTTGGTTTTGATTGGTTTAATCTTCAAATTTTTATTTATGAATTATTTTGATATTACTTAATATTTCAAATTTGTTTTAAGTTTTGTTCTCAAGTGATTTCAAACTAATTTTAATGTTTTAGATTCATTTTTAATTTGATTATTAAATCAGTTAATGTTTTAAGCTTTAATTTAATTAAAGGTCATTTCCTCTTTAATTATTAATTTCAATCATCATGTCTTTAAAGTTAATTAAGAGTTTAATATTATTGGAGTGATTCATTTAGGGATTTAAGATTAAAGAATTGATATCTTCTTAAATTACATCCCTATTTTAATAATCCAAATTTTTAATTATCCTTCTAAAACTTAAATTATTTAATTAATTAAGGTTTACTTTGAATATTTTCAAGGTAATTAATGGGTTTCTACCTATAATTTCCCAAAGATTCAATCATCCAAGTGTGAATTTAAGATCAAATATTTTACCCTCCCTTTGATTAAGCCTAAGATATTAATTAGGATTAAATCCCTTAATTACCCTTATGCCCTTTTAAGCCTATTCACCTCATAACTCATTAAATTGAGCTCAAATGAATTTGCAATTTTTATGTCACTTCACCTATATGTCAATTAGGACATTAGAGGAGATAATGTGACTTTTTCATTTTTAATTTAATTTATATAATTATTTTATGGAAAATAAGGGTTTTCAATGAAAATTCAACAACATGAACAAGATAATGTTTCTGTTTTTAGGAAAGTTATGGGATGTTCCTACTAACTAGTGGACCACTTGGACCAATTTTGGTGATTTTTTGAATTATAGTTTATTTACTATAATTATTTTGAGTTTTGAGATATTAAATAATTATAAAATAAAATTAAAGTTGAAAAATAGATTTTATATTTTTCTTAAGTCCCTCTAACCTCAAGAAAGTTAGAGAAATAAACTTTATATTTTTTTGATTTTTCTTTGATTTATTAGAATTATTTTAGTGGGAAGGTTTGAAAATTCATTTTTTTAACATTAAAAATTACATTAAGCCTTTTAAAATTCAATATCTTAACCTAGAGACTTAGAAAATATATTTGGTTGGTTCCTAAGTGATTAAGGGACAAAATATGACTTTTTTGTGAATTTTAATATTTTTGTGATTTTTATTATTTTTTAATTATTAAAATTTTAAAAATAGAGCTAAAAATGAAAAATTTTAGAAAATTCCAATTTTAATTTTCTTGGACTCTTCTGATATCAAAGAAGCCCCAAAACCAAATTGGTGATATTTTGAAATGTATTTTGGATTTAATGAATTTTTTAGTTTTTAAAATAGCTATGTCACTTAATTAATTCATTTAATGGGTTAAATTAACTTCAATTGTCTTGAAATTTTTATGTGAGGTTCTCTGCATCCTAAGAGATAATGGAGAATTGTTTTCAAGTAATTTTGATGTGTGGTTACTCCTTAATTAAAGTTCAGTTTTTAGTATTTAGGCTAATTAGGGTTATTTTTAATGAATTAAATCAAACCAAAATTTTCCTAGGAGCCTCTGGTCATAAGATACTTCCCCCAATTTTTCTAGAATTTTCTAACTAATATGCTAATTATTAGAATTAAAATACCAAAACAGACACATAAACTTGGAAATTAGATAACTCTCCATAGAGATGGCCTCTGGTCTTGAAAAATTCAGGGAATGTTCCCAAGAACAAAGGCTACAAAAGCCCTATGGTTTCATGCCATGATGAATTATGTATGCAAGTGGAGAATTAAAACAACACAGAGAGTATTTAAATCATTAAAAATCATAGACTCAACAAATTAATTTAAATCTTTTTCCACATTATTCTCCTCTGTTCACAGAGAAAGAGGGTATTTTTATTTTATTTTTATAATTTTTCTATGCATAGATATGCATTTTCAAAGATCAGGGCATTTAAATAATTCAAAAATACCCTATTTATCTACTTAACCACGTCGGCGCCAACTCATCTTACAGCGGGTCGAACTCCACTTGTCGCCTCCTGATTTGGCACCGCCATCAAACTCGACATCCACGCGGCCCGCGGTTCATGTTCCATTGCTCGATCCGGCGCGATCCTGGCCGCCCGTCCAATACACGCCCGATCCGACGGTATCCGTTCATCATCCCGACTGGTGCAAGCCGAGAGCCGTCCATCTTCTAACCCTAGATCTCACTTGATACATAACCAAATCACCCGTTCTTGGGCTCTATGAACTCGTATCAACAAGACGAACACATCTATATGGCTAACATGCATTGAAATCAAACCAAACAAAATAGAGAATCGCTGGAAGCTCGGGAGGAAGAAGAGGTCAATACCTTGGCTCTGAGAAGTGAAGCTTCTATCAGAGAGGCTTGGCACGTTCGTTGGAGTTCAGGGAAGCTCCAGATGAAGTCTCTGGCTCTGAGGAAGTGTCCAGGTATGAAAGTGACCAAGGCCGATTTCAAGCTTTGACGGCTGAAGAGATTGGGTGGCCTGGTGAGGGGGCTTCCACTGGGAACTTCTTCTCCTGGTCTAGTGAAGGTGTGGGTGAGTTTAATTATGTTTATGTGTAAGTTTCAGGGATGTATATTTTTTGGCCTGAGATTGAGCTCAAAAATTGAGCTCAGCCTGTAGGAATGAAGGCAGGAAAGCAGTGGGGTTCTTCTTCTCTAGGCTGGGAGAGGCTCTGGGAGTGATTTGGGGAGGTTCTGTTGAAAAATTTTTCAACACCTGCTCATGGCTGAGAGGTGGTGTTTAATTGGCCAGGGCCATGAGGCTGAGCTAGGGCCCAATTAAGGAGTGGATTCAGTTGCTTAGGTGGAGGGCAGTGGAGCTCCAAAGTTTAATTTGGCTGAGGTGGCCAATTGGGTGAGTTTGGGTGTGTATAGGCTAGTGGTGGCTCTCGGTTTTGACCCCCTCCGATGGCTAGGTCGGGCAGCAAGGACAGGGGAGCTGGCTCCTGAGGTCAGGTGAGTCATGGAGAGGTTTAAGGGTGATTAGCAGTTGTGGGGATGTTTTAGGGTAAGGCAAAAGGTGGATTTAACCATTTAAGGGAAGAGATCCCTCAAAATGGGGGACTCTTGGTCCATGGCTCACTTAGCTTGTACTAGGTGGATCTAGGGTGGTTCCTAGGGTTCACTTGGTGGCTGTGGAAAGGTTGGTTTAGCTACACTTGGTTCAATTTGGTTTGATTAGGCCATAGGTTCAAATTGGCTCACTTGGGGATATGTTAGGCTAACTTGGGTTTAGGTTTGATTTAGGTCCAAGTGTCTTGAGCAACATTGTAGAAATGATTGCCATGAAGAACTTTCATGAAGACATGGAAAGGTTTTGAGTTCAATTGGAAGGTCAATTAAGTGGATTTAGGGATTTTGGTCAATTTAGGCAAGGTTGAATCAACTTGGGTCTAAGTTGGATTAAGGTGGGGTCTAGACCCAATTGAAAGTTTCAAATGGTCTAAGGGAATGTATTGGAGAGTTTCCAACATCAATTGGGAGGAAATTTTAGGCTTTGGCTAATAAATTTGGTAGGTTAAGGGTATGGATTCACTTTAGGTTAAAATGGGGCATTTTTGGTTTTCAAATAGATTTAGGTTAAGCTTAGACTCAAATTGGGGAAATTGAAGATTGCATAGGTTTCATGGGCATGTCATGGAAAGTTTAGGATTGAAATTTGGGGAAAAAATGTTGGTATTAGGTTAATTGGGGGTTTTGGATTAATTAGGCAAAATTAGGGATTTTGGATTTCAAATGGAATTGAACTCAAATTTGAATCAATTTGGACTTGGATTTGGTTTAGATTGATAGTTGGGATGTTCAATTAAAATTTAGAATTGAAATTGGGCAAAATTGAGGTCAAATGGGTTGGTTTGGTTTGACAATGGGTCCATTTAGTTTAACAATGGGTCAAATTGGGGTTTTTTATAAAAGTGGGTTAAATTGGCAAAATTGGCCTATGGTGTAGTTAGACAAAATGAAATTGGGAATATTTGGGATTTTCTGGAATTTTCTGAGATATTTTGGAATTTTGGGCTAAAAGGGTATTTAGGGTATTAAGAGGTTATTTGGAGGGTATTGGGGTGGATTTAAGAGGTGGGAATTGTTTCAAAATGATTTTTAGGACTTTTGGGAATTTTGGGTGATTTTTGGGAAATTTATGAAGGGTTTGGTGGTTGTAGGGGTATTTTAGGTTAATTTGGGTAGGCTTGAGGACCCAATGTCAAAACGAGGAATTTTGGCAAAAATGGTATTTGATTATGGTTAGGAAGTGTAGAAAAGCTTAGAGTGAGCCATGGACCAAGAAGGTGTACATTTTGAACATCTCATATATTGTTCCTAACCCTCTTAGCCAAGGGCTAGGGGTTTAGACTTAGCCACCTGAGTGCTCTAGTGAACCAAGAGTCAGGATTGGGTAAAGATGGTTCAGGGTTTAGGATGAGTGTGGGAGTGCAGTGTGTGTGCCAACTAGCCCTCACCAAGACCCGGCCACCCAGGGCAGTCCTAAGGTTTAAACATCCTATAGGAATTCATGTTTGTCTTCTTACACATTGGTCCCAACCTTCCAAGTGTTTTGGAGGTTGATGACCATCTATGTAGGATTCTAAAGAGAATCAAGACTTGGTTTGAATTTCTAAAAGATGGGTTCCATCTCTAGTCCTCTAGGATAGCCAAGGAAAAGTCCTATGGCTAGATCCTAAGGACTAAAAGGAAAGGAGAGGACCTTACCAAAAATGAGGTCAACAAATGGACCCCCAATAGGTGTGGTGTGCTAACCAAGCACATCGCGCGTATTGGCGTTGACTGAAGAGACCAACAAAACCAAAACAGACGTCTAAGTGACACACTTAGAACGAAGCAAAGAAAATTTCCCACTGGGGAGTATCGGGAAAATCTCCAAGACTGAAGATTACAAAAACTCTCGCTGGGGAAACGAAGAGGTAAATTCCAAATCACAAGATCTAGAGAGATTCGATTTCAAATTCGTTTTCATTTATATTTTAATTTTTAATTTTGAGTTTCGGATTGATTTGAGTTTCAATTTCGGTTGAAATTTGACTTAAGATTGATTTTGAGTATTTTTTTAGAGATTCTAGATTTAAAATGAGAATTGGAACTTAGGTTCCAATCTCAGGATTATAAAGAGAACTGGCATTTAGGTACCAGCCTCGAAGAGAGAATCAGAATTTAAGTACCGATCGAGAAGGATGAGAACAAGAATTTAGGTACTGATCTCGAAATGAGAACTGAAAGTTGGGTACTAGTCTCGGGAGAGAGTCGAAAGTTAGGTATCGATCTCGGAGTTTCAAGGTGAGAACTGGAAGTTAGGTACCAGTCTCGAAAGAGAGTCGAAAGTTAGGTATCGACCCCAGGGTTTCAAGGAGAGAACTGGAAATTAGGTACCAGTCTCGGAAGAGAGTCGAAAGTTAGGTATTAACCTCAGAGTTTCAAAGTGAGAAGAGGAAGTTAGGTACCAGTCTCAGGAGAGAGTCGAAAGTTAGGTATCGACCTTGGAGTTTCAAGGTGAGAATTGGGAGTTAGGTACCAGTCTCGGAAGAGAGTCGAAAGTTAGGTATCGACCTCAGAGTTTCAAGGTGAGAACTGGAAGTTTGGTACCAGTCTCGGAAGAGAGTCGAAAGTTAGGTATCGACCTCGGAGTTTCAAGGTGAGAACTGGAAGTTAGGAACCAGTCTCCGAAGAGAGTCAAAAGTTAGGTATTGACCTCGGAGTTTCAGGGTGAGAACCGGAAGTTAGGTACCAGTCTCGAAAAAGAGTCGAAAGTTAGGTATCGACCTCGGAGTTTCAGGGTGAGAACTGGAAGTTAGGTACCAGTCTCGGAAGAGAGTCGAAAGTTAGGTATCGACCTCGAAGTTTCACGGTGAGAACTGGAAGTTAGGTACCAGTCTCGGAAGAGAGTCAAAATTTAGGTATCGACCTCGGAGTTTCAAACAGACTTCAATTTTAAGAAGAATTGAAAGATTGAAATTGACGTATTCAGATTGAAATTCAATTCAAGGTTTTAGATTCGTTTCGCTTGTTTCAGTGATTTGATTTTATTTTTTTTTATTTAGAGTTCGTTTTAATTTGGAATTCATTTTGACATTCAGATTTTAAAGATTCTCATTCATTTTCTTTTCTTTTCGTTCTTTATTCGAAGTTCATTTAACTTAATGGCGTTCCAAGTCAATTTGCACAAAAGAAGTGAAGGCAAAACACGACATGGTCGTTTCTATTCCAACTTGTTGAAAATACATCATATAGTCTGATCCAAAACATGACGATATTTTCCTTAAAAATTCAGTATCTCATACAATCCTCATAAATCCAAAACAGACTATGTAAGATCCTTGCAAGTTTCTTCTGAAAAATGCATCTGTCGAAATCCATGTCTGAATGGTGAAGCACATGGACAATAACATCACCTTCCAACCCTTGGCAGGAATAACGTTTGGATGTGCATTGGAGGTGTGTTATTTTCCATGTAGCTCACGGCTCGTAGGGTCGAAAGCTCTCCAACTCTGGATCTTGCTGAAAGTGGAAAGGCATTTTGCTGTCGTCCATCCTCCTGAAAGTGACGGAGATCCACTTTATAGGCACGCATGGAATGCAATGTTTTGCTATGTCCGCTCCATTTCCTTTTAACACCAAGACGGAACCAACCGGTAGAGGTATCTCCAATGGCCCTCGAAATTCACCGGGGCATGCTATCCGGAGGTCAGATCCGAACATGATGTTACACTGGTTGACGAAAGACACTGTGCAGAAGGGTCTGACGAAGTCGTGATGATCTATGTGTGGCGGTATGCAGTCGCCTTCCTTGTATATGTTGATGATGCAGCTATTGGGTATGCAGTCTGCAGGCAATACCTTCCATGTCACCATCCTCCTTACCATCCTTTTAATGATTCTTGGCATCGGATCCACCTCACTGTGATGAAGTATCCTTGGTGGATTTCCCTTTCTATCATCGGAAAAGTTGTAGCAACACCCACACTGGATTGTAACTCTTCCTTTACCTTTCATCCACATTCGGGGTTCGGAATAGGTCTTCTCCCTTAAGCGACCAGCTATGCCCATTTTCTGAAGCTCGATGATGCAGTCCACAATCTACTGCTGCTCATAATCTAAGAACACATCCGTATGCAGCTCAAGGCCTTCCAGGATATTGATCCTCTTTCCTCAGACTCTTTCAAAATATTTGAAGGTTTTCTTTTCAACTTGCTGCAGTCTCTCTAGCTCGTATTCTAGAATTATTTACAATCAGCAAGGTCTGGTAACGTACTGTGGGATGTATGGTTCAACCCCAGCACGCTCTCCTACATGTCTCGGCACCTCGGGGATAGTCTCTGTCAGGAAATCCTTCGGGGTTGCTTTCGCAACAAGACTCTTCAGAATTGGTACATCTGCATGGCGTTGTGGCACCGATTCTGTTTCTGTTCTTCTCGGGATTTCTTTCATCTTTTCTGTTCTTGTTAGAGTTGATCTTCTCTTTTCAGGTTCCTAATGAACCAGCTTCTTAGAAGTATTTGCATTGACGATAGCAACTGTATCTTTGTGTTGGTCCGCTGCTAGCTTGCTCAGCATCCTGCGAATGCGGTGGTTCTTGTTTCTTCGTTGCGTAGGAGTGAGAGTAGCTCTCTTTACCTCTTGAATTTCTGCGGGCACGGCGCTGACAAGCCTGCCCTCTGCTGCAACAACCACGGACATGACTTTCTTGTCTGCTCCCGTTGCATGAGTGGTGTTTGCTTTTCTTTTCTTGCTGGTAGACTGCTGACTTGGGCCACCCAATTTCATTACTGTCTGGCTGCTGAACTCTTCCAGGCCGATCGGGGTCCAACAGCTTCCTCGTATTGTAACCCGGCCGGTGTGAAATCAGAGTCGATCTCAATCACGGCCCCATCCTTCATCTTCTCTTCATCGAGTGCTAGACTCACGCCATTCTTAAAGTTCAGAACCAACCACCCGTTCGACATTTCCTTGCGAAAAACAAGGAAAGGATCAGGGACTGTACTAAGAACGAGAATAATAAGAAAGACACTTATTAACGGAAAATTCTTATTCATTTTTTTTTTCATATTTAAACAAGAGTAGGAAAAGAGATGAGAAAAGATCAGGAGTAAGATTTGATTTAAAAGGAGGGATCAAAACTTTATTACTATGGTTTCAAATGTTTTCTTTTAACATATTTTTTTGTTAATGATTTTTATCATCCATTTTTTTTATTTTTCTTTTTTATGTTTTGGGTTCGGACCCAGTTACAAATGATTACTCTACCCGTGCTTCTAGGAAAGAGACTTCATTTTTAAAGTTCATCCTTCGAAACATCAGGTTGCGTAATACTTCTTCAAATATCGTCCATTGATTGGAAGCATAGGTCGTTCTCCACAGCAATTCACAAGTTGGTAGGAACCTCTAGAGTAGAATGTCTCGACCACGAAGGCCCCTCCCAAGTTGGTTCAAATTTACCTCCTATCTTGCGGTGTGCAAGAATAGGTCTTCTGAGAACTAGAACCAAGTCACCGACTTTGAATGTCCTTGGGCGGACCAGTTTATCGTGGTCCTGGATCATCCTGGCTTGATACAATTCTAGATTCTGTTGTGCTAAAAGTCGATTCCCTTCCAAGCTTTCCAATTCTTCTAATCATAGTTTAGCGTTCTCTTCTGTAGTGATCTTGTTCGCAACTACAACTCTGAGAGACGGAAGCTGCACCTCCAAGGGTAAGACGGCTTCAGACCCGTACACTAGAGCGTAGGGGGTAGGAGTTCTGAAAGTCATCCTGTAGGCCCATAAGGCTTCTAACAACTTCTCGTGCCAATTTCTTTTGTTGTCGTCCAAAGTTTTCTTTAGAATTTGGACGAGAGTTTTATTAAAAGCCTCGGCCAAGCCGTTTTCTCTTGGGTAGTAGATCGTTAAATAGCGCCAGTCGATCCCGTGCCTTTTGACAAAATTGTTGATCTTTGTGCTTCTGAATGCCGACCGGTTATCTGAGATAATTCTGTGCGGTACCTCGAAACGGTAGACAACTTGATTCTTGAAGAACTGTAGCACGTGATGTGCTTTCACCTCTCTGAGCAGTACTGCTTCTGCCCATTTGGAAAACTAATCTGTCGCTGCAAGAATAAAATGATGTCCTCTCGAGGAAGGTGGTTCTATCGGACCCACAATATCTGTGCCCCAACATTCAAATGGCTACGACACGATTGTCGGGTGCAACACATTTGGAGGTTGATGTAGAACCACTCCATGCACTTGACACTGGTGACAACTCTTGGCAATCTTCATGCAGTCGGTCATCATTGAGGGCCAGTAGTACCCTAGTCTGTTAATCTTCATCTTCATCTTCGGACTCGACTGATGAGCGCCACAAAGTCCTGAGTGCACCTCTTTGACAATTTCACGAGCCTCAGACCCGCTGAAGCACCATAGCCACATCTGATTGAAAGACCTTCTGTACAATGTATTGTTTATTAATGCGTATGAGTGAGTCCTTTTCTTAATCTGGTGGGCTACTGACTTATCGTCCGGTAGGTTTTCTGTTTGTAGGTAGTTTATTAATGGCTGCCGCCAATCTTCCGTAGTTTCTGCTACTGCTGCAACTGTTTCTTCTACTTTTTCTGATTTGTGTATCGCGTCCATGTCGAGCTGTGAGAGGACCTGTCGTCCCTGGACTGACATTTCAACTGACTAATCCTGTAAGCAGGCAAACTCTTTTGCAAGGTGGGCTAGTGTGTCTACAAGAGCGTTTTCTGTTTTGGGAATCTTGTAGATCGTTACATTCGAAATCTGCTCCAACAACTTCATGGCATACTGAAAGTACTGCTCGAGTCTTAGTTTCAGAATTCTGTACTGTCTTGCGACCTGTTGAATGATCAACTGAGAATCTCCGTAGATGTTAATATCTGTTATCCCCATCTGAATGGTTAATTCTAGTCCAGTTATAAGGGCTTCGTATTCTACTTCGTTGTTTGTACACGGTTCTGTTAGGTGGTAGGAGTATCTTAACATCCCCCGCTCTTGTGTTATAAAGATTAGTCTGATTCCTGCCTTACCAGGCACTATTGTTTGCAATCCTTTGTCCTTCTGTGCTGAGGATGCTCCGTCAAAGTACAGTTCCCAACGCTAATCATCGGGGTCTTCTAGGCTCATTATCTGCTCGTCTGACAAGTCATCGTTAAGAGGCGATTCTGCCGGCAAAGGGTGCGCTGCGAGAAAGTCTGCCAGGACTTGTCCCTTTACGGCATGAAGAGGAACGAATGTTATATCGAATTGCAATAGTATCATCGACCACCTGGCAAGTCTGCCAGAAAGCGTTGGTCGGGTCATCAAATATTGCAATGGATCAAACTTCAAAATAAGGTTAGCCTTATAAGAAAGCATGTAATGCCTGAGCTTCTAAACGACAAAGATCAGGGCCAAACAATGCTTTTAAATCGAAGGATACTTTTCTTCTGTCGGAATCAGACGACAACTCAGGTAGTAGAGAGCGTTTTCTTTTCCCTCGTCATTGACCTGGGCTAGCAGGGCTCCAAGGGAGTCGTTTAAAGCCGCGGTATAAAGTATCAACGGTCGACCCGAGACTGGGGCTGCTAAGACAGGAGGAGTCATTAAGTATTTTTTGATGTCATCGAAGGCATGTTGACATTTAGAATCCCAAGTGAACTTGGCATCCTTCTTAACTAAAGCAGAAAAAGGCTGACACCTACCTGATAAATTCGAAATAAAGCGTCGAAGATATGCCAACTTCCCTTGAAAGGATCGTAGTTGTTTCAAAGTTTTGGGAGATGGAATTTCTAAGATAGCTTTAATCTTTTCCGAATTGATTTCCATTCCGCGATGTCAGATAACAAATCCTAAGAATTTCCTGGATGTGACGCCGAAGGCACATTTCAAGGGATTCATCTTAAGATTAAATTGTCTTAACAATTCTCAAATCATACAGGTGATCTTCCTTTAGTTTGCTCTTGATGACCACAACATCCACGTAGCACTCGACTTGGTAGTGAATGAGATCATAAAAAATCCTCGTCATTGCTCTTTGGTATGTTGCTCCTGTGTTCTTCAATCCGAAGGGCATCACTGTGTAGCAGTACACTCCGATTGGCGTTCTGAAGGCTGTGAGTTTCTCATCTTCCAGTGCCATCTTTATCTGATTGTATCCTGACGATCCATCCATGAAAGAGAAGACCTCGTGCGTCGAAGCGATGTCGATCATCAATTCTGAAATTGGTAAGGGAAACTCATCTTTTGGACATGCTTTGTTCAAGTCTCTAAAATCCACGCAGATTCTGATCTGACCATTCTTCTTTCTGACTTGTACTCCATTGGCTACCCAGGTCGGGTACTACTCTTCACAGATAAATTTAGCATCTATTAGCTTCTTAACTTCAGCTATTACTTATTGTTCAATCTCTAGACGCATTCTTCTGGGAGCTTGTCTGACTGGGATGGTAGCGTGATCCACTCCTAGCTTGTGAACTGTGACTTCTGGAGCTAATCCTGGCATTTCATCATAACTCCAAGCAAAACAGTCCTCGAATTCCATTAATAGCTTGATCATGTTTTCAGAGTCTTCTTTGTTGAGTAAGGAGCTAACAAAGGTAGGCCTAGGCTCTTCGCTAGTACCCAAGTTAACTTCCATTAACTCGTCTATTGTAGATTTAATCTCTTCTTCAAATTTTAGTGGAGCGTCTCTAATTGGTAGATCCTCAAGATCGTCTGAAGCTTCCAAGCAGTCTTCATTAGGCTCGCAAGTGACAACCAAACAAAATCCCGTATCATCAACTGATCCTACTGTGCTGAATCCGAGTCCATGCTTTGAATTGGGCGGACGACTGACATTATTCCATAATTTTTCAAAGAGCTGTGATTGACCTTTTTTCCACTGTTTAGGTAAAATACCATGCTGAATTAAATTTTAAACACAGGGAGAATACCACTCAAAAGGTAATTCCATTAATTCAGATGAAGTAACATCTTCAAATTGTACATCATTTTCAGTTTTGGAAGAAGAAGCACCACGGTAGAACTTGATTGGCTTAGCACTACCACCATGCACTTCCTTGACCACCATACCCTCGATCTTATTAGGATAGATCGGGGTCAGGGTCATAGTATGTACACAGCGGTTTATCTTCTCGTACATTGATTTGTATTCTTTGTTCCTTTCATCTTCGAGAGATCTTGAACTGGGGTTTCTTTTGATTTATTGTTGCTATTTCTTTCTTGGTTTCTTCTTCTTCGGAACTGTTCTCTCATTCAACATTGATGACCGGTTTCTTTTGTTCAACTGTTCCACCATTTCTTCCTCGACCTCGTCCCCGGCCTCGACCTCGGGTGGGAGCTCTAGAGAAACCTTCACCATCTCGCCATAAGGGAGTGGTGAGTAACTGTTGAACAAGAATTTTAGGTTCTTCGTCATCTCAAACCTCTTTTGTTTTGTTTGGTATGACATTTCTGGAAAAGATAGTTTTCTTCGGAGGCGCGTAGTAGGCTGCATCTTCATGAATTCCAATCTCGTGTACGGAAAAAGGTTGCAAGTCTCCTTTGATGCACTGTTCTCCCCCTCGTTCATAATACTTTATGCATTGGTGTAAAGATGATGGCACCATCCGGTTTTCAGGGATCCACGGCCGACCCAGTAGAGCGTTGAATGATGTCTTAGAATTAATTATATGGAATTTTGTCGTTGTCTTTGCTAAATCACCGATCTTCATTAATAGCGTTATCGATCGAAGGGCTCTTTCTCCTTTCTGATTGAATCCTTTTAGCAACATTTTATCTGCTTCAAGGTCGCGAGCATCAATTTACAAATATGCTAACGTCCGAAGGTTCATTATGTTGATCGATGCTCCTGAATCAACTAACACTCTGGAGAGCGTAAACTTTCCAATAGTAACAGAGATGTACAATGGTCGGTTGTGATCTGCTGTTCCAAGTAGTAAGTCGTTGTCCGTGATGGGTAACACCACACTGTTATTTCAACGAGCAAACATCATCTAAGGAATTACTGGCCATTTGAGCTAAGCAAATTTCTAGATCAAGTAAAGCCTTGATCAGAGTTTCCCTCATCTCCTTTGACAGGATCAGAGTGTCGTAGATGCTCAGTTTGGCTGGTAGCTTCCTAAGATGGGCTAGCACGTTATAATCCACTTTATTACCAGATTCTTCAATTTCTTCTTGAGCGGGCAATTCTTCTGTTGGGGTTGGCTCTTGTTGAGCAACCACCTGCTTTCCTTTATCCTTTGGACCCATTCTCAGGGGTAAAACTTTTCCACTTCTTAGATTAACATTTGTTATCTCTTCTGCATCTGGTGCTGGATCTGCCGGTGTCTCCTCTTGAATCGGAACGACTGGCTCTTCTAATGTTGCTTTAGTGTCTGACAGCTCTAATTCTATTACAATTGGAGCTCCTCGGAATTCACAAATGGACTCATCACTTCTTGAGCTTTCATAGCCATCCTTGTGAACGTCTCCTCCTTTGTCATGGTTGTTGAGGTTTTTTATGATTTGAGAATCGTTAATTGTTTCGAAATCGAGATCAGAAGTAGGTTGTTGTCGCTAGTTACGTAATCGTTAGAAATAGTCAAAACGTAGCCAAAACCAAAACTCTTATCATTATAAGATCCCGCCAGGGCGAGCAAATAATCATACAGAGTTAGAGGTCTGAGGGGTTTCTCCCCCGAATCAGAAACAACCATCCTTGGAAAAGCAGCCCCTACTCTACCCTTCGGAGCCTCAGTCTTCTCCTCTTCCATGATCTTCTCCTCCTTCTGGGGCGGTTCTTCGATCGCAAGCGATAGTACCGGCTTAGCGGGTTTCAAACTCTGAGTTGAAGCACGCACCGAAGTGGTCTGGATGTGATCCAAAATTTTCTTTGATGACTTCTTCCAGACAATACTCCATCTATCATCGGTCGTGTATGGGTCTATCGAAACAATAGGATCCGTTGAAATAACATTGACGGAACCTCTTTTTTGGGGCTCCTTCATGTATTCCTTCGGGATCGTTATGTTCCCTCTCCGGAGATTATCCTCGAGCCAATTCTTGAAGGTGAAGCAATCGTCAATCTTGTGTCCGAGCATCCTATGGTCAGGACAGTAGGTCAGATGATCGTTCTTGTTAACTTCTTCTGGCCTTCTGGGCTCTGACAACTGAAATTCGAGCGTCTTCATCAAACTGCGAAAGATCTTGGCCATGGCTTCAGTCTTGAAGGGGTACTCCGTATTCAAAAGTTCCTTCAGGGCACGTGGTGGACGAGGCGACAGCTGATCATGCTGCCATGATTGATAGCTCGGTTGAGGCTACTGATAGCTCTACTGACGCTGTTGATAAGTCCGTTGCAGTGGTTGACAACTCGGCTGTGGCTGCTCTGGCTGTATCTGCACTGGCTGCTTTCCTTTATCTACTGTCGCGACGATTCTGGATTTCTTTTCAAATGCTTTCATTGGCTTCTGCTTATCAGCTTTATCAACGAAACTCAACTGTTTTGCCTCCTCCTGCAAGCTCCCGGCCTTGCTAAGCAAATTCTCGAAAGTCTTAATCGTGAATCCTTTGAGGAGAAGTGCTATCGAGCCATGGATACTCTTAAGCAGGATACCGATCGCATGCTGTTCCTGAAGTTGTGGTTCACACTTCATACTTAAATTCCTCAATCGAAGTATGTAATCCACCAAAGTTTCATTCGGTTTCTGTTGCTCCACCACTGGATCACCAATAGTGATGTGGTGCCGAGCTCTAGTAAACTACTTAACGAAAAGGTTCTCTAATTCTAAAAAGGTCTTGACTAAACCATTCTAAAGTTCTGCATACCAATCGAAGGCAATCCCAGACAAACTGCTGACGAACTGGCGAAAGAGTAAGGCGTCGCTTATACCGGCATTGCAGCAACTAGCATGAAAATGTGTGACATGCTGCCGGCGGTTTCCTGTACCGTCGAAAGTCTTAAACAGAGGTGGTACGAAGCCTTTCGGGTATTGAACTGCATCAAATTCTTCAAGGTAAGGTCTACCCATCTGAATAGATGCTCCACTCTTAGATTGGGCTAAGGCTTCTCGCACTTTCCACCATATTCTTAATATCCTTTTCAGGAATCATACTCTGAGCTGAATCCTTCTTTGGCTGTTCATCTCCGTTGACAGATGTAATTTTTTTTCCTCCATCAGCAATATGAATGATCTCTGGAGGCGATTCTTTCTGTGGTTGAAGCTGACTCTGGAGACTGGCTAAGGCGGCAGCCATCTCCTCCATCTTCTTTGCCATCTGAGAGGTTGTGTCATCCTTTTCTTGAAGATGTGCTCTCACTGCTTCTGGTTCATCTCCCTCTGAAGTTGGCAAAGCTCCCTGCAAAGCTGACGATGCTCGGATCTCAACCATGTTGATCTCAGCACATTCTTCATCCATAAACTCTGATGAATCCACTTCATTTCCCAATCCTTCTCTTCTTTCCCTTGCCAACCGTCGGATGTCTGTTCTTAGCTTTCCTATAGCATCTTCAAGTGGTCATTTCCAAATGATCTCGCAGTTGTCAGGTGGCAACTGTTGAACCTCATTTCCAGGAGTTTCCTTTAGAGCAGCAGCACTTTCCTCAGATTCAGGTTCTCTGACAAGACTTCTCTTCCCAGAGCGTTCTATCGAAATTGGTTCGACAATAATAGGTTGCCACACCATCCTACTTGTAGTAGATGACCTAGGACCAGATGTTCTGTCGGCTGTACATTGGTAGGTGGTGTGCTCTCTAATATGGTGACCTGATACGACAACGGGCGAACTCCTCTCACTAGCTCTCACTTTCTTCCGTGGCCTTTCTATGGCAGTGACGGGGTCTACTCATGGTCCGAGGCGGGATCTAGTTGGCACTCATCCCATTCTCCTTAGAATCTCTGACACGGGGCATCCCACTTTTCTAGCTAACTTCTCCACTACGGCTCGCAATCGGATAAGCGGCGTAGCTTTGATCTTCTTCTTCTTACTATCACTGTAGTATGCAGGCAAATGCAACGTAGCGGCAATCCTCCGAGCATCTTCCTCGTCAGATGCAGGAGAGAGAGGGTGGAATCTACTTCCTTCCAACAGTGGTGAGATCTCAGGCAACTCTTCTCCTTCCTCAAGAATCTCCTCAAGAAATGCGGCTTCAGCAGCTTTAGCCTTCTTGATCCCAACGATCTTTCTGTTTCTATTTCTCATTTGCGTCTGGTTTAAGGGTGTGAATCTTAAATTGGAACCTATCTCGAAGACGGACGGTATTACAGCAAAATCTGAACCCTCTACGGTAACAGGTTCATCACTGACTTGGATTTCCTTCCCTTTTAGTTTAGTAGAAGCTGGGGTAGGTGCAGTAATGACCAGATCAGTGGGGGTAGAGATGACAGTTCTGGGCGTAGCAGCTAACCTCCTATAAATAGCAGCGTTCCTTTTAGCTGGGTCACTCTGCAGGGGAGGGAACTCTTAAGTTGATTTCAGGTTAAACTCAATCATAGGCTCCTCAGTTTCAAGTACTTTTTTCATCAGCGCAAACAAAGTAACATCTGCGAACTTAATGTCCGAGTTGTCAAATCCCTGTCCAAAGCGGATAATCGCATTGTCCGACAGCTCATCCTGGTAGACAGCTAAGTCTACCCCATTCGTGAAGGAGAAAATCGATGCAGACATTTTCTGCAGGGTAGATTCTGAGCGTCAATTCCAAATTATGCTTCCTTTTGTCAGGATGAAAAAAGAGAATCTGAACACATTTCTATTTATTTTTTTGTTTTTGTAGTTTTATTTACAAGGTATTCTCGAATTCTTTTTAATTTGTGTATTTGCGATTTTTTTCTTAAAAAAAAGTTTGTTTATTAAGAGGTTGTTCATTAGAAGGTTTTTTCGTTAGGAACGAAACAGTTTAAAAAAAAAAGGGAAGGGTTAAAGGAAAGGTAAGGGACCCAATCCAGAAACTGGAAAGGAAAAGAGAGTGTCACAAGACTGCTCATCCCGAGGAACCGCTCCTAAACTAACACCTATTGGGGGTCCACCCCACCTCAAAGAGGTAAAAGGATTTTGGAACCTCTCTGTTTAGGGGTGTCTAAACAGTGGCTCCAAAATCCAAGAGAGTGGACTATACCCGTTCAAGACAGAAATGAATGTGGTATTTCAATAGAAAGAATGATAGTTTGATCCACTAAGGATATGGAATCACTACTGATTTATGAAAGCAAAACCATCTGATCAAAATGGAAAGAGGAACAATTCCCCAGTGGAGTCGCCAGAAGTTGTCGGCATATTTTTAGGTTATGTGTTTCGAAAAGGGGGTCTCCTACAGAAATTGTCGGCGAATTTTAAATTTTAAATTTAATTTAAATATATATATAATTTGGAAAGTAACATTTAATTTTGAAAATAATTTTAAGTTTGAAAATTTTAAGATATTAAATCAAACCGATCTAACATCCCAAAAAGTTTATATAAACGAGCACCGCACCACAAACCGTGTATCTATCCTGAAGAATAGACACACTGCTTGATGATGAGGCTCGATTAAATAAACTAGAAGATTTGTGACATCCGTTTGGTCTACGAACCAAATTTTATAAGCCGACAAGTTCCCCTACTTAATATACAAGAATTAAGCAAGGTTTATATTACCTGGGTTCTTTAAGTTCCCTATAAGGGCAAGCCTCTATAGTTAATTACATCTTAAATGTCCGAAGATATTTAAGAAAACTCTTAATAATGATCAGTGGTTTTGCTCTCAATAATTTCAAAGTTTAGGGTTTTCAAAGGAATTGAGTTTTGGAAATTTCAATAGGGAATGGATCAAATTTGGAACAATTTATTTTAGGAGTCAAAAGGAAGAGAAGTAGGAGAAGCTGAGGATTCAAGAAGAATCTTGAAAACTTCCCAAACTATCTTATTGTTTGGCTTCAAATTGAGAGTTTATTTAATGTTGTAATCCTGCCAATTTTAATTATGTAGGACTTATATTCGTATGACATGATCACACAAATGGCCTCGAAGATGTGAGGGTTTATCTTGTACCAAACGACTACCTCAGAGTCCTAAGACCGGTTAGGGCTTAACTTGCATAATATGATTTATGCAAATGCCTAACAAAAATTTGGGGATTTATGTTGCACTAGGCAGACTATCTCGAAATCCTATGGCTTAGTTATTTAAGCTAAGGAATGATTTTGCTGAAGTTGACTCAAGTTTTGCTGATGAAGATGGCTGTGCTGCCCACTGTTCTCCAAGCTCCTTGTTGTTACAGAGGTTTAGTTTTAGAAAGTGGAAATCAAGAGATGAGAGAAGTGTTTTGTTTTAGAGAAGTCTTAAGGTTCAGATGTCTTAATGTTTTAATAAAAAAAAATCTTAAAGTTGATTAAGCAGAACCGATTAAGATCCCACGGTTCCGTCATCCCGTCACCACTATTTTCATCGGATTTACTTAGCCAAAATGAATTTGCTAAACTCAATTGAATGAGTTCCACACTTTCATTTAGATCGTGAGAAATCTCATTAGCAACACGTGGGTTACATCATCCGAGGGATTCCCGATCATCCAACGAGACGTTTTAATTTATTTGTAGTTGTAGTTTTGTTGTTCTATTTGTGATTAAATTTTGAGTTGTTTTATATTTTGAATGTTGTGGAGGTGAATTTTATCTTGTGTTGATTTTTTAATTTAGTTTTGGGTTTCAGTTTTCATGTAGAGTGACATTCCTTTTTAACATGCAAATTTTACAAGAAAGAAAGTACGATGCAGGTAAATAAATTGCAATAAAATAAAATCGTTTGTTAAAGGTAAATAAATTTTACATTTCATTTGATATTCCATTTAGGAGTTATAATAATGAAAGTCTTTAGGAGCAACTTAGTTTGTTAAAGGATTTAACCGTTTTTTTAATTAAAGTTGAATTGTTGTTTTAAGATAATTCAATTTTAGAATTCAGTTTGGTTTTCTTTTTAAGTGTTTTAAGTCACTTAAGTTGAAAGCAATGTTTAAACTATTTAATTTCATTAAATTTTGATGATTTAAATTTAATCGTATTGTTTTATGTTGGTTTTGATTGGTTTGATCTTCACATTTTTAATAATGAATTGTTCTGATATTACTTAATATTTCAAATTTGTTTTAAGCTTTGTTCTCGAGTGATTTAAAACTAATTTTAATGTTTTAGATTCATTTTTAGTTTGATTATTAAATCATTTAAAGTTTTAAGCTTTAATTTAATTAAAGGTCATTTCCTCTTTAATTATTAATTTCAATCATCATGTCTTTAAACTTAATTAAGAGTTGAATATTATTGGAGTGATTCATTTTGGGATTTAAGATTAAAGAATTGGTATCTTCTTAAATTACATCCCTATTTTAATAATCCAAATTTTTTATTATCCTTCTAAAACTTAAATTATTTAATTAATTAAGGTTTACTTTGAATATTTTCAAGGTAATTAATGGGTTTCTACCTTTAATTTCCCTAAGTTTCAATCATCCAAGAGAGAATTTAAGATCAAATATTTTACCCTCCCTTTGATTAGGCCTAAGATATTAATTAGGATTAAAATCCCTTAATTACCTTTATGCCCTTTTAAGCCTATTCACCTCATAACTCACTAAATTGAGCTCAAATGAATTTGCAATTTTTATGTCACTTCACCTATATGTTAATTAGGACATTAGAGGACATAATGTGATTTTTTCATTTTTAATTTAATTTATATAATTATTTTTATGGAAAATAAGGGTTTTCAATGAAAATTCAACAACATGACCAAGTTAATGTTTCTGTCCTTAGGAAAATTATGGGAGGTTCTTACTGACCAGAGGACCACTTAGACCAATTTTGGTGATTTTTTGAATTATATTTTATTTATTATAATTATTTTGAGTTTTGAGGTATTAATTAATTATAAAATAAAATTAAAGTTGAAAATAGATTTTATATTTTTCTTAAGTCCCTCTGACCTCAAGGAAGTCAAAGAAATAAACTTTATATTTTTCTAATATTTCTTTAATTTGTTAGAATTATTTTAGTGGGAAGGTTTGAAAATTCATTTTTTTAACATTAAAAATTACATTAAGCCTTTTAAAATTCAATATCATAACCTAGAGACTTAGGAAAAATATTTGGTTGGTTCCTAAGTGATTAAGGGACAAAATATGTCATTTTTGTGAATTTTAATATTTTTATGATTACTATTATTTTTTAATTATTAAAATATTAAAAATAGAGTTAAAAATGAAAATTTTTAGAAAATTCCAATTTTAATTTTCTTGGACTCCTCTGATATCAGAGAAGCCCTAAAACCAATTTGGTGAAATTTTGAAATTTATTTTGGATTTTATGATTTTTTTAAGTTTTAAAATAGCTATGTCACTTAATTAATTCATTTAATGGGTTAAATTAACTCCAATTGTCTTAAAATTTTTATGTGATGTTCTCTGCATCCAAAGTGATAATGGAGAATTGTTTTCAAGAAATTTTGATGTGTGGTTACTCCTAATTAATTAAAGTTCAGTTTTGAGTATTTGGGCTCTTTAGGGTTATTTTTAAGGAATTAAATAAAACCATAATTTTCCTAGGATCCTCTGGTCATAAGATACCTCCCCTAATTTTACTAGAATTTTCTAAGCATTATGCTAATTATTAGAATTAAAATACTAAAACAGACACATAAAATTAGAAATTAGATAACTCTCCTTAGAGATGGTCTCTGGTCTTGGAAAATTCAGGGAATGTTCCCAAGCACAGAGGATACAAAAGCCCTATGGTCTCATGTCATGATGAATTATGTATGCAAGTGGAGAATTAAAACATCACAGAGAGTATTTAAATCATTAAAAATCATAGACTCAACAAATTAATTTAATTCTTTTTCCACATTATTCTCCTCTGTTCACTGAGAAAGAGGGTATTTTTATTTTATTTTTATGATTTTTCTATGCAAAGATATGCATTTTCAAAGATTAGGGCATTTAAATAATTCAAAAATACCCTATTTATCTACTTAACCACGTCGTCGCCAACTCATCCTACGGTGGATTGAACTCCACGCATCGCCTCCTGATTCAGCACCGCCATCTGACTCGACAGCCACGCGGCCCGCTCTTCATGTCCTGTTGCTCAATCCGGCGCGATCCTGGCTGTCCGTCCAATACACGCCCGATCTGACGGTATCCATTCATCGTCCCGACTGGTGCGAGCCGATAGCCGTCCAACTTCTAACCCTAAGATCTCACTCGATACTTAACCAAATCACCCGTTCTTGGGCTCTATGAACTCGTCTCAATAAGACAAACACATCTATACGGCTAACATGCATTGAAATCAAAATGAACAAAATGGAGAATCGCTAGAAGCTCGGGAGGAAGAAGAGGTCAATACCTTGGCTTTGATAGATCAAGCTTCTATCAGAGAGACTTGACACGTTCGTTGGAGTTCAGGGAAGCTCCAGATGAAGTCTCTGGCTCTGAGGAATTGTCCAGGTAGGAAAGTGACCAAGGCCGATTTGAAGCTTTGACGGCTCGGGAGATTGGGTGGCCTGGTGAGGGGGCTTCCACTGGGGAACTTCTTCTCCTGGTCTGGTGAAGGTGTGGGGGAGTTTAATTGAGTTTCTATGTAGGTTTCAAGGATGTCCTGTTTTCTGGCCTGAGATTGAGCTCAAATATTGAGCTCAGCCTATAGGAATGAAGGCAGGAAAGCGGTGGAATTCTTCTTCTCTAGGCTGGGAGAGGCTCTGGGAGTGATTTGGGGAGGTTCTTTTGAGAAATTTTTCAACACCTGCTCATGGCTGAGAGGTGGTGTTTAAATGGCCAGGGCCATGGGGCTGAGCTAGGGCCCAATTAAGGGGTGGATTCAGTTGCTTAGGTGGAGGGCAGTGGAGCTCCAAAGTTTAATTTGGCTGAGGTGGCCAATTGGGTGAGTTTGGGTGTGTATAGGCTAGTTGTGGTTCTCGGTTTTGACCCCCACCGGCGGCTAGGCCGGCCAGCAAGGACAGGGGAGCTGGCCCCTGAGGTCAGGTGAGTCATGGAGAGGTTTAATGGTGATTAGCAGTTGTGGGGATGTTTTGGTATAAGGCAAAAGGTGGATTTAACCATTTAAGGGAAGAGATCCCTTAAAATGGGGGAATCTTGGTCCATGGATCACTTATCTTGGGCTAGGTTGATCAAGGGTGGTTCCTAGCGTTCACTTGGTGGGTTTGGAAAGGTTGGTTTAGCCACACTTGGTTCAATTTGGTTTGATTAGGCCATAAGTTCAAATTGGCTCACTTGGGTTTAGGTTTGGCTAACTTAGGTTTGGGTTTGATTTAGGTCCATGTGTCTTGAGCAACGTTGTATAAATGATTGCATTGAAGAACTTTCATGAAGACATGGAAAGGTTTTGAGTTCAATTGGAAGGTCAATTAGGTGGATTTAGAGATTTTGGTCAATTTAGGCAAGGTTGAATCAACTTAGGTCCAAGTTGGGTTAAAGTGGGGTTTAGACCCAATTGAAAGTTTCAAATGGTCTAATGGAATGTATTGGAGAGTACCCAACATCAATTGGGAGGAAATTTTAGGATTTGGCTAATCAATTTGGTAGGTTTAGGGCATGGATTCACTTTAGGTTCAAATGGGGCATTTTTGGTTTTCAAATAGATTTAGGTTAAGCTTAGGCTCAAATTGGGGCAATTGAAGGTTGCATAGGTTTCATGAGCATGTCATGGAAATTTTAGGATTGAAATTTGGGGAAAAAAAGTTGGTATTAGGTTAATTGGGGGTTTTGGATTAATTAGGCAAAATTGGGGATTTTGGATTTAAAATGGAATTGAACTCAAATGTGAATCAATTTGGACTTAGATTTGATTTAGATTGATAGTGAGGATGTTGAATTAAAGTTTAGAATTGAAATTGGGCAAAAATTGAGGTCAAATGGGTTGGTTTGGTTTGACATTGGGTCCATTTAGGTTAAAAGTGGGTCAAATTGGGGATTTTGATCAAAGTGGGTTAAATTGGAAAAGTTAGCCAATGGTGTAGTTAGACATGATGAAATTGGGAATATTTGGGATTTTCTATAATTTTTTGGGAATTTTTGGAATTTTTTGAATTTTGGGCTAAAAGGGTATTTAAGGTATTAAGAGGTTATTTGGAGGGTATTGGGGTATTTTGGTGGATTTAAGAGGTGGGAATTGTTTCAAAATGATTTTTAGGACTTTTGGGAATTTTGGCTGATTTTTGGGAAATTTGTGAAGGGTTAGGTGGTTGTATGGGTTTTTTAGGTAAATTTGGGTAGGGTTGAGGACCCAATGTCAAAACCAGGAATTTTGGCAAAAATGGTATTTTATTATGGTTGGGAAGTGTAGAAAAGCTTAGAGTGAGCCATAGACCAAGAAGGTATTTATTTTGAACATCTCATATGTTGTTCCTAACCCTCTTAGCCAAGGGATAGGGGTTTGGACTTAGCCACCTGAGTGCTCTATTGAACCAGAAGTCAGGATTGGGTAAAGATGGTTCAGGGTTTAGAATGAGTGTGGGAGTGTAGTGTGTGTGCTAACCAGCCCTCACCAAGACCAGGCCACCCAGGGCAGTCCTAAGGTTTAAACATCCTATAGGAATTCATCTTTGTCTTCTTACACATTGGTCCCAACCTTCCAAGTGATTTGGAGGTTGATGACCATCTATGTAGGATTCTAAAGAGAATCAAGACTTGGTTTGAATTTCTAAAAGATGGGTTCCATCTCTAGTCCTCTAGGATAGTCAATGAAAAGTTCTATGGTTAGATCCTAAGCACTAAAAGGAAAGGAGAGGACCTCACCAAAATGATGTCAACAATTCAAAACTAGTTCTTCCATAGATAGCTTCTTCTCCTTAAATTGTTAATTATTATAAAAACTTGGTGGATTAGAAGGTTTATAATTGGAATTACTTTGATTGCTTATATTTCTTGATGGGTTTACTGGATTGTTCCCCCACTGAGGATCAATAGGATTAGCATTACCTTGGTTATTCCAATTAAAGTCTGGATGATTCTTCCATCCTGGATTATAATAGTTCGAATAAGGGTTACTTTGTCTATTATTTAATAAATTTATAGTTTCATATGAAGATTGAGCATCTATAATTTGTCCCAATGAATTTTCTTCTAACACTGGAGGTGTTTGAGAACGATTCATTTTGTATTGATTTATATTCTTTGAAAGAGTAGCAATTTGAGAAACTATCATAGTTAAAGCATCTGAATCATGAATACTGGCTACGCTCTTAGGATTTACCCTTTCAGGAGGCCATTAAAAATTGTTAGTAGCCATCTTCAATTAAAGCATAAGCTTCTTCAAAAGGTTTAGACATTAGTGATCTACCAGCAGCAGCGACAATGATGGATCTAAGAGATCCTACTAATCTATTATAAAAAATTTGAATAATTAACCAATCTGGTAGAGCATGATGTGGGTATCTTCTAAGAAGTTCTTTAAATCTTTCCCAAGATTCATATATCGATTCTCCCTCATACTGACTGAAAGATGTGATATCGTTTCTGAGATTAGCAGTCTTAGATGGTGGAAAATATTTCGATAAAATTTTTTGTGAAAGTTCTCCCTAAGTTCTAATAGATCTAGGTGCTAACAAATTTAACCAAGCCTTGACCTTATCCCTTAGTGAAAAAGGAAAAAGTCTAAGTCTGACAGCATCATCAGACACTTTGTCCTATTTAAAAGTAGCACAAAGTTCTAGAAAAATCGCAAGATGTAAATTAGGATCTTCATTTGAAGTTCCACCGAATTGATTGTTTTGTACCATTTGGATAAATGCAGGTTTAAGCTCAAATGAATTAGCAGCTACATCAAGATTTTGGATAGTTAAGTGAATTTCATCTAATGTAGGTATAGCGTAATCTCTTAGTGGTCTAGATTGATGTTCATTTTCTATTCTTTGGTTGTTTACGTTGTTTTCCATTGTTTCAGAATTTTTAGGTTCCTTTCTCAGTTTTCTAATTCTCCTAATAGTGAGTTCTAATTCCAAATCGTAGGGTATAACATTTTCAGAACCAAATTTATGCATACAATCGAAATAAGTACACAGAAAAAAAAGTTAACTAAATAAGTTGCAATTCTATTAAAAAAATTTCTATCAGTCCTAAATTGTCCTTTACTCTAATTATGTTATACTCCCCAGCAACGATGCCAAAAAACTTGAACCACTCCGCGCACTTAGAATAATTTTAATTTTTGTAACAAGTATATAATATATTCTATAATCGTAGAGTTACTATTCAACGCAAGTATACATATCGCTCAAGTAATACAGGGCTCTAGTGGAGTCCTAGATATCGATCCCACAGGGAATATTTTAGAGGCTACAAACTAGGATTATAAAAACCAATTCAAAATCATAACTTGGAAATCAAAATTGCCTATATGTTACTAATATGCAATTGAAAATAGGATGCAGTTTTTAATAAACTAGTTCTACAACAAATAACTAATTCTACTAATAAAGTGAAGTTCAAATATATAAGAAAGAATATTTCTCCTTTGTTAAGAAATTTAAGTGAATGGATAATTAGAATTAGTTTAAAAATGGTGTTGTACCAAATAGGAGCATACCTATTCTTTACCCTTTGGTCCAGGCATAAAGAACATTGACTAATCCTATGCTTGGTTACTGAATATGCGGCTAGGCTGGGAGGATACCGACTCTCACTTCAAGGCTCCCACGTTCCCCTCACCTGAGGGCTAACATCTACACTTCAGCACCCAAATGACAGGACCAAATTGAGGATTTTAGTCTATCACTCTAAGATCTCCAATTCTACGCCCAAAGAATTTTATTTACCTATTTATTTACACCTTAATTCCAAGGACTTTGACCTTCCTGAATCTCGGATGTAATCTCTACTTTAGTTGTAAACTCAACATATTTTAACTAATCAATTGTCCAGATTAAAAGTAAATTAAGATTTAGGTAAACGATTATCACAACTTTTTTAAGCTTTTTCTTGGCACACTAATTTAAATTACCATTTCACAAAAATATCAAAACAAGGAGAAAGATAGAAAAACTACTCAGATTTCATGGAGATCATACGATAAAACATGGATTTCATATATAAAAACAAAGTTCTACAAACTAAAATAAGTAAATACAACTTATCTTAAATTCCTCCCCAAGCAAACTCCTTGAAGTTCCTCTAAATCTCTTCCTTTTTTTACAGTACGCAGAATCCTCCTTCGAAACGGCAATGAGGAAGAAATCTCTCACTTCCCTTCAACTCTTATAATCTCTTGAAGAATTAATCACAAATATTACTATCTAAACTCGCTAATTAACACTCTAGAAACTTTATGGACTCACTAGACTCACACACTTGACTCTCTAATGGATTAGATTGACACGTGGTGGACACAAATGGACGATAGTGGACCCTTTTTTCGGCCCTAAATTGTTTATTTTAAAGTTGTTGAAGAGTTTCCAAGATTTTTCCAAGCATCCATTCAAATATCATCCACATTTAATGCACCTTGTGAGAGAACTGACTTTTCCGCTGTCAGCGGCCTCGAGCTTGCCGTCGGCGGCCTTCTAGAATACTTAGCCTTTGACCCTTCTAAATAAGCCCCCTGTCGGCGGGCTTCCTTGTAATATTTTTCTAAACTCTCGGCAAAAATCCGTCGTCGGCGCCGTCGATCTCGCCGTCGGCGTCTTAGATCAAATTTTCATAATTTTGGTCCTTTTTGCTCCAAATTTGCTCCTTTTTGCATATTTTCGCTCCAATGTCCTTAAATCTTCATATCAGTAATAAATCATCAAAAACACCCTTCTTTAAAGTGCAATATCAATAAAATCGATATAAAATAAGCATGCAAATCTTAATATATTTTTAGTGGGCCATTACCTCAGTCAAGCCTCAGTTGAATTGGACTTGATTAAGTATATTCTATGTTATGGTTGGACTCGAACTTGATATGGTTGATTTCAGTTTGTTTCAGGTTCACCTGAGCTAGCCTGGGTTAGCTAGAATGAGTTTGAGTTGATTTGGGTTAACTCGAGTTAAGTTGAGTGAGCTCAAATAGTTTATCTTGATTTTGGTTAACTTGAGTTAGGTTGGGTTAGCCTGATGTTTTAGGTTGAGTTTGAATTTGTTTGGGTTCATTTAATTTAGGGGCTCGGGTAGTTTTATGTTAAAATGTTCAAATCTGCAATGAAAAATCCTTATTTGATCAACCATTGACCAAACTAGCCAACCCTTGACCTAAATGGCCAAATTATGTCAAAATGGTCAACCCATGACCCAATGACCACCCCATTGATCAAACAGGTCAACCTTTGACCCAAATGCTCCAATTAGGTCAAAATTGTCAACCCTTGAACCAATGACCACCACATTGATCTAATTGGTCAACCTTTGACCCAAATGGTCAAATTTGGTCAAAATGATCAATTCATGACCTAATAACCTCCATTGACCCAATTACCACCCCAATGACCAAACTGGTCAACTTTTGACCCAAATGGTCAAATTGGATCAAAATGGTCAACCCTTGACCCAAGACCACCACATTAACCAAACAGGTCAACCTTTGACCCAAATGGTCAAATTAGGTCAAAATGGTCAGTCCATAACCCAATAACCATCCCATTAACCAAACTAGTCAACTTCTGACGAAAATTGACAAATTAGATCAAAATGGTCAACCGTTGACCCACTGACCACCACATTGACCAAATTGGTCAAGCTTTGACCCAAATGGACAAATTTGGTCAAAATGATCAATTCATGACCTAATAACTTCCACATTAACTTAATGCCGATCCCATTGACCACCAAGTCAATCTAGACCCCAAATTGGCCAAATTTAACCCATTTGATTAATTTGAGACATTAAAATGATCAAACTTGGTCATTTAGTTAACCCTAGTCAAACCTAGGTCCTATTACCAAAAAAAATGGCCCCATGATTAAATTAGCAATGACAAAGTTAAGTAAATCACCTGAGTCAACCTTAGACTTAGACTGGTCAACCATGGAAACCATGGTCAATTCCGGTCAACAATGGTCAACTTTAATCAAATTTGGTCAAAATACTCTATTTTGAACCAAATTAACAAAATTAGTCAAATGATTAACCTCTTAAATCATGTTGATTATTTTATGGGTTAATATTATATTTTCTTACACTTTTACTTAATTACATATATAATTCAAAGTGGAATTATATGAAAATAACCTTAAAATTTAAATTAAAGATGACATCATATATAACATGATAAATGGCCTCCAAATTTAAAACTCCACCATGACATCATAAATGACATCATGTGAGGTCATCAATGGGTCACCCCTGACCCATGAAACTCATCAAACATGGTTTAACACATTGAATAACCCATGACCCACCACTTTAACCATGATTAAATACCATCATGACTTCATTATGAAGGGAGTAATGAGGTGTCATTCCCTCATGAATTTTCCACCAAGAATGAGAAGAGGTCATCACTCAACTCTACTCTTCTCCAATGGAGGGAAGCCAAGATATGAAGTCAAATCTTCACCTAGGTTAAAAGACATCATAAGCAAAACATAAATAATGGGGTGAAGAAAAATAGTGTCACCTTCCTCCCAACTCATTAAGGGAATCATCCATTTGCAAGAAGTGAGTTGGCCAACCAAATACAAGGCCACTTCAACCATTTCATGGGGCATCCAATAAGAAGCACACACAACTTAAACCATGCCTCCCACCATGGTAAAACCCATCATGACCAAGCCATGACAAGGATGGAAGATGAGGCTTAAGTGTCATTCTCCCAAAATTCAAAACATAACTTGGATGCTCAAATGGACTAAGTTAGCCAGCTCAATCTCAAAATTTTCTCCACCTTATGAACCACTTAATGGAATGAAGCCAAAGAGCATAACCAAATCCATGTATTAATGGAGGCTCATCATGGATATCATTTAAGGAATTTCATCCATGGTTATCTTGGCCATGAAACTTATCCACAGTCATCATGTAGCTGTTAACTCCTTCCCCAAGAAAACTAAACCTTGCCCATGGCCTCCCATGGCTATAAATAAGCCAAATCCGAGAAGACTAAGAGAGGAGAGGAAAATAGGAGACCTAGCTACTTTGGACAAATCCAAAAACCTCCAACATGAAACTTCTACCCTAGGACCCGGGCAATTGAATCCCCCTAGAATTAGGACCTAAAGCCCACTGGTTTGCCTTAATTTCCTAACCCGAAAATAGGACAATTGTTTGGGTCTGAAATGAAACCCATCCAAAATCTAAATTGAGCATTCCTTCACCTTCCCTAAGGTGTATGAAGATAAGCCCAATCAATACTCGTCCTTCCCATATGCTCTAATCCACTATTCAACATCCTCCTCCCAAATCGTGACACCTTGAGATCGAATGCATACTAAGCCTAATTTGTCTCAAATTGAGTTAGGGCAAAGCTTTCTGAGCTTAAGTCGAAGCTTCAGAACCATTTAGACCGAGCTTATATCAATTAAGGCCAAGGTATGGTTTATTTGGTTTCAATGGCCTTCGAGTTTGATCAATTGCGAAACAAACCATTTCACAACCATATCATCACCGCATGGATGTCCTCGTCTCCTTCAGATGAAGCTTTAGCCAAAAATCTTAAAAATCCACTAAGAATCCATAAAGATCTTAAGGATTTTAAATGGATGACTCACAGGTTCATTTAAACAAAGGAGACACTCGGATGTTGTCCATTTCGTGTTTTGGAAATTAACGGCTCTGATTTAATCCAACTTGATTTTATGTTCGGAGCCCTGCAGCTGATCAAGTGTGTTTTCACGCATATGAGGACACACTGCCTCCCCTGGTTATTTCTGGTTGATATGGATTTATTTAAATCTTGATTAACCTTAAAACAATCAAAAATTGATATCTTGACATTTAAAAATAAAAAAAAATAAAATAAAAATATCTATGAACTCAGGATAGTGAGAATAATAATGTGAAAATAAAATCATAAATTAAGGAGTTATATTTAATTTTTAATTAATTAAATACTCCCAAGGGTAATTTAATTATTAAAAATTATTTATAAATCAAAAAGTAATGAAAATTTTAGGGATCAATCTTTAAGTCCTTAGGAACATTCCCTAATTTTTCTAAGGCTAGGAAAAACTTATAGAGTAGAATTTCCTAATTTATATTGAACTTTGTAATTATTTTTAATAATAATTATAAAAAAATCAGAAATTAAGAAAATTAAATTCAATATTTGTTAAGAAATTTAGGGAGACATAAACAAACCCTAAAATTACAAATCTTCGTCATTTGAAAATTTAAAATAAAATTTTTACTTTAGCCTTAAAATTATTACTTTTAAATTAATATTTTGAAAACCCTAAAAATCCTTAAGATTCAATACTTCACTATACATAGCCTATTCCACATTGGACTAAGTTAAATTTTGATTCTAACTCCAAATAGACTAAAAATAAACCCTAATTAGGTCTAAGACACCAATTAGACTTAATAAAACCAAGGTTAGACCTTAATCACATTAGGTTCAACTTAATAAACCCTAATAAGGTCTAAGACACCAATTAGACCAAATTAAACCAAAGCTAGTCCTTAATCACATTAGGTTTCACTTAATAAACCCTAATTAGTTCTAAGACACCAATTAAAATTAAATAAACAAAGTTAGACCTTAATCACGTTATGTTTAACTTAATAAACCCTAATTAGGTCTACGACACCAACTAGACCTAATTAAACCAAAGTTAGACCTTAATCACATTACGGTTAACTTAATAAACCCTAGTTAGGTCTAAGGAACCAATTAGATTTAATTAAACCAAAGTTATACCTTAACCACAATAGGTTTAACTTAATAAACCCTAATTAGGAGTATGACACCAACTAGACCTAATTGAACTAAGTTAGATCTTAATCACATTAGGTTTAACTTAATAAACCCTAATTAGGTCTAAGACATCAATTAGACCTATTTAAACTAAGTTAAACCTTAAATCACATTAGTCTTAACACCATAAACCCTAATTAGGTCAAATCCCTCATTAGACCTTATTAATTACCTTAAACATTAATTACATTAGGTTTAAGATAAATTAAATCCTAATTAGACCAAATCTTAATTAGGTCTAATTAACCCAACTAAACCTTACCTAAATTAGGTTTAATTAATCCAAATCCAATTAGACTTAACCACTAATTAAGTCTAATCAATCAATCAAACCTTACCCAAATTAGGTCTAAATAACCGTAACTTAATTAGACTTAACCACTATTAAGTCTAATTAATCAATTAAACCTTACCTAAATTAGGTTTAATTAACCTTAAACTAATTATATTTAACCACAATTAAGTCTAATTAATCAATTAGATCTTACCCAAATTAGATTTCATTAACTTAAACCTTTTAGGTTCAACATAGATTGAATCTAACCTTAACCTATACTTAGGTTTAACTCAACTTAAACCTCTTTGGTTCAACATACATTGAACTTAACCTTAACCTATATTTAGGTTCAACCCAACTTGAACCTAAGTCAAACTTAAACCTTTTATGTTTAACATATATTGATGCTAAATTTAATTTATACTTAGGTTTAACTCAACTTAAACCTAAGTTAAACTTAAACTTTTCGGTTCAACATACATTGAACCTAACCGAAACCTATACTAAGGTTCAACCTAAGTCAAACTTAAACCTTTTAGGTTCAAAATATATTGAACCTAACTTTAATTTATACTTAAGTTTAACTCAACATAAACCTAAATTAAACTCAAAACCTTCTAAGTTCGGCATACATTGAACCTAACCCTAACCTATACTAACGTTTAACTCAACTGAAATTAAACTTTAGTTCAACCCACATTAAACTTAAGTTAAAACTTCTAACTTAGATTCAACCTAACTTGTACCCAAGTTAACTTAAACTTAAGTCTAACCCATATTAAAATTAAGTCAAAACTTCTAACTTAAGTTCAACCTAACTTAAAACCAAGTTAACTCAAACTTAAGAGCAACCCATATTGTATTTTTAGTCAAAACTTGTAACTTAGGTTCAACTTATTTTGAACCCAAGTTAACTCAAAATTAAGTTCAACCCATATTAAATTTAAGTCAAATCTTCTAACTTAGGTTCAACCTAACTTGAACCTAATTTAACTCAAACTTATGTTCAACCCATATTGAACTTAAGTCAAAACTTATTTCTCAGGTTTAACCTAACTTGAACCTAAGTTAACTCAAACTTGAGTTCAATCCATATTGAACTTAAGTCAAAGCTTCTAACATAGGTTCAACTTAACTTGAACCCAAGTTAACTCAAACTTAAGTTCAACCATTATTGAACTTAAGTCAAAACTTCTAACTTAGGTTCAACCTAACTTGAGCCCAAGTTAACTCAAACTTAAGTCCAATCCATATTGAACTTAATTCAAAACTTTTAACTTAGGTTCAACCTATCTTGAACCCAAGTTAAATCAAACTTAAGTGCAACCCATATTGAAGTTAAGTCAAAACTTCTAACCTAGGTTCAACCTAACTTGAATCCAAGTTAACTCAAACTTAAGTTCAACCCATATTGAACTTAAGTCAAAGCTTTTAACTTATGTTTTTGAATCCAAGTTAACTCAAACTTAAGTTCAAGCCATATTGAACTTAAGTCCAAACTTCTAACTTAGGTTCAACCTAACTCGAACCCAAGTTAACTCAAACTTATGTTCAACCCATATTGAACTTAAGTATAAACCTTAAACATAGGTTCAACCTAACTTGAACCCAAGTTAACTCAAACTTAAGTCTAACTCATATTGAACTTATGCAAAACTTCTAACTTAGATTCAACCAAACTTGAACCCAAGTTAATTCAAACTTAAGTCCCACCCATTGTTGAACTCACTTTTGTGAGGATCATTTCTAAATCATCATGAGACAAGAAGTTTACCAATATTGACTCCCTAAATCTCACTAATGGTCACTAAACCCTAATGTCTAAGGTGAAAGCCCAAAAGCCTTTTTAACCTAATAACACGCTAAAATGATCAAATTAGTAATGATAAACCCTGATTTGATCAACTATTGACCAAACAGGTCAAACTTTAACTCAAATGGTCAACTTAGGTCAAAATGGTCAATCTACGACCCAATGACCACCACATTGACCAAACTAGTCAACCTTTGACCCAAATGGTCAAACTAGGTTAAAATGGTCAATCCTTGACTCAGTGGCCACCACATTGACCCAACGACCACCCCCATTGACAAAACTGGTCAACCTTTGACCCAAATGCCAAACTAGGTCAAAATGGTCAATCCATGACCCAATCACCACCACATTGACCAAACTGGTCAACCTTTGACCCAAATAGTCAAACTAAGTTAAAATGTTCAATCCTTGATCCAATGACCACCACATTGATCCAATGCCAACCCCATTGACCACTAAGGCAACCAAGACATGAAATTGATCAAACCTCACTCATTTGATCAATTTAAGACATTAAAATGATCAAACTTGGTCATTTATTTAACCCTAGTCAAACCTAGGTCCTATTACTAAAATTAATGACACTATGATCAAATTAACCATGACAAAGTTAAGTAAATCACCTGGGTCAACCTTGGACTTGGATTGGCCAACCTTTGTCAACGCTGGTTAATCATGGTCAACTATGGTCAACTTTAGTCAAATTTTGTCAAAGTATTCAATTTTGAGCCAAATAAATAGAAATTAATCAAATGATTAACCTCTAATATCATTTTGATTAATTTATGGGTTAATATTATAATTTTCTATATTTTTAATTAATTACATAATTAATTGAAAATGGAATTTGATTAAATAAACCTAAATTAAATTTAAAATTTTGACATCACCCATGACATAAAAATTTCATAATTGATTTTAACAGTAAATTAAATTTATGAAGAATTAACTATGGGTCACCCATGACCCATTAAACTCATCCTGACATGGCTAACCTTATGGTAAATCCATTAACCATCATGGTAACCCTAGCATTAAAATTAATTATGAAGCCATCATGACACCATTGTGAAGAGGATACATATGTGTCATGCCTTCTTACAATTAAAAAGTGACGTGTATGCTTAAGTGGAAGGCGCCTCCAACCCTAGCCAATGGAAGGGAGGAGAAGCTTAGATCAACCTTACATCACTGGATGACCTCATAAATACCAAGTTTTGGAAAATTAAGGAGATGGAGGTTTATATGTCATGCTTTCACAAAACCATAAATGAAATGGTGGATGAAGAATGACTTGCTCACTTTGAGTCAACACACACCTCTTCCCCATCTAATGGACATGAACTAAATCCACTTCATTAAATGGAGAGTTCATCATGGCTAATTAAGGAAGTAAGACAAAGAAAAGACTAGGTTTCACCATCCTCTAAATTTAAAGCATGAATCATTTGTCTCCATGGAATGAGGTGGCCGGCCAACCTATAGGACACTTCAAGCATTTCATTGACACGCAAATGGGAGTGAAACATCACTTAAACTACCCCCCATAACCATGGTTAAAGACAATCATAACTAAGCCATAGGAATGATGGAAATTAGGTTTAAGTGTCACCTTATCACCAATTCATTGAATGAGATAGATAATTTACTTAGGGGAGGTAAATTCAGCTCAAATAAGAAAGGCCAAAAACACCTCATAAAGTGCCCAATGGAGAGAAGCCAAAGCCTTGAGCTAAAATTCCACCATGGGTAAACTAAACATGGATATGATTAGGGATGCTCAAATGTGATAATTCTCAGCCAAGTGACTTATCCATAACAATCATTAACCTGATATAGCCTCCCATAGCTGAACCCAAGCCAGCCTAAGCTTCCCCATGGCCTCCATGGCTATAAATATGGCCTAACCCGAGAGCCCTAAGAGATGAACCCATTTCCACTGCCTAATCCCTAAAACGTTGAACATCAAAGTTCCTCCGAAGGGCCTAAGCAATTGATTCCCCATATAATCAAGCCTTCAAACCCACGGTCCTCTCTTAATTTAACCACCCCAAAACACCCCAAATCAAGAGATCTTTTGGGTCCTACACCAACCTAATCTAATCCTCAAATTAACAGTTCCAACACCTTCCCTGAGGTGTATGAAGAAGTTCCCAATCAAAATTAGTTCTTCCCGTAAGGTCTAACCTAGTTCTCCATCAAGTCGTGAGCCCATTTTGGTGAGTTTATAACTTTACCCAATTTCTCCCTAATTGAGCCTATCAGGAGCTTTGCAAGGATTGGTGATCATTCTGAACAAATTTGATTGAGGCTTCACCTCATTAAACCAAAGTATGGTCAAAATAACTCATTTTGTTCTCAGGCTGAGACTTTATGAAATGGATTGATCAAAAGTATCCATAAATATGTATGGATATGATCGGCTTGCCACGATGAAGCTCATGGAACAATCCCCATGAAGTTTCATTAAGATCCAAGTGAGATCTTACCCTTAGATCATGGAAGGTCTACGGGAATCACCAGGCTGGGAAAGATGACGGGATGCCGTCCATTTTTGTGTTTTAAAAATGGAAGGTGTTGATATCTTTGAATTGCGCTTCTGTTGATACATAACAAAGCCACTTCAGCTGCCGCGTGGAAAGCCCAACCAATCTCATAACGCGCACGTTGTGTCGACATCTTTGAGGTTTGAGATTGTGCTGCGTCGGATAAATAGATAAATAGGAATTAATTAAATCCAGAAATTTCTGGTGATGTGGGGCTAATTGCGGTTCAGCAGGGATAATCTATTCCTGGTGATGTGGGAATAAATGATGTTCTACAGGGACAATCTCAAGTTGTATTGGGTGCTACTGTGTTGCCTCCTATTATTTCCATTGATGATGTGCATCCCTCCCCTCCTCTCGACATCGTAAATTCTTCTGCTGATTTTCCTGATAGTTTACCTGCTGTACAAATTTTAGATGATGTTCCCTCTATTCAACACTTAGTTGTCTCAGTTTATGAACAAACTACTCGATCCTTATAGCCCTTTGTTGCTCATGTTGTTGGAAATACAACTCATGCCGTTGAGCTGGAGCATGACCTTCTAAGGTCTCTTGGTACTGCTACTAATCATATTACTCTTGACTCATCTGATGGTGCATGTTATATTGATGGTGCCCCTCACTTATGAAACCTCAAACCTTATAGAGTATGCTATGACAGTCACAATTGCCTTAGCAGTTGAGTGGCTTATTCAAAAATCCAGCAAGAAAAAAGGGTAAGAGAAAAAATGAATAAGTGAACCTTCAAGCAAAAAACATCATTCAGGAAAGTTATTATTACTCTGAGGGAGAACACTTACAACACACTTTAGGGCTCACTAGAAGGGTAGGTTTAAGGCACCATGTCTAACATTGAGGTTTGGAACATTAGGTAGTGGCAGACCCTTCCTCCCTTACTCATTTAAAGCATTTATGTAGGGTCCATAAACTTTTCATTTTTGATATTTTAAAACCTCTCGTGTTTGTTAATAAGGAAAGGATTATCAAGATTTTTAAACATTGCAAGTATTTTAGTAACAAAAGCAAAAATATTTGGGTTTTTTGGAGTAATCTACACTTAAACATTATTGAAGATAAGGAACAATTCGTTCTTACCAATTTTTGGATGGAGGATTTCCATGGGTGGGTTACCTTGTCTATGCCAGTTCTCTTTTAGAGGAAAATTACTCACTTTGAATAAAATATAAAAAAATGGGATAAGTCATCACAAATAGTTGGTTGGTTGGTGGTGATTTTAATATGATCATGAAACCTAAGAGAAGAGGTGGTGCCAAATGTGACACAACCCTTATCAATCGTTTCTGTGGTCATATCTCTGATGTTGGTCTTTTCAACTCGGGATAGTCAGGCTCTCATTTTACTTGGAGGATGGACTTTATGTTACAGGGTTTGGATAGATTCTTTAGCAACTCTCATTCCCCAAGCTATTTTCATGTTTCTCATGTTCACCATCTAAATTATGCTGCTTCTGACCATAACCCTATTTTGCTCTCCCTTGACTTTCATAGTAAGCCCACTACCTATAATTTCAAATTCTTTAATATTTGGACATCACATGATTCCATTTTGAGTCTTATCAGATAGGCTTGGAGATTGAATGGTGTTGATAGCCCATCGTACATCATATGGCAATTACATAAAAAAGTTGCTACTTGCCTGAGGAAATGGAATTTTTCAGTTTTTAGCAATGTTCATAATAAGGTTTTAGAAGCTCAAAAAGCATTGGACCTCCTCAAATCTCAGGTTATCTGTGATTCTAACTTTGCTGATGTGGTTGCTCAAGCTTATCTTATGCTCCTAGATGCAACTTCCCTTGAGGAGGGGTTTTCAAGGCAAAAGGCAAATGATGTTCACTAAATCAATGGAGATCAAAATACCAAATATTTTCATGCTACAATCAAGCATTCAAGAAACATGAATGCTATCCCTAAAATTAAATTTAACCTTGGGGATCATCTCACGGAGGTTGAGGACATTGGTCAAATCGCTATGCAATATTTCACTAATCTTTATGGGAGTACTATGCTGGTCTCTCCAATTGACTCTGATCTCTTTGCTATTGAACAGGATTATGTGGCCTCTCTCTCTCTCTCTCTCATAGGTCCCAATGGAACAGAAAATTTTCCTTGCTCTCAAAGATATCAATCCAAACAAGGCTCTGGACCCTGATGGCTTCACATCTGCCTTTTATATAAACTGTTGGGACATTAACAAAAAAAGTGGTAGTTCTGGCTATTCAAAGTTAATTTTCCTAGAGAGGATCCAGGTAAATACTTTACTTTAGGAATGATTGTCTTTATTCCTAAAAAAAATAAGAACGTTTACTGGCACAACTTTAGACCCATTTCTCTTACCTCCATCATCTCTAAAGTCATAAGCAAATTGCTTGTGGCTAGACTACAACCGCATCTCTCTACCATTATATCCCCTCAGCAGTTACCTTTATTAAAGGAAGAGATATCACTGATAATATTTTACATGCCCAAGAAATTGTTGAAAATCTTGATAAAACGTGTAGGGCAGGAAATTTGTTTCTCAAAAATGAAATAAAAAAATCTTTTGACACTATTAGCTAAAATTTCATTCTCAATATTTTAGCAGCTAGAGGCTTCAATGCTAGTTTTTGCTTCCTCATAAAAAGATGGTTATACAATAACTATTACAGTGTGATGGTGAACGTTAATTCCTATGGTTTTTTCTCAGCACGAGGCATTAAGCAAGGGGATCCTCTCTCCCCAACTATCTTTATCATTGCCTTTGATTATTTGTCCAGATTACCTAATCATTTTCAATTTCAGCATCCTTATGCTCAATTCTCCCACAAGGCTAAATTTCTTGTTAGCCACCTGGCATATGCAGCTGATGTCATTCTTTTTTTTTAAATGCTTCCAAAACTACTATCAAATTTCTAAAGTTGTTGCTAAGCGATTTTCAAAATAGTTCTGACTTGACTTTCAATAAAGATAAATACCATCTTTACTTTGGCAAATATGTTAAAAATCACCTAGCTAACTGGGTGTCCTATTATACTGGTTGCATTTTAACCTCTCTTCCTCTTAAATATCTAGGTGTAAATCTTCTTAAGGGTTAGAAGGAAGCAGTTACAAATGGATGATGTGATTGATAAAATTAAACATAAAGTTTTATTGGAGGAATTTATTTTTATCTAATAGTATTTGGTTGACTCTCCTTGCAGGTGTCCTCCAAAGTATCCCTTTGTATGTCATGCAAGTTCTTAAAGTAAAGGAAATTACCCTTAGGATTTTGGAGAAACAGTTCAAAAAGGTTTGCAAGCCATAGAAGTCTGGTGGTTTTGGCTTTAAAGTCCTGAATCATATTGTTAAAATTAATATGTGTATAAATTTTGAATGGGCACCTCTTTATGGTCTACTTTCTTGCATCAAAAATGTTGTGTTAATGCACTTCCTTCCAAGGTCCTTTGGAAGATTGGGGACTCTAACATTTGGAAGGCTATTCTTCAAGCTAGATAAGTTACTGGGAACTTCAATTTTTTGGATTTGGGAGAGGATAACCTCTCTTTCTGGCATGATCAAAGGAGTATGGCTAATTTGTTTGACCACCAATAGCAATTACAGGAAGATAGCTTGCTTGTTTCTGAGTGTTGGGTTCTTGGTGATTGAGATGTCAATAAACTGAAGGATCTGGTTAGTGAAGATACTGCTCTGAAAGTATCCTATTTTCCTATGCATGTGTATAATAAAGAAATTTTTATTTGGAAGCATTAATCAAAGATGTCAATTAGCGAAATGATTTTCTCTAAGCTGCATACTTTCCGGGATTTGTGTTTGGGTCAGTTGATTTGGCATACTCTTCTCACTCCATCCATCTCTTTCTTCTTATGGAGGTTTTCTTCTCTTTGCTTCCTCTTGAAGATATTCTAAAGTTAAAGGGATTAAGATTGGCATCTATGTGCCCCTTTTTCAAAAATATTAAGGAAGGGTTCAGTCATATTTTCTTTGAATGCTCCTTTTTCAGGGAGATTTGGCTCAAGTATGGGGAGCAGTTTGGAGTTGCCTGGCCCCAAGGAGGAACTGTGGAGGACTATTTATTGGCTTGGAGGGACTCTCCTACAGTGTAGGCATATTTTTAGGTTGTGTTGTATTTTGAAAAGGGGTCGCCTACAGAAGTTGTCGGTGAATTTTAGATTTTAAATTTAATTTAAATATATATATATATATATATATATATATAATTTAAAAGATAGCATTTGATTTTTTGAAAATAATTTTAAGTTTGAAAATTTTAAGATATGAAATTAAACCGATCTCACATCCCAAATAGTTTATATAAACGAGCACCGCATCACAAACCGTGTATCTATCCCGAAGAATAGACACACTGCTTGACGATGAGGCTCGATTAAATAAACTAGAAGATTTGTGACATCCGTTTGGTCTGCGAACCAATTTTATAAGCCGACAAGTTCCCCTGCTTAATATAAGGGAATTAAGCAAGGTTTATATTACCTGGTTTCTTAAAGTTCCCTATAAGGGCAAGCCCCTTATAGTTAATTAAATCTTAAATGACGGGAATCATTTAAGAAAACTCTCAATAATGATTAGTATTTTTTCTCTCAAGAATTTCAAAGTTTAAAGTTTTCAAAGGATTGGATTTTGGAAATTTCAAATTTGGAACAGTTTATTTTAAGAGTCCAATGGAAGAAAGGTAGGAGAAATTGAGGATCTAAGAAGAATCTTAGCAACTTCCCAGACTATCCTATTGTTTGGCTTCAACTTAAGAGTTTATTTAATATTGTAATCCTGCCAATTTTAGTTAATTAGGACTTATGTTTATATGACATAATCATACAAATAGCCTCGAAGATGTGAGGGTTAATGTCGTACCAAATGACTACCTCAGAATCTTAAGACTGGTTAGGGCTTAATTTGCATAATATGATTATGCAAATGCCTAACAAAAAGTTGAGGATTTATGTTGCACTAGGCAAACTACCTCGAAATCCTATGGCTTGGTTAGTTAATGCTAAGAAAAGTTTTGCTGAAATAGACACAGGTTTTGCTGATGACAATGGTCGTGCTGCCCACTATGCTCTAAGCTCCTTTTTGTTGCAGAGGTTTAGTTTTAGAAGGTAAAATTCAGGAGATGAGAAAAGTGTTTTGGTTTAGAAGAGTCTTAAAGTTCAAATGTCTTTAATGTTTTATTAGGGGAATCTTAAAGTTGATTATAACAACACCGGTTAAGATACCACGGTTCCATCATTCCGGCACCGTTATTTTTATCGGATTCACTTAGTCCAGATGAATTTGCTAAACTCAACTGAATGAGTTCCGCACTTTCATTTAGACCGTGGGAAATCCCGTTAGCAACACGTAGGTTAGATCATCTAAGGTATTATCGATCATCCAACGAGATGTTTTAATTTAATTGCAATTGTTGTTTTTTGTTCTATTTGTGATTGAATTTTGAGTTGTTTATATTTTGAAATGTTGTGGCGGTGAATTTTATCTTGCGGTGACTTTTAATTTATTTTTGGTTTATGTTTTGTGGCTATCCTAAAGGTTTTAATTTTTATGCAACAATCTTGTTTAACATGCAAGAAAAGTAAAGTACAGTATGGGTAAGTAACTTGCAATAAAATAAAAGCGTACCTGGAGGGTCTTCCCGTCATTCCAAGATGCATTTAAAACACATGTTAAGGCATTTAAATATTTATGACAAGTACCTAGGTAAAGCTAAGGGAAAGGTTTTGGTTGTCTACCAAATTCCTAATCCTATTGCTAGTCATCTCCTATGACGTCTAAGTTCTTGTATTTTGTTTAAGGATGATTTTCTTCATCAAAGAACAATTAAATTCAATTGTTCTTCTAAAACATCCCATCATATTGAGAAAGTGCTTAGGACGAGTCATAAACATCTTTTCGATACTTCTGAGATTATTTTGAGTCCAAGTAAATTTAGTTGCACAAGTTAATTAATCATCCAGGAGTTTAGTTAAGCTTTGTCTCTTGCTCAGTGAACTTGGGCATTTGATTACCTGATGAATGAAGTGACATCTCACTTAATACTCCATTTAAGAGTTATAATAATTAAAGCCTTTAGGGGCAAGTTGGTTTGTTGAGAACTTTAATCATTCTTAATTTGAAGTTTGAGTTAATGGTTTAAAATGATTTAGCTTAATTATGAGGTTTTAATTAATAATTTTTTTAAGTTTGGAATAGTGCTCAAATTATTTTTGGTTTAAATCTTTATACTTTAAGTGATCTTAATATTTTAAATTTGTTTTTTTGGTGTTTCAAATTCACTTAGATTATTCATAAATCTTAATGATTTGGTTTAGGTTAATTATGATATTTTAGGTTAATCTTGACTAATTTGATTTTTTATATTCTTAATTATGAATTGTCTTAATATTTCAAATTTGTTTTACTTTTATTATTGAGTGATGTTAATTTAATATAATTTAAATTTAATTTAATTGAAATTAACTTAATTGAATTTAATTGAATTTCAATATTTTTAATTTAATTTAATTTAATTGTTAAAATGTTAATTTAATTTAATTTTAATTTTAATTTAATTTTTACTTAATTTAATTTAATTTAATTTTAATTTAATTTAATTTAATTGTTAAACCACTTAATATTTTGAGCTTTCCTTTAATTTAAGGGTTATTTATTTTTAATTTTTAATTTACTTAGTTTGGATTATAATTTTAATCTTAACTAAGAGTTAAATATTATTGAAGTAATTTATTTAGGGATTTTTTTATTAAAGAATTAATATCCTCTCAAGTTATATCCCTATTTTTAATAATTCAAATTTTCATTAATCTTCCAAAATTTAAATTATTTAAATAATTAAAGTTTCATTTTAGGTTTATTAAAAGTGATTAATGGGTTCCTACCCTTTTAATTTCCCAAAGTTTCAATCATCCAAAAAAGATAAAATCAAATATTTTACCCTCCATTTTAATTAAACCTAAAATTTTAATAAAAGGGTTTAAATTCTTTAATTACCTTTATGCCCTTTTAGGCTTATTTATTTCATAACTCACTAAATGGAGTTTAAATGAACTTGAAATTTTTATGTCACCTCACTCACATGTCAATTAAGACATTAGAGGAAAAAAATTTGATTTTTCTGAATTTAATTCATTTATATAATTATTTTTAGTGAAAAAAATAAGGGATTTCAAGGAAAATTCAACAACATGACCAAGAAAAGGTTTCTGTCCTGAAGCAAATTATGGGATGTTCCTAATGACCAGAGGACCACTTGGACCAATTTTGGTGATTTTTTAAATTATATTTTATTTATTTTAATTATTTTGAGTTTTGGAGTGTTAATTAATTATAAAATAAAATTAAAGTTGAAAAATGGATTTTATATTTTTCTTAAATCTCTCTGACCTCAAGGAGTTCAGATAAATAAATTTTACAATTTTTTGGTTTTTCATTGATTTATTGGAATTAATTTAGAGAAAAGGTTGGAAAATACATTTTTAATATTAAAAATTGTTTTAAGCATTTAAATTTAATATCTTTACTTTGAGACTTGGTAAAAATATTTGGTTTGTTCCTAAGTGATTAGGAGTCAAAATGTGACATTTTTATGATTTTTATTATTTTTTAATTATTTAAATATCAAAAATATCATTAAAAATGAAAAATTTTAGAAAATTCCAATTTTAATTTTTATAGACTCCTCTGATATAATAGAGCCCACAAAACCAATTTGGTGAATTTTTGAAATGTATTCTTGGAGTTATAAATTTTTTAAGTTTAATTTTGATCATGTAGCTTAATTAATTCATTTAGTGGGGTTAGACATTTCCAATTGACTTCAAATCTTTATGTAAGATTCTCTGTATCCTAAAGATCAATGGAGAATTAATTTTAAGTTATTTTAATGTGTGGTTAACCCTAATTAATTAAAGTTCATTTTTAGGTATTTAGGCTAATTAAGGTTATTCCTAATGAATTGAGCCTAACCATAATTATCATAGGGTCCTCTAGTCCTAAGAAACTTCTCTAAATTTTTCAAAAATTTATTGAGCAATATGCTAATTACTAGAATTAAAATACCAAAAATAGTGACATAAAATTGAAAAATACATAACTTTCCATAGAGATGGCCTCTGACCTTGAAAAATTTAGGGAATGTTCCCAAGATCAGAGGCCTCAAAAGCCCTATGGTCTCATGTCATGGTGAAGTGTCTATGCAAATGGAGAATCAAAATACTGAAATGAGTAAATAATTAATTAATAATAAAATACTCATCAAAATAACTTGATTTCTTTTCCACATTATTCTCCTCTATTCACTGAGTAAGAGGGTATTTTTAGTTTATTTTATGATTTTTCTACACAAAGATATGGATTTTCTAAGTTCTGGGTATTTAAATAAATAGAAAAAATCCTATTTTTCTACTTATCCGACTCAGCGCCGCGTCAACCTACGGCGGATCGAAAGACCACGCGGTGCGCTCCTATTCGACGCCGCCATCTGAGTCAGCCACCACGCGTCCCGCTGTCTCGCTCCTTCCTCTGATCTGATTCAATCTGAGCCGTTCAACCGAAACATGTGCGATCGGACGGTGCCTGGTCATCGTCTACGACTGGTGTGCACCCGTGACCGTCCACACTAAAACCCTAAGAACTCTCTCATTTCTCAACGGATTTTCGTGTTCTTATGCTCTATGGATTTTTCTTGAGGAGACGAACACATCCATACGGTTTACATGCCATGAAATTAATAGAAATGAAATGGAGAATTTCTGGAAGCTCTGGAGGAAGGAATGATCCATACCTTTGCTCTGAGAAGTGTAGCTTCAATCAGAGAGTTGTGTCACCTTCGATTGCACCCAAGGATCTCCAGATGAAGTCTCTGGCTCTAGGGAATTGTCTAGGTATGAAAGTGTCCACAACCGATTTCAAAGCTTGGAGGCTAGAGCAACTGGGTGGCCTGGAGATGGGGCTTTCACAGGGGAACTCCTTCTCTGGGTCCTGTGCAGGTGTGGGTGAGTTTAATTTGGATTTGGTGGAGGTTTTAGAGATTTCCTGGTTCAGGGCTGAGAATTGAGCTCCAAAATTGAACTCAATCAATGGGGTTTATGGCAGGAGAGCAGTGGGGATCAATTGCTCTAGGTGAGGAGAAGATCCTGGAGCAATTTTGGCAGAGTTTTGTTTAGGTTTGGTTCATCACCTTCTTTGGCCAAGAGGGTGGTGGGTTTAAATAGACATGGCTGGAGGGCCTCCCAGGGGGAGTTGAGGCTTGGGATCAGCTGCCTTGGTCAAAGGAAGAACAGCCACGGAGTCCAATTGAGTTGGGACAGCTCAGCTAGTGAGTATTCAAAATTTGGTTCACATGGGTGCTTTCGGCCATGGTGTTTTCCGGCGACTGTGGTGGTGGCCGGCCAGGCATGGGTCACCCTCAGGGTCAGCGAGGTCAGGGCTGGGGTTTGGTGCCAACAATTGGCTTTGGACATGTGTAAAGGATTTGATTTAAGTGGTAAGGGAGAAGGCTCATTTTGGCTTGGTTGGGTTCAACTCATGTATTTGGGCTAGGTTCACCCCCCCATGATCCGATTTGGGGTGAAGGGATCAGTTGGGTCGGCTAGGAAGGGGTGGTGAAGTCCCCATCCAAGGTGATGTGGCTAATTTTAGTTTAGAGTGTAGCATGGATGAGGTTAAAAATGCTTAATGAAGGTTTAAGAAAGAGCCCCCTCTTCTTGCCATTAATGGCTTGGTGAGGTGTCAAAGCTCTCATGGCTCCATATGGCTTGTAAATGGCCTCATTTGGCTTGCCCATGGCTTGGGAAAAGGTTGGCTTGTTTCATAAAAAAGGGTTTTAGGCATTTTTGATGAATTTAAGGGAATTGTCATGAGGCTTAATTTAGAAAAAATGATGATTAATTTGGAACTTTAGGGATGATATAAATCAAAGGGGATGAGTGGAAATTTCATGTGGGCTTTGGAATGGGTTTTGTGCTTTAAGGATTTGGTGAAAATGGGCTTTTAAAAGTCTTAGGGAAGTAGGCTTTTTAGGTTTTAAAATAAGCTTTTGGTTGAAAATTTGGTAAGGGGTTGGGCCAAATAAATGTTGGATTTAGTTTAGGGATGTGTCATGAACATTTTAGAAAAGATTTGGTATCATTTAAAGTGGAATTGTATTTAATTTGGGCTTTTTTGGTAAAGGGGCCAAAGTGGGTCAAATTGGGCTAACTTAGGCTAAGGTTGGGCTAATGTTGAACTTTATGTAAAATTAATGTTGATAAATGTTTATGGGAGTGTTACAAAGAGTTTTCAACTTTGGTTGGGCTTTGATTTTGGGATTTGGGCCCATTTGGGTTTATGGTGGGTTTAGGCCAAAAATGGGGATTTTAGTTTTGGGTTACGTTTCGGTGGAGTTTAGGTTCAAATTTGGGGCAAATGGTGTTAGTTTTTTTGTTTGTGGGGATATTAAGAAGGTTTAGGAAAAGATTTGGGGTTAATTGGAGTTGAATTGGGTTGGTTTGGGCTAAGTTTAGGTCATGGGCCAAAATTGGGCCTTAGGCTTCAAATTGGAATTGGATCCAAATATTAATCAAATTGGGCTTCGATTTGGTCTAAATTGATATTGGGGATATTGAATTGAAGTTTAGAATTGAATTAGATCAAAGTTGAGGTCAATTGGGTTGGTTTGGTTTGACATTGGGCTTACTTTGGTTAAAAATGGGTCAAATTGGGGGTTTTGGTAAAATTGGGTTAAATTGACAAAATTGGCCCATGGTGTAGTTGAACAAAATGAAATTGGGAATATTTGGGATTTTTTGGAATTTTCTGGGAATTTTGGGAATTTATGGATATTTTAGGTTAAAAGGGTATTTTGGGTATTTGGAGGGTATTGGGGGGTATTTTTGGAAATTTTGGTATATTTGGCAAAGGATGATCAATTTGAATGGTGGGAAATGTTTAGGATTGGTTTTGAGGAATTTTGGGTAATTTAGGTAATTTTGCAAATTTTGGGTAATTTCAAGGACTTTTGGTAGGTTTAGTGGGTGTAGGGCCCCGGGAGTCAAAAATTGAAATTTTGGAAAAAAGAAGATTGATTAAGTTTGAGTAGAATGGAATCATTTTGATTGAGCCATGAAGCCATATCAAGCCCATAAGAGCCATGAGAGGACTCATTTGAGGCATTCACTATGTTGTTCCTAACCCTCTTAGCCAAGGGCTTAGGGGTTGAGGACCATCCATATGGATTACCTACATGAGTCAGGAAGTCAAGCTAGGTATGAATGGTTTTAGGATTTGGAATGTGTGTGAAAGTGTAATGTGTGTGCAAGTCAACCCTCACCAGACCAGGCCACCCAGGGTAGTCCTAAGGCCAAAGAGTCTTATAGGGAACTCATCTCTTAAACCTCCACATTTGATCTTAACCCTCGAAGTGACTTAGGGGTTTACAATCAAACTTATGGGGTTTGCTGGGAGTTTAAGAGGTGTTTAAATTTCTAAGTGGTGGGTTCCATTTCTAGTCCTCTAAGATAGTCAAAGGGAAAGCCTAAGGCTAGATCTTAAGTACTAAGGAGAGCGAAGAGAAAAGACCTCATAAAAAATGAGGTCAACATACCATTGATAGGAAGCTTCACTACTTTCCCTTGGTTGTGCTTTGGTTCATTTGGTATGTTATGAATAGTTATAGACATGATGTTTCTTCTCCCACCCCTTGATGACCTCACTTTTGTTGAGGTCTAGTTTCATCTTTTGAAGCCTAGCATCTAGCCATAGAGCTTTTCTATTGAGTATCTTAGAGGATTAGCAATGGTACCCACCCTATAGGAATTCAAATCACTTCTTTGCTCTTTTTGAAATTTCACATATGTGACTTTGAACTCTAACACTTAGGAGGATGGGACTAACCTGAGAATGCTCAAAAATGAGTTCCCATATGAGTGTAAAGCTTTAGGAGCACCCCTTTTGACTTTGGGTGCCTAGAGATTGGTCTTATGCACATATACACTTGAATATCACTTACCGTTCTCCCCTCCTTGCTTCCTTTTTTAGGCTCATATGCCTTAGCCATTGGCTAGAGTGGTTAGGACCAACATATGAGGACTTCCTATGGGATTGCATATCCTCCATCCTAATCCTTAAATTAACCTTAAACCCTAAAATTCTCATTTTATCCAGAAATCTCGAAATCCACCAAAATGCTCTAAATTTGTCCCAAACCTCGCTCATGCTAATCCTAACCATCAAATTCCCCAAATCAACAAAGATTCTAAAATTTCCCAAAATCCATCAAAACACCCAAAAATTTCAAATTACCCATGAAACCCTAATTTTTCTAAAATTACCCAAATTACCAATTCTCCAAAAAACATTTCAAACCAATCCAAACCACTAAATTTGACTGAAATACCTCAAAATTTCAAAAATTCCTGAAGTACCCCCAAATTGCCAAAATTACCAAAATAACTTTCAAGCCCCAAAAATTCCCAAAATCTACAAAATCACTCCAAATATCCCCAAAATCGATTTGAACCATTTCTTGATCCTAATTGCACAAAAATCCCTGAATTTCCCATAAAGGACCAAAATGACCAAATTACCCTCAATTTCCACCAAATTGATTCCAAACTTCCCCAATTTCATTTCCAAATAAAAATTCACCATGTCTTATCCCAATAAAAACTAAAGTTAAGCTCAGTTGAACCCAATTTCAAACTCAAATTCCAAGCTTGATTAAAAAATTCCTAATTTGTTCATATCCCCAAAATTCATCAAATTGAACTTCATGTTCAATCTAATGTTCCCAATTTCAAATCATAATCAAACTACATCATGACCAAGTTCATTTGAAACAAATTCCAACCCAATTTAAGCCAATTTCAAGCCCAAACCCAAATCTAGCCCAAATGCCCCAAAATTGACCAGGAGGCAAATTCACCAAAATTGAGTCTCCTAATCAATTCAAAACTACCCGATTTCTTTTCCAAACTCTTCATCACAATTATCCAAGTTAATTTGATCAGTCACTTGACCCAATTCCTAGCCCAAATCTAACCTAGATCCATGTATAAACTAAAATCCCAAAATTGAACCCAAACCCTAAACATGGCCAAACCCATTGAAATTGACCAAGCCATGGCCTCCACAACCACCATTTGGACCCTATGAACCATGCTAGATCTACCTAGCCCACTCTACATGAGACATGGGCCAAAGGTCTCTAGATTTGGGGTATTTCCTCCCAAAATGGCTAAACCAAGAGTATATTTTCCACCAGCCTTCCTAAGCCCCAAGCCCATCACCATTAAACTTCTCTGGCTCCCCTGAACCACCTAGCCATCAGCCTTGCCCTGGCCGACCGGCCTAGTCACTGAAAAACCTAAATTTGAGAGAGCCTCCCTCATCATTTGAACCCAATTCCACCCATCCAAGCTAGCTCACCCCCATTGGTCACTTGTGTCGTTCAACCCTCCACATAAGCAACTGATTACATCCACTAGCCAGCCCTGGTAACCACCATTGCCATGTCTATTTATGCTCTGCCAACTCACGGCCAAGTTTAGAGAGCATACAATTCCTTGGGCAGACTCTACCAAAATCTTTCCAAGGCTTCTTCAGACCTCCCTAAGCTCAAGCCGACCATCCTCCAACCATTTCCCCCACCGTCTGAGGCCAATTTCCCATCCAAAAGTAAGCCAGAAACATGACACCCCTGAAACTCTACCAATCGTTAAATTGAGCTACCCCTAAGCTTCACCACATCAAATGAAGAAGTTCATGACAAAATGCCCCATCTCCAGAGCACCCTAACCCACTTCAAGACCAAGCCCAAATCACCCACTGATCGAGTTCTTAGGCAGGTCCTAGGAGAGCTCAAATTGGTACTTTGAGGAGCTTTCCCAGATCACAATGAATGATAGGAACCATCCCAATCTAGGCCAAACCTCTTGAGCTAAGGTATAACCTATCTTGGTTTAGGCTTTTCTTATGAAAAATTTAAATTCATGTGCATGTGACTATATAGATAGGTTCATTTGTACTAAATGAAGGTGTAGGAACAAACTCCATGTGATTTGGTTGATTGTAGAGAGATCTTAAGCCTAGAAGGTGGACAACTCTCAGGTTACATGATCCACCTTAAAAATACTTATTTTTAGTGTGCATTTCATGCTAACTTTATGCACATTTTTAAAGATATTACACTTTAAAGGAAGGAATTTTGTATATTTTGTCTTTAAGTATTAAAATATGATTTTAGAGAAAATGAAGCAAAAACTATGCAATTTTGAGCCAAAAATGAGCAAGGAAGAAAATTTTGACTTGGCACATATCGATATGTCTTTCAATGCTTAATATATTTTACATTTCTCACATATTTTTGAATGAAATTATACTTTTGAGAAAGGTTATTTTTATGTATATCTTGTAGGTTAAGATGTTAGGAACGCAACACAACTGAAATGGGGCGAAACGGAGTTGAAACGGAGCCAAACGGAGCAAAACAGTGGAGCTGCGCACAGGGTGGCGCCTAGGGGCCAAACCCGGCGCCTAGGCGCCAGTGACGACGAGAAAACGGCGCCTAGGTGCTAAAATCAAGGCCTAGGCACTAGAACCCATCTAGGGGCGATTATGGATGGTTATGGATGGTTATTAGACGGTTTTGGGTGGTTCCAAAGAATTCTAGAAGCCTCTGGATGAAATCCTACATGTCAGCAAGTAATACAATGAATCTCGACACATTGAAGCAGTTTTTAAATGAAGAGGTGCGTCTCTTAAGTGAAGGGGTGCGACCCTTTACATAAATGATCTGGCGCCTAGGAACCAAACTTGTTTCTAGAAGATTCGTTGTATCTGGACCGAATTTTGAAAAGGTTCCTGAAGCAACCATTGGTCTTCTTCGAAGCTGTATAAATAGGGACCACTTCTACAGCAAGAAGTACTCTTGAGGGCCTCGACCGGTCTCTCTCTCTCTCTCTCTCTCTCTCTCTCTCTCTCTCTCTCTCTCTCTCTCCCCCTTAGTCATTTTA
>CM040436.1:66142921-66255545 GCA_022702705.1 Papilionanthe hookeriana x Papilionanthe teres
TTTCAGTTTTGGAGGTAGAAGCACCACGGTAGAACTTGATTGGCCTTGCACCATCGTTACGTACTTCTTTGACCACCATACCGTCGATCTTAGTAGAATGGATCGGGGTTAGAGTCATAGTATGTACGTAGTGGTTAATCTTCTCGTACATTGATTTGTATTCCTCGTTCTTTTCATCTTCGAGAGAGATCTTGAATTGCAGCTTCTTCTGACTTATTGTCGCTGCTTCTTGTTTGATTTCCATTTCTTCTTCAGAACTATCATCCCAATCAATGTTGATGGCTGGTTTCCTCTGTCCAACTGTCCTAGCGTCTCTACCACGACCTCGTCCCCGGCCTCGACCTCGGATGCGAGTTGTGGAGAAACCTTCACCATCTCGCCGTAAGGGAGTGGTGAGTGGTCGTTGGACTAGAACTTCGGGTTCTTCGTTGTCCCGAACTTTCTTTGCTTCATTTGTTACGGTATCTCCGGAGAAGATTGTTTTCTTTGGCGGTGCATAATAAGTCGCATCTTCATGGATTCCAATTTCATGTACGGAGAATGGTTGTAAATCGCCTTTGATGCACTTGTTCCCCTCCATCGTAGTATTTGATGCATCGATGCGGAGATGATGGTACCATCCTGTTTTCATGTATCCACGATCGGCTCAGCAGAGCGTTGAACGATGTTTCTGAATCAATTATGTGAAATTTTGCGGTTGTCTTTGCTAAGTCACTGGTCTTTATCAGTAGCGTTATTGACCCGAGGGCTCTTTCTCCTTTCTGGTTGAATCCTCTTAATAACATTTTATCGGCCTCGAGCTCGCGAGCATCAATTTCCAAGTATGCTAGCGTTCGAAGACTCATTATATTGATTGATGCTCCTGGATCCACCAATACTGCGGAGAGCGTAAACTTCCCGATTGTAGCTCGAAATGTACAACGGTCGGTTGTGATCTGCTGTCCCAAGTAATAGGTCATTGTCCGTGAAGGTAACACCTCGCTGTTCTTTTAACGAGCAAACCTCATCTAAGGAATCTCCGGCCATTTGAGCTAAGCAAATTTCTGGATCAAGTAAGGCCTTGATCAGAGCTTCTCTCATCTCCTTTGATAAGATGAGAGCATCGTAAATGCTCAGTTTGGCCGGTAGTCCACTTTTTTCTCATTCGTCTCGGCTTCTTCTCGAATGGGTATTTCTTCTGCCGGGGTTGGTTCTTCTTGAACAACCACCTGCTTTCCTTTGTCTTTTGGACCCATTCTCGGAGGTAGAACTCTTCCACTTCTTAAGTTGACTTCTGTAATTTCTTCTGAATCTAGTGTTGAGCTTGCTGGTGTTTCCTCCTGAATCGGAATGACTGGCTCTTCTGGATTATCTTCAAAATCTGAAGGCTCTAACTCTATCGTAACTAGAGCTCCTTGAAACTCACAGATAGATCCGTTGCTTGTTGAGCTCTCGTAGCCTCCTTGATGGATGTCTTCTTCGTTATTTTGCTCGTCGAGATTGTGTATGATTTGAGAATTGTCGTTGGTATCGAAGTCGATATCCGGATTGTCGCTAGTTACGTAATCGTTAGAAATAGTCAAAATGTAGCCAACGCCATCACCCTTATCATTATATGATCCCACCGAAGTGAGCGGATAATCATACAAAATCGAGAGGTTCGAGGGATTTCTCCCCGAATCGGAAACAACTATCCTAGGATAAGCGGCCCCTAGTCCAGCCTTAGGAATCTCGGTCCTCTCTTCTTCATCAATTTTCTTCTTCTCTTCGATTGTCTCTGTCGAGGTGGTTCTTCTATCGCAAGTGATAGTACCGGCTTAACGGGTCTCGAACTACGAATTGAAGCTCGCACCGAAGCGGTTCGGATGCTTGTCTAAAATCTTCTTCGAAGACCTCGTCCAGGCGGTAGTCCATCCATCGTCAGTTGCATAGGGATCTATCGGAATGACGGGATCGGTTGAGATAACATTGACGGAACCTCCTTTCTAGGGTTCCTTCATGTACTCCTTCGGGATTGTTATATTTCCTTTCCGAAGGTTGTCGTTGAGCCAACTTTTAAAGGTAATGCAATCTTCTATCTTGTGCCCGAGCATCCGGTGGTAGGGGCGAAAGTTGGGATCACCTTTCTTGTTGACTTCCTCTCGGTCTTTTAGGTTCGCGAGTTGGAAATGCGGAGTCTTCATTAGGCTACGGAACATTTTCGGTCTTGCTTCATTTTTGAACGGATATTCTCTCGCTCGAAGCTCCCTTAATGTACGTTGCGGACGAGGCGGTTGTTCATACTTGCGGAGACGACTGAGTAGCTGGACCGGGGTTGCTTGGTAATTCGTTGTGGTTGCTTGCGGCCGTTACGGTGGTATTTGCATCGGTTGCTTGCCTTTGTCAACTCTTCGCAATGATCCCGGATTTCTTTTCGAAGGTCTTCACCGGCTTCTGCTTGTCCGTCTTGTCGGCAAAACTTAATTGCTTCACCTCTTCTTGCAAGCTTCCGGCCTTGCTTAACAACTTCTCAAAAGTCTTAATAGTGAACCCTTTGAGGAGAAGTGCTATCGGGCCGTGAATGCTTTTAAGCAAGATGCCGACTGCATGTTGTTCTTGCAGTTGTGGTTCACACTTCATGCTTAAGTTTCTCCATCGAAGTATGTAATCCACCAAAGTTTCATTCGGCTTTTGTTTCTCTACCACTAAATCACCTATAGTGATGTGGTGTTGAGCTCCGGCAAATCGCTTGATGAAGAGGCTCTCTAGCTCCGAGAATGTCTTCACCGAACCATTGGGTAATTCCGCATACGGTCAAAGGCGATTCTCGACGGACTGCGACGAACCGTCGGAAGAGTAACGCATCGCTCCCGCCGGCATTGCAACAACCGGCACAAAAGTGTGCAACATGTCGTCGGGGTTTCCGGTTCCGTCGAAGGTCTTGAACGGAGGTGGTACGAAGCCTTTCGGGTATTGGACGGCGTCGAACTCTTCGGGGTAAGGTCTACCCGTCCGAATGGATGTCCCGTTCTTCGATTGTGCTAAGGCTTCTCGCACTCGTCGTTCTGCCAAATTCTTGATGTCCTTTTCGGGGATCATACTTTGTGTTGTATCCTTTTAGCCGATCATCCCCATTGACGGATGTAATCTCCTTTCCTCCGTCTACGATGTGAATGACCTCGCGGGGTGTCTCTCTATGTGGTTGTACTTGACTGCGGAGAGTGGCCGGAGCTACGGCCATCTCTTCCATCCTTTTCGCCATTTGAGCGATCGTGTCGTCCTTTTCCCGAAGCCGTCTTCTCATCGGTTCCGGCTCCTCTCTTCTGCGAGCTGCGAGGAGCACCTTGCGAAGCTGATGAAGCTCGTGTCTTAACCATATTGATTTCTGCGTATTCGTCGTCCATGAACTCCGATGAATCGATCTCATCTCCGAACTTTTCTTCTCTTTCTTTTGCCAACCGTCGGATATCGGTTCTCAACTTTTCCATGGCATCTTCTAGCGGAGCTTTCTGTGTGTCTTTGCGGTTGTCATGCGATAGCTGCCGGGTCCCTTTTCACGAGTCCCCTTTATCGTAATAGCACTTTCTTCGGATTCCGGCCTCCCGGCGAGACTTTCTTTCTCGGGGCCGTCGTTTCAATCTCAACCGCCCAGTAGTGGGACGCCATACCATCCTTCTAGCGACGGAAGGTCTAGGACCGGATGGTCCGTTGGCCAAATGTTGGAAGGTGGTATCCTCCCTAATCTGTAGTCCTGAGACTATGACAGGCGAGCTAGCCTTCATTCTCTTGCTTGGCTTTTCTGTCATGATGGCGGGCTCTACTCGGGGCCCAAGACGGGATTTGACCGGCACCCGCCCTATCCTTCGTAGAATTTCCGATACGGGGCGGTTTTCCTTCCTTGCTAACTTTTCTACCAAAGTTTGCGGTCGAGCAAACGGCGTAGTTCTAGTTCTTTTCTTGCGGCTATCGTTGTAGTATGCGGGCCGAGGTAATGTGGCGACGAATCTTGCGAACATTCTCCTCATCCTCTGCGGCGGAGAGGGGATGGAACTCGCTTCCTCCCAAAAGTGGTATGTAGTCAGGCAGTGGTGTATATTCTGGTAGCGGTGTATATTCAGACAGCTCTGGAATTTCCTCTAGGAAGGCAATTTCAGCAGCTCTGGCTTCTCTGGCGATCATTCTACTTCTATTTCTTCTTTGGGTCCTTGTCAGTGACGGAATCTTTGAACTGGACCCGATTTCGAAAACAGAATGTCTTACAGGAAGATCCGTACCCTCCACGGTAACAGGTTTACCATAGTTACGGATTTCTTTCCCCTTTGATTTGGCGAGAAGTCGGGGTAGGTGCGGAAACAACTAGACCGGTGGGGGTAGTAAGAACGGTCCTCCTGCGGACGGCGGTACTCCTCCTGAGTCGCAGACCCTTTGCAGGGAGGAAACTCTCGGGTCGACCTAAGGTTGAACTCGAGCGGTGGCTCCTCGGCTTCGGATACCTTGTTCGTCGGTGCGAAGAGGGAGACGTCGGTGACCTTGACGTTCGTGTTTTCAAATCCTCGTCCAAATCGGATGATCCCATTGTCGAGCGGCTCATCCTTATAGACAGGCGAAGTCTAGTCCGTTGGTGAAGGAGAAAATCGGTTTCGGGGCTTCCATTTCTGCAAGGTAGATTACGGTTGTCGATCCCGAGTTATGCTTATTTTCTTTAGGACGAAAAGAAAGGAATTGAAAAGAGTCCGAACTCATTCTTGTTCATGTATTTATAAGAAGGAATCATTTGTTAAAAGAGTCACTTACTTAGAGGGTTTGTTTATTTAGAACGGAATGTTCAAAGGTATAGAGAAGGTAAGGAATCCGATTCGAGTTGGAAAGGAAAAGAAAGTCTTAAGCAAGACTTCTCGACTTGAAGGATCATTCCTAAACTAACACCTATCGGGGTCCACCCCACCTCGAAAATGAGGTAAAAGGATCTCGGAACCTCTCTGTTTAGGGGTGTCTAAACGAGTGGCTCCTAAATCCGAAAAAATGTTGGCTATACTCATTCAAGATAGAAATGAACATAGTATTCCAACGGAAAGAAGGGTAGTTTGATCCACCAAGGACATGGATGCACTACCGATTTTTGAAAGCAGAATTATTTGATTAAAATGGAGAGAGGAATTTTCCCCAGCGGAGTCGCCAGAAATCTGTCGGCATATTTTTAGGTTGTGTGTTTTATTTTGAAAAGGGGGTCGCCTAACAGAAATTGTCGGCGAATTTAAATTTTAAATTTAATTTAAATATACATATATAATTTAGAAAGTAGTATTTGATTTTGAAAATAATTTTAAATTTGAAAATTTTAAGATATGAAATCAAACCGATCTCACATCCCAAATAGTTTATATAAACGAGCACCACACCATGAGCCGTGTATCTATCCCAAGGATAGACACACTGTTCATGACGGTGGGGCTCGATTAAATAAACTAGAAGATTTGTGACATCCGTTTGGTCCGCGAACCAATTTTATAAGCCGACAAATTCCCTGCTTAATATGAAAGCATTAAGCGGGGTTTATATTACACAGGTTCTTTAAAATTCCCTATAAGGGCAAGCCCTATAGTTAATTACATCTTAAGTGACGGGCATCACCTAAGAAAACTCTCGATAATAATCAATAATTCTACTCTCAAGAATTTCGAAGTTTAAGTTTTCGAGGGATTGAATTTTGGAATTTCAATAGGGAATGGATCAAATTTGGAACATTTTGTTTTGTGAATCCAAAGGAAGAAAAGTAGGAGAAATCACAGATTCGAAGTGAACTTCGGTAATTTCCCGACTATCCTATTGTTTGGCTTGGATTTAGGGAAGTCCTAATATTTATTTAAATGTTTTGATCTTGCCGAGTTTTAGTTAATTAGGACTTATATTTATATGATAGAATCATACAAATAGCTCTAGAAGATGTGAGGGTTTATGTCGTATCGAACGACTACCTCGGAATCCTAAAGCCGGTTAGGGCTTAATTTACATGACCCGATCATGCAAATGCCCAACAAAGGTTGAGGGTTTATGTTGCGCTAACAAACTACCTCGAAGTCCTATGGCTTTGTTGTTTAATTCTAAGAAAGTTTTGCTGATGTAGATTCGAGTTTTGTTGATGACGATGGCCGTCGTTGCCCACCATGCTCCAAGCTCCTTGTTGTTGCGAGAGGTTTAGTTTTAGAAGTCATAAATCGTGGGATGAGAAAAGTGTTTTGGTTTAGAGAAGATCTTAATTTCCAAGTGTTTCTTATGTTTTAATTAAAACAAATTTTAAAGTTGATTATAACGACACCGGTTAAGATCCCACGGTTCCATCCTTCCGGCATCATTATTTTTATCGGATTCACTTAGTCCAGATGAATTTGCTAAACTCAACGAAATGAGTTCCACACTTTCATTCAGACCGTGGGAAATCCCGTTAGCAACACTTAGGTTACATCATCCGAGGTATTCCCGATCATCCAACAGGACGTTTTAATTTAGTTGTAATTGTAGTTTTGTGTTCTGTTTATGATTAAATTTTGAGTTGTTTTATATTTTGAAATGTTGTGGCGGTGAATTTTATCTTGCAATGACTTTTAATTTAGTTTTGGTTTCAGTTTTAGGGACTATCCTAAAGGTGTGGGTTTTCATGCAACGAGTTGTTTACCATGCAAGAAAAGTAAGTGCATTGCGAGTTGAATAAATTGCAATAATGTAAATTGCAAGAAAGTAAATTGCAATAAAATAAAAGCGTACACGGAGGGTCTTCCCGTCATTCCAAGCTGCACTTAAAACATAATTAGAATATTTAAGCAAGTTCTAGGTAAAGCTAAGGGAAGGGTTATGGTTTTCTACCAAATTCCTAATCCTAAAGCTAGTCATTTCCTATGACGTCTAGGTTCCTTGTGTTTTGGTTTTGAAGACAATTTTCTTCATCAAAGAACAATTAAATTCAATTGTTCTTATAAACACCCTATCATATTGAGAAAGTGTTTAAGAAGAATCTTAAACATCTTTTCAATATTGCTAGAATTGTTTTAAGTCCAAATGGATTCAATTACACAAATGAATTAATCGTCAAAGAATCTCAAGTTTTGTTATCTTGCTCAGTGAACTAGGACATTTGAATATCCTATAGGTGAAGTAACATTTCATTTAATATTTTGTTTAGGAGTTATGATAACTAAAGCTTTTGAGGGTAAATTGGTGTTCAAATGGTTTGTGATTTAGTTTAATTTCCATTAATGGGTTTAAATTTGGAATAGTGTTCAAGTTATTTTAGATTTATTTTGAATTCTTTATGTCTTTGGAGATGTTATATTTAATTCAATTTAATTTAATTTAATTTAATTTAATTGAGTTTTAATTTAATTTAATTCAATTTAATTCAATTTAATTTGATTTGATGTTTAATCAATTTGATTTGATTTAATTTTAATTTAATTTGATTTAATTTTTATTTAATTTAATTTAATTTAATTTGATTTAATTTGATTTAATTTAATTTAATTTAATTTAATTTAATTTAATTTAATTTAATTTAATTTAATTTGTTTAATTTAATTTAATTTGATTTAATTTAATTTAATTTGTTTAATTTAATTTAATTTGATTTAATTTAATTTAATTTAATCTTTAATTTAATTTAATTTTAATTTAATTTAATTTATTTAATTTAATATAATTTTAATTTAATTTAATTTAATTTAAATTTAATTTAATTTTATTTTTAATTTTAATTGAAATTTTTAAAAGAGTTTAATAATTTAATTTTAGTTTAATGATTAAGTATTTTAGTATTTTAAATTTGAGTTATCATTTTAATTAAGAATTGAATATTAATGAGATAATTAATTTAGGGATTTTTAAATTAAAGAATAAATCTCTTCCTAATAATATCCCTATTTTAATAATTCCAATTTTCTTATTCTTCCAAATTTAATCAATTATTTAATTAAAGTTTAATCATTTTAAATTGCTTAATAGGTTTCTACTCTTTAATTATTTAAATTTCAATCATCCAAATCAGATTAGGATCAAATATTTTACTTGTTAATTTTTTATTAAACCTAAAGTTTTAATTAAGGATTAAAAATTTTAATTACCATTTTACCCTTTAAGCTTAATAATTTCATAACTCACTAAATCTAACTCAAATGAACTTGAAATTTTTATGTGACTTCACTCATATGTCAATAAAGACATGAGAGGAGAAAATGTGATTTTTCTGTATTTAATTTATTTATATAATTATTTTTGGTAGAAAATAGAGATTTCCAAGGAAAATTTAATAACATGACCAAGGGAAAGTTTCTATCCTTAAGAAAATTGAGGGACATTCCTAATGACCAGAGGACCACTTGGACTAATTTTGATGATTTTTTGAATTATATTATTTTTATTATAATTATTTTAAGTTTTGGAGTGTTAATTAAATTAAAAATAAAATAAATGTTGAAAAATGAATTTTATATTTTTCAAAAATCTCTCTGATATCAAGGAAACCAAAGAAGCAAATTTTGCAATTTTCTGATTTTTCTATGATTTATTATAATTATTTTAGTGAAAATGCTAGAAAATACATTTTTTTAATTTTAAAATTACCCTAGGGCTTTAAAATTTAATATCTCACTAAATAGACCTAAGAAAAATATGGGATTTGTTCCTATGTGATTAAAATTCAAAATGTGACATTTTGGTGAATTTTATTATTTTTGTGATTTTTATTATTTTTTAATTATTAAAAATATTAAAATATTATTAAAAATCAACATTTTTAGAAAATTGAAATTTTAATTTTCTTAGATTCCCCTGATATCAGAGAGGCTCCAAAACCAATTTGGTGAATTTTTGAAAGGTATTTTAAAAGTTATGAATTTTTAAAGTTTAAAATGGCTAAGTGGCTTAATCAACCCAATTAGTGGGGCTAACCAAGTCCAATTGACCTCAAATTTTTATGGTGGATTCCTCTAATCCTAAAGGTCAGTGGAGAATTGATTTCAAGTCAATTTGATGCATGGTTAACTCTAATTAATTAAAGACCTATTTTGGGTGTTTAAGCCAATTAGGGTTGTTTTAAATGAACTAAGTCAAAACCTATTTTTCCTAGGGTTCTCTCGGTTATAAGCAACATCACCAAATTTTCCTAGGATTTATTTCACAGCATGCTATTTATTGGAATTAAAATACTCAAAACAGCAACATGAATTTGAAAAATCAATAACTCTTTATAGGGATGGCCTCGACTTTGGAAAATTCGAGGAATGTTCCCAAATTCGTAGGCTTCAAAAGCCCTATGGTCTCATGCCATGGTGAATTGCATACATGCATGGAGAATTAAAAGTATGCAGAGAGTAAATAAATTATAAAAAATAAAATACTTGATGAAATTAAATGATTTCTTTTCCACATTATTCTCCTATGTTCTTATGCTCTATGGATTCGTCTTGAAGAGACGAACACATCTATATGGCTATCATGCATTGAAATTAAGGTATTTGAAATGGAGAATCTCTAGAAGCTCGGGATGAAGAATTAGTTCATACCTTTGCTCAGAGAAGTGTGGCTTCAATCTGAGAGTTGTTGCACCTTCGATTGGATCCCAGCAAGCTCCAGATGAAGTCTCCTGGTCTGGTGGATTGTCTAGATGTGATTTCGACCAAGCCCGATCACAAAGCTTGGAGGCTGGAGCAACTGGGTGGCCTGGAGATGGGGCTTTTGCTGGTGGACACCTTCCCTGGTCTGGTGAAGGTGTAGAGCCAATCAATTTGGGGATTGGCTCACTGTGGAGAAGTGTCCTGGTTTTGGGTGGAATTTCAACTCTGAAATTGAGCTCACAGAGAAGAAATGGCAGGGGGATCTCACTGGGGATCAAGTGCTCTAAGGGTGGAGAAGGGTCTGGAACAATTTTGGCAGAGATTTGGCAAGGTTTGTGCTCAGCCCCCTCCTCATGGCCGAGAGGGGTGGAGTTTAAATAGGAGAGGGTAGAGGGCCTCCCAGGGGGAGTTAGGGCTTGGGATCAGCTGCTCTGGTGAGGAGAAGAACAGCCATGGTGGCCACTAGGCATGGGGCAGCTCAGCGAAGGGAGAATTTCAATGTTGGCTCACATGCGAGCTCTCGGCCATGGTGTTTTCCGGCGGCCCGGTGGCCGGCCGGCCGTGCATTGGTCACCATCTTGGTCGGGGAGGTCGTGGTCGGGGCTTAGTGCAATCAATTAGCATTGGCCATGTGTAAAGGGTTTGGATTGAAATGGAATGGGGGGAAGACCATTTTGGGTTGAAATTGGTCAACCCATTGGTTTGGGTTGGGTGCACCTCCCCATGGCTCGATTTTGGGGTGAGAGGATCGGTTGGGTCGGCCAAGGGAGAGTGGTGTGGTCACCATCCATGATGAGGTGGCTAAGCATGGTTTAGTGTGTGACATGCTTAAGGTAAAAAGGGGTTAAGGAGGATTAGGAAAGGGGCCCCTCCTTTTGCCATTAATGGCTTGATCACATGTCAAGCCTTCCATGGCTTCATGTGGCTTGTCCATGGCTTGCATGGCTCACCTTTGGCTTGGGAAAAGGTTTGGTCAATTTCATGAAAATGGGTTTTAAGAATTTTTGGTAATTTGATGGAAATTTGTATGAAACTTGATTTGGAATAATTTGATGGTGAATTTAGGACTTAGGTAATGGCTTTAATTAAGTGGATGACAAATGGAGATGTCATGTGGGCTTTAGGGTAGATTTTGGGCCTTTCGATGTGGTGAAGTGGGCTCTTAGGAAAGTTTAAGGGAAATGGGCTTTTGGTTTTAGGATGGGCATTTGGATAAAAATTTTGTGAAGAACTTTGTCAAATAAATGTCATAATTGGTTTAGGGATGTTCTATGAAGGGCTTGGATTCAATTTGATGTGATTTGGAGTTGAATAGGTTTGAATTTGAGTTTATTTGGTAAGTGGGCCTATGTAGGTCCAAGTGGGCCAAGTTGGGCTAATGTTGGGCTAGGGTTGAAATTGATATAAAATCAATGTTGATAAATGTTTATGGGAGTGTTTCAAAGAGGTTTTGACTTTGGTTGGGCTTTGATTTTGGGGTTTGGGCTCATTTGGGTTAGGTTTGGGTTATGGGTCCAAATTGGGCTTTAAGGCCAAAAGTGAAATTGGACCCAAATGTCAACCAAATTGAACTTAGATTTGGTGTAGATTGGTATTGGGAATGTTGAATTGAATTTTAGAATTGAATTGGACCAAAATTGAGGTCAATTGGGTAGGTTTGGTTTGACATTGGGTTTACTTTGGGTTAAAATGGGTCAAATTGGGGGTTTTGACAAAAGTAGGGTGAATTGACAAAATTGGCCCATGGTGTAGTTGGACAAAATGAAATTGGAAATATTTGGGATTTTTTGGAATTTTCTGGGAATTTTCTGAATTTTTTGATTTTTGGGTCAAGAGGGGTATTTTGGGTATTTGGAGGGTATTGGGAGGTTTTCTTGGAATTTTTGGTATTTTTGGGTATGGATGATCAGTTTAAGTGATGTGGAAATGTTTGGGATTGATTTTGGAGAATTTTGGGTAATTTGGAAATTTTTGAGAAATTTTGGGTAGTTTCAAGGGTTTTGGGTAGATTAAGCGGGTGTAAGGTCCCGGGGGTCAAAAATTGAAAATTTGGGAAATTGAAGATTGGGTGAATTTGAGTGGAATGAAATCATTTTGGTTGAGCCATGAAACCATTTCAAGCCCACATGAGCCATGAAGGGACTCATTTGAGGCACCCACTATGTTGTTCCTAACCCTCTTAGCCAAGGGCTTAAGGGTTAAGGACCATCCATGTGAATCACCTACATGAGTCAGGAGGTTAAGATTAGGTATGGTTGTGGTTTTAGGAAGTGTGTGGAAGTGTAGTGTGTAGGTGTAGTGTGTGTGTAAGTCAGCCCCTTCACCAGACCAGGCCACCCAGGGCAGTCCTAAGGCCAAAGAGTCCTATAGGAACTCATCCTTTAAACTTCCACATTTGATTTCAACCCTCTAGGTGATTAAGGGTCTACAGTCAAGTTTGTGGAGTTTGCAGGGAGTTAAGAAGTGGTTTGAATTTCTAAAAGGTGGGTCCCAATTCTAGTCCTCTAAGATAGTCAAAGGAAAAGCTTAAGGCTAGATCCTAAATACTAAAAAGAAGAAGAGAAGACCTCATCAAAAATGAGGTCAACAGTATTTGATAGCAGAATGATCAGTATGCACAAACATTTAGTTCCAATTAAATATGATTGAAATTTGTCAAAGGTAAACACTTAGCTAATAACTCTTTCTCAGTAGTGGTATAATTAATTTGAGCTTCATTAAGAGTTTTACTAGCATAATAAATAACTTTGAAAATCTTATCATATTTCTGACCAAAAACAACACCAATAGCATAATCACTAGCATCACACATTAATTCAAAAGGTTTTTCCCAATTTGGTGAAATTATTACAAGTGCAGTGATTAATTTTTTTTTAACGTTTCAAAGGCTTTATGGCAATCATCATCAAAATTAAAAATTGCATCCTTTCCGTAAACGGCATAAAGGTTTTGTAATCTTTGAGAAGTCTTTGATGTAACGCCTATAGAATCCAGCATGTCCTAAAAATCTTCTAATTCAACTTACATTGGTTCGGCAATGTAAATTTGATATAACTTGAATTTTTGCAGGATCTACCTCCAAACCTTTTTCTGAAATCCGAAGTCCCAAAACAATTCCTCCTTTTACCATAAATTGGGATTTTTCTCAGTTAAGGACCAAATTAGTTTCTTCACAGCGTTTTAGAACCTTAGATAAATGTTCTAAACATGATTCAAATGAAATTCCAAATACTAAAAAGTCATCCATAAAAACTTCAATCCCTTTTTCAATTTAATCACAAAAAATAGCCATCATACATCTCTGAAATGTAACAGGGGCAATACATAAACCAAAGGGCATTCTTCTAAAAGCAAACATACCATAAGGACAGGTAAACGTAGTTTTCTCTTAAACCTCAGGAGAAATTTGAATTTGGTGGTAACCAGTATATCCATCCAGAAAACAAAAGTATTTATGCCCAGCTAGTCTATCTAACATTTGATCCAGATGGGAGTGGAAAGTGATCTTTCCTTGTGGCAAGATTTAATTTTCTATAATCAATGCATATTCGCCACCCTCTAACTTGTCTTTTTGGTATTATTTTATTCTTTTCATTAACAGTCACAGTCACTCCTCCTTTCTTAGGAACACAGTGAATATGATTAACCCATGCACTATCTGAAATAGGGTAGATAATTCTAGCATCCAACCATTTTAAAATTTCTTTCTTAACAACGTCTTTCATGATAGGATTTAATTTCTTTTGGGGATCAGCCCGCAGTTTGCAATTATCTTCCATAAGAATTCTGTGCATACAAACCGAAGGACTGATTCCTTTAATATCAGCAATTGTCCATCCAAAGGTTTTCTTGTGCTTCTTCAAAATTTCAAGCAAACTCTCTTCTTCTTTTTTAGTTAATTGAGAGGAAATTATAACTGGCAAGGTTGAGAATTCACCTAGAAAAACATACTTCAAATTATCAGGAAGCATTTTTAACTCAAGTTCGGGAGGTTTTTCAATTGATGGAACATAAGATTCATCTTTTTCAGTCAAATACAACAATTCAAAACATTCACAAACATACTTTAAATCTTCCTCCTGAAAATCTTCAGAATCAAGTAACTCCTCTTCTTGCTTATGTTCCTATTTTTCTCTTTCAAATTTCCCTTCATAAGTTGATTTGAAATGACATTCACTTAAATATTTGATAACATCCATCCTATGACATTCATCTTCACCTCTAGCAGGATATTTCATCGATTTGGAAATATTAAATGTAACAGTCTAATCATTAACCCTCATCATTAATTCCCCATTTTGCACATCTATAATGGCTCGGCCTGTAGCTAGGAAAGGTCTTCCCAAAATTATAGGTATCTCTTTATCTTCCTATATATCTAACACAATGAAATCAACAGGAAAAATAAATTGATCCACTTTAACTAAAACATCTTCTATAACTCCTTTAGGATATGTGATCGAACGATCTACTAATTATAGAGTTACAGTAGTTGGGGTTATTTCTCCTAGTCCCAGTCTTTTGAATATTGATAGAGGCATAAGGTTAAAGCCTGCATACAAATCACATAAAGCTTTTCCATAGAATCTGTCTCCGATTGCACATGGAATTGTGAAACTACCAGGATCTTTAAGCTTTTCGGAAAGCTTTTTCTGAATTATTGCACTACACTCCCCACTAAGTGCAACAGTCTCGTTATCTTAAAACTTCCTTTTCTTGTTAAGAATATCCTTCATAAATTTCACATAATTTGGCATTTGTTCTAAGACTTCAGCAAATGGAATATTAATAGTAAGCTTCATAAATATCTCCAAGAATTTTGAAAATTGCTTATCCAACTTTTGTTAACGAAGTCTCTGAGGAAATGGAGGTGATGGTTTTTCTAATTCAACCTTATGTGGAGAAACAGGTCATTCCAAACCTTTCGGAGCATCCTCTTATGGTTCTTCAATCTCTTCTTTCTCTACTTCAGTTTCTTTTTTAACTCTATCTTCCAATTCTCTTCCACTTCTCAGTTGAATTACTTTTACTTGTTCTTTATTCTTTTCTCTTGGATTTACCTCAGTATTACTTGGAAGCATTCCTTGGGATTTATTACTTAAGGCATTTGCAATTTTTTCCAATTGATTTTTAATATTTCTGATGGTTGCTCCTTGAATTTGTAATTGATTTCCCATATGTGACACCACTTCTTCAATAGACAACTTTCTCCTTTAATTGTAAAGCATTGTTATAACCTGGAGGATAAGTTAATCTATTATTATTATTATTTCCTTGGTTGTTCCAATTCTCCAATGGGTTTACTTGGTGGTTCCCCATTTTTGATTAACACCACCCTGATTATTGGTATTCCAGTTAAAATTTGGATGATTCTTCCAACCCGGGTTATATTAATTGGAATATGGGTTGTTAGGCTTAATTATAGCATTCACAGTTTCTGGTGAAGAATAAGAATCAACCATTTGGCCTAATGAATTTTCTTCAATCATGGAATGTGGCTGAGAAAAATTAATCCCAAATTGGTCTATCTTCCTTGAAACAAAGCAACTTGATTTCCTAACATTGTAAAAGCATCATTTTAAAAAACATTGGCTACCTTTTTAGGATTTAACCTTTCAAAAGGCCATTGAAAATTATTAGTAGCTATTTCTTCAATTAAAGCATAAGCATCAGAAAATGGTTTAAACATTAATGATCCACCAACAGCAGCATCGATGATTGATCTAAGAGATCCAACTAATCCATTATAAAAAGTTTGAATTATTAACCAATATGGTATCTAATGATGTGGACATTTTCTGAGGAGATCTTTAAAACTTTCCCATGCTTCATATATTGATTCCCCATCAAACCGACAAAAATATGTAATATCATTTCTCAACTTAGCAGTCTTATATGGTGGAAAATATTTAGCAAGGAATTTTTGTGACAGTTCACCCTAAGTTCTAATTAATCCAGGAGCTAACGAATGTAACCATATTTTAGTTTTATCCCTTAGTGAGAAAGGAAAAAGTCTAAGTCTAATAGCATCATCCGAAAAACCATCATATTTAAAAGTAGCACACAACTCTAGAAAATGAGCAAGATGCAAATTAGGATCTTCAGTTGTTGCTCCCCCAAACTGATTATTAAACACTATTTGGATAATAGCAGGTTTAAGCTCAAAAGAATTAGCAGCTACAGCAGGGTTTTGAAAACTTCCACGAAGTTCATCCACTGTAGGGTTAAAATAATCTCTTAAAGGTCTTAATTCTTGATGGATGCCAACATTTTGATCTTGATGATTTGACATTTCTTGAATATTTTTATATTTTTTTGTACTTTTAATTTTTTTTATTTTTCTGATAGTTCTTTCTAATTCAGAATCGTAAGGCACAAGTCCCTCAGAACCTGAACTACGCACACAACAATAAAACAAAACATAACACAACACACTAACAAAAACAAAGAAAATTAAAAATTTTAAATTTCTTAATTTTCTTTAAAATGTAATTATAATTAATTTCTTTCCCCAGCAACGACGCCAAAAACTTGATCCACCCGATATTTATACTTACAATTATGATATGAAAATTGGCAATGGCGACAAAAACTTTTCTCCGTTGGATATATATGCTTATTATTTTGATATGAAAATTATGATTTATAATGTGGATACTACGTAAGTATACGTACCATTTATCAAGTAATATAGGATTTTCTGATTAAGCTCCGAGATATCGAACCCACAGGGAAAGTGAAAAATATTTAAAGAAATAAGAAATTTATCTTTTTACTTTTTTAATTAGCATTTGAAAGTATGTTTTGATTTTGAAAAGTTTGATAGTTGATTTCACTCTTTAAATTTTCTTATAAAAGTCAAACAAGAAATTAAAATGATAATAACTGTAAACACGGTATGAAAAACACTATTAACTATAATATCTTTTTCTTTCTTTTATGAAGTAGTAATAATTATGAAAGTATTGTTGTGGAAGTATTTAAATTTGTTGTGATAAATAGAAGCAAATGTATTCTTTTCCCTTACTTGGTTCTATAAAGAACATTGGTTAATTTGAAATTTTATCATTTTGAACATGGTTAGGCAGGGAAGATACTAGCACTCACTCTCGAGTTCCCTCATTTCCCTCCACCTGTGAGCTAACTTCTCATAAAAAACTTCAAAACATCAAACCAAATTAGGGGCTTTTAGCCTATCACACAAAAAATCCTCTAATTTTACTCCCTATTAAAACATCTTCTAATATATTGCATTTAATTATATGAACTACAATTTTCACCCATATAATTGCATGTGATTTTTACTAACTTTTATGAGTCAATACCGCATTGGATCTTACATAATCTCACCACAAATTTTACATCTTAACAAGCTAAATTAAGAAGTAAATAAAGTTTATAGAATCAATTTTCACAACTTCTTCCAACTTTAAACACATATACATTCCACAACAATTCTTCATGAATTACTTACTTCTTCATTTAAGAAAGAAAAAGATAAAGTAAACTACTCATAATGCATTGAGAAAATACAAAAACACATTGATTTGAAATTAAAAACCATAAGAAAACAACAAACACAACAAGTATTAATTAAAAATTAAATGTAAGAACAAAAGTAAACACTTATCTGAAAATCCTCTCCACAAGACTCGGGAAGTTCCTCTGAAACTTTGACTCTTCACCAAACTACTCCTCAGACGGGTCTCCCAACTCCAATGACTTATAATCAGACTTCAGACTTCAATAAAAACTAAACTAAAGGGAAGAAAAGAAGTGGGGAGAAGAAGGCTTCAATCGTACCCTTTTCTCTTTTCTACTCTCTACTCCTAGTCCTAATGAAAACTCTTATAAAATACAATAAAAACTCTATAAAAACTCTCTTCAAAATTCAATGAAAGAGTAGATGTATGTTGTTTGTTTTAGTTCTTGTGTTGTTGTGTTGTGTTATTGTATACTTTGTCAAGTATTTTGTTTGATGATTGTGCTGTGATGTGAACTCTGATAGTATGCAGATTGTAGTTGTACTATTTATCTGTTATGCATATTCAGATGTATTGTTGTTGGATTGATGTTTTATATGTTGCTTTGAGTGTAGTGTGTGTGGTAGTAAATGTTTTAATGTGCATGTTGTACTAGAGTTTTTTTAGGGTGTACTTTAATTCTAAAAGTGTTAGGAGATTAGAGAACACTATAGAAACTACTATTTAGGAAACTGCATGCTTAAAAACTTTACAAAAAAATCTATCACTAATGATCCACCTGATATTTATACTTGCAATTATGATATGAAAATTGGCAACAACGACAAAAAGATTTCTCTGCCGGATATATATGCTTATGATTTTGATATGAAAATTAGGATTTATAATGGGATACTACACAAGTATACATATCATTTATCATGTAATATAGGACTTTCTGATTAAGCCCGAGATATCAAACCCACAGGGAAAGTGAAAAATCATTAAAGAAATAAGGAAATTATCTTTTTACTTTCTTAATTGGCTTTTGAAAGTATATTTTAATTTTGAAAAGTTTGATAGTTGATTTCAATCTTTAAATTTTCTTATAAAAGTCAAACAAGAAATTAAAATGATAATAACTGTAAACATGGTATGAAAAACACTACTAACTAGAATATCTTTTTCTTTCCTTTATAAAGTATTAATAATTATGAGAGTATTGTTGTGGAAGTATTTAAATTTGTTGTGATAAATAGAAGCAAATGTATTCTTTACCCTTACTTGGTTCCATAAAGAACATTGGTTAATTTGAAACTTTATCATTTTGAACATGGTTAGGCAGTAAAGATACCAGCTCTCACTCTGGAGTTTCCTCATTTCTATCTACCCGGGGCTAACTTCTCATAACAAAATTAAAAAATTCAAACCAAATTAGGGGCTTTTAGCCTATCACACTAAAAATCCTCTAATTTTACTCCTCTTTAAAACATCTTCTAATATATTGCATTCAATTATATGATCTACAATTTTCACCCATATAATTGCATGTGATTCTTACTAAATTTTATGAGTCAATACCGCATTGGATCTTACATAATCTCACCACAAATTTTACATCTTAACAAGCTAAATTAAGAAGTAAATAAAGTTTATAGAATCAATTTTCACAACTTCTTCCAACTTTAAACACATATACATTCCACAACAATTCTTCATGAATTACTTACTTCTTCATTTAAGAAAGAAAAAGATAAAGTAAACTACTCATAATGCATTGAGAAAATATAAAAACACATTGATTTGAAATTAAAAACCATAAGAAAACAACAAACACAACAAGTATTAATTAAAAATTAAATGTAAGAACAAAAGTAAACACTTATCTGAAAATCCTCTCCACAAGACTCGGGAAGTTCCTCTGAAACTTTGACTCTTCACCAAACTACTCCTCAGACGGGTCTCCCAACTCCAATGACTTATAAACAGACTTCAGACTTCAATAAAAACTAAACTAAAGGGAAGAAAAGAAGTGGGGAGAAGAAGGCTTCAATCGTACCCTTTTCTCTTTTCTACTCTCTACTCCTAGTCCTAATGAAAACTCTTATAAAATACAATAAAAACTCTATAAAAAATCTCTTCAAAATTCAATGAAAGAGATTCTAATCTTTCCTAAGACTCTCTTTAAAAATTAAACCAAAATGTGCCTTGGTGTTTCTTCAAAATGTGTCCAGATTCGATGTATCCACCAAAGAATGCACCCCTTCATTTAAACTTGGCACCCAAAAGAAGTTATGGAAGTTACCACCAAGAGTTGCATCCCATCCTCTTTGAAAACGACACCAAATTCAAGTTAATCTCAATTTTTAACTGTGGCCAGTGCCCAAATTAACATTTTTCATTTTTTTGCTCCAAATTTGATCCAATTTTGCTCCTTTCATCATAATCACTCATTTTCATCATACCTTGAAGAAAAACACAAAATAACTTCCATTAAAGTGCAATATTATCAATAATAGGTATAAAAATGTGCATAAAAAATACTATATATTTTAGTTGTATCATTCACCCCTGCTCGCATTAACACATTTTATCAGTTAAGAGTGCATTTTTCTTGTGAATACAAAAATTTTCCTATTACTAATGAAGCATTGGATATGATCGTAAACTTTTTGACTAATGGAAAAGGGGAGTGGAAAGTTAAACAAAGGCTAAAAGTTAACATCCCCCTTTCTACTTTGAATCCTGTATCAAAAGCCTGACACTATTTCATTTCTACAAGACTTTTGCCTACCAACCATCACAGTGAAGTTACTGTAGATAGAACTCTTCTGAATAACTGTATTCAGAACATGAGGAATATCAATATTGGGGCTATTACTCGTAAGAGTATTTTGACTAGTTCAAAAGGAGAGACTACAGGTAGACTAGGACACCCCAGCCAGATCCATGCCTTGTGTATTCAGTCAGGTGTAGTAGTTGAAGATAATGATGAGGTAGTCTATCCCCTGAAGCCCATTACTAAACTAAATTTTAAAACCTATGAAGCCCATGTTGGATGGAAGTGGATTAAGAAAGTTGATGAGCCATCTTCTAGTTATGAGAGACCATCTACATCTAGAGAGCCTACTTTGTATGTTGTTATGGATCAATTGGAAAGGTTAATTTGGTTGTCCTTGTAGCAGACTTTATGTTGATTTGTGATGTATGTTATGTTTTAGTAGAGTTTTCATGTGTTTGGTTTGTTAGTCTAATCTGTGATAGTAACAGTTGGTGTTAATGTTGTGTGCATAGTTTATGTTTCATGTTTTTAAACTTCTTCTTGATCCACTAAAAATTTGATAGCTTTTTACTGTTCATTTCATACCTATTTTTGATGATATTGCACTTTAAACAAAGGTATTTTTGATGATTTCATATAGATACAATGATTTTAGGACTTTGGAGCAAAGGAAGCGAAAAGGAGCAAATTTGGAGCGAAAAAAGACAAAAGTGTATTTTACTAAACTAGCGCCGAACGGTGCTGTCACCAGCGCCGAACAGCGCCAGTTCATAGAGAGTTACCATATTTTGGTAGAATAATGCACCGAACGGAGCTTCTATAAGCACTAGACAACGCCCTATCCTGATTTTGAACTAGATTCAACATTTTTTGCTGGATTTTGATGGGTTGCTTTAGGAAACTCTTGGGAATTTTGTTTTGGCCGAATTTAAACTCTTTTGGAGCCAAGTTTAGAGAGGAGAGAAGAATTTGGAGTGTAGAGAGAGTTTAGAGAGAGTTTCTTTCCATTTTGTATAGGAAGTTAGGTTTTGTGTTTTCTCTTCTAGGGAGTGTGAGAGAAGCGGGAAAGTGAGAGATTTCTTCTTCCATACTCATCTAAAGAGAGAATTGTGTGTTGTTGTGAAGAAAGAAGAGGAGTCAAAGGAATTCCTTGAGATTCGCTTGGGAAAGAGTTTGAGATAAGGTGCCTTTACTTTACTCTGTTTGTATGACTTTGTTTTTATATATAAAATTCATGTTTTGTCAACATTTCGTCATGAGTCTTGAGTAGATTTTTGTCTTTCTCCTTTTCATGTGATGTGTTGATGTTGTGAAATGGAAATGATGTGCCGATTTATTATGGAGAATTTGTGATGACCTTTTCACTTAGAACTTCATTTATTTTTTGATCTGGCCAATTAAATTGTTAAAACTTGTGGCGAAATATATGTTCCGAAAGGATTATGAGTTCCACAACAAAAGTGAAGGTAGCACTCAATGTCCATGAATGAGAGACGTAGTTCATGGGGATTGAGTGTAAATAAAATGTGAAATATAATTTGATGGGTGTAGAATTGGAGATTTCAGAGTGCCAGACTGAAATCCTCAATTTGGTCCTAATGTTTAGAAACTGAAGCGAGAGTTAGCCTTCAGGTGAAGGGAAGTGGGAGCTCTAGAGTGAGAGCCAGTATACTCCTAACCAAACCATGTATTTGAGGACTAAACTTAGGATTAGCCAATATTATTTAAATGCTAAAATATGGTTAAATAATATGAATGCTCCTTTTTGGCACAATACATTTGCATCACTGATCTATGTCACAATAATCATCACATTATGATTGGAAAGGAGGAAGATTCTTTCTTACAACTGAACTTTGTTATAAATTTTGTTTTATATTAGTTTAACTTGTTAGAGTCTAGAACAAACTTTGGTAGAAATAGTAACTGACATAAGAATTTGTTTACCTCATTTTTGGTGAGGTCTGATCTTCTTCTTAATGCTTAGGATCTAGCCATAGGACTTCTTCTGGACTATCCTAGAGGACTAGAGTTGGGACCCACCATTTAGAAATTTTCAACCACTTCTTAACTCCTCTTGAGACCCCACTTGGATGGTTACAAATCTCTAAATCACCTTGGAAGGTTAAAACTACCATATGGGCAACCAATAGTGAGTTCCCATAGGAATGTTTGGACTTAGGGCAACCCTGAGTGACTTGTGCCCCTAACCATCCCCAAATTCTCTCCGATGTAGATAAATTCGCATAGAATTCTCTAACAACAGAAACAACAACAACAAGCCGAAGAAGCAACAAAATAGCTCTCCCGCTCCTCCTAGCAATCATATCTTCAATTACTTCCCCCGCTTACCGAAAACTCTCTCGAAATCAATTTACGCAATCGCAACGCATCGACGTATCATTCCTCACCCCTCGCACTAACAAATTTGTCGGAATCAAACTTCGTCTTTCCTCTCGCGTTTTCGACTTTGGAGCCATCTCTAAAAATTCACAAAAAAATTATCATAAATTCCAAAATAAACTAAACTCTGCTAAACTATCTTTCAAAAGATGTTTCCAATAAATCCAAGCAATTTCTTAAGTTTTTCCTCAAATTTTCACCATGAATAAGATTTTAAGATTTTCTCCAAAATGTACTCAAAATACATGGTGAAAATAAAAAAATTTACTTAGAGTAGTGCTCTTACCTCAAGGAATAAATTTTACAAATTTTTGTTAAGATCGGCTCTTAAATGGTCCAAATCAAGAAATGCCCTAATTTCCCTCGCGTGAAAATGATGGGTCAAGATGAACAGGGGAGTTAAAACGGTGATTCACGGTTTTTAACTCGGGAACCAATTTTTGCAAATCGGCGCCCAAGCGCGAACCTTCGGCGCTTAGCACGAAATCGGCGCCAAGCGCCGTACTCCGCGCTTAGCCGCCACTACCCAAATTTTCACAATTAAGGTATACGCTTTTAAAAACCACTTCGTTAATCACCCCAATCTCTTCAAAATAATTATCTTCCCCATAAATGTTCCAATATTCCAATTCAAATGTTTAATATGCATCGATTCAAACAAATTTCACACAAACACGTACTTACAATCCTAGAATTTCTATCCACATACATGTGATGAAATTCTAGATACAAGAGACTTAATCTCAAATCGATAAATTTACATCTCTATAGATGTAACCATCACATCATAAGGTGTAATTAAACTCAAATATAAACACTAAAAACACCAAACAAAACACATAAGAACACAAAATATATTAAACAAAACACACAAGAACACAAAACATATAAGAACAAAGCACACTTAATTCCACTCCCCATTGGGGCGGATTATATCCAGGACCACTATTATTCTCATTTGACCCTTCTCGAATATAAATCTGATAGAACGGGTGAAAATTGTTCATTCTTATATCTTCTTCTTCTATCCATTTGTTCTTCAATAACATCGCCTTATCCGCTTCTTCCACGCATTCGAATGATCGAATTGCATCTTCGAGTTGCCATCTCATGTGGGCAAAAGGAGGGGCCCCTTTCCTAATCCTCCTTAACCCCTTTTTTACCTTAAGCATGTCACACACTAAACCATGCTTAGCCACCTCATCATGGATGGAGACCACACCACTCTCCCTTGGCTGACCCAACTGATCCTCTCAGCCCAAAATCAGGCCATGGGGAGGTGCACCCAACCCAAACCAATGGGTTGACCAATTTCAACCCAAAATGGTCTTCCCCCCATTCCATTTCAATCCAAACCCTTTACACATGGCCAATGCTAATTGATTGCACTAAGCCCCAGCCCTGACCTCCCTGACCAAGATGGTGACCAATGCCTGGCCGGCCGGCCACCAGGCCGCCGGAAAACACCATGGCCGAGAGCTCACATGTGAGCCAACATTGAAATTCTCCCTTGCTGAGCTGCCCCATGCCTAGTGGCAACCATGGTCGTTCTTCTCCTCACCAGAGCAGCTGATCCCAAGCCCTAACTCCCCACAGGAGGCCCTCTACCCTCTCCTATTTAAACTCCACCCCTCTCGGCCATGAGGAGGGGGCTGAGCACAAACCTTGCCAAAACTCGCCAAAATTGTTCCAGACCCTTCTCCACCCTTAGAGCACTTGATCCCCAGTGAGATCCCCCTGCCATTTCTTCTCTGTGAGCTCAATTTCAGAGTTGAAATTCCACCCAAAACTAGGACACTTCTCCACGAGTGAGCCAATCCCCAAATTGATTGGCTCTACACCTTCACCGGACCAAGGGAAGGTGTCCACCAACAAAAGCCCCATCTTCGAGGCCACCCAGGTTGCTCCAGCCTCCAAGCTTTGTGATCGGGCTTGGTCGAAATCACATCTAGACAATCCACTGGACCAGGAGACTTCATCCGGAGCTTCGTCGGGATCCAATCGAAGGTGCAACAACTCTCAGATTGAAGCCACACTTCTCTGAGCAAAGGTATGAACTAATTCTTCATCCCGAGCTTCTGGAGATTCTCCATTTCAAATACCTTAATTTCAATGCATGATATCCGTATAGATGTGTTCTTCTCTTCAAGACGAATCCATAGAGCATAATAACATAAAAATTCGTTGAGTATCGAGTGAGATCTTAGGGATTTAGTGTGGACGGCTCTCGGGTGAGGACGCTCGGGGATGATGAACGGATGCCGTCCATTCAATACACGCGCGGACGAACGGCTCAGATGGCATCGGACCAGGAGATGGTGCGAGAACCGCGGGGCCCGGGCTGCTGACTCAGATGGCGGCGTCGAATGGGAGCGCGCCGCGTGGCCTTTCGGAGCTGCCGAGGTTGACGCGGCGCCGCGTGGATAAATAGAAAATTAGGGTATTTTTCTATTTATTTAATTCCCTAAACTTCAAAAATTCATATCTCTGTGTAGAAAAATCAGAAAAATAAAATAAAAATACCCTCTTGCTCAGTGAACATAGGAGAATAATGTGGAAAATAAATCATTTAATTTCATCAAGTATTTTATTTTTTATAATTTATTTACTCTCTGCATACTTTTAATTCTCCATGAATGTATGCAATTCACCATGGCATGAGACCATAGGGCTTTTGAAGCCTCCGAATTTGGGAACATTCCCTGAATTTTCCAAAGTCGAAGGCCATCCCTATAAAGAGTTATTGATTTTTCAAATTCATGTTGCTGTTTTGAGTATTTTAATTCCAATAAATAGCATGCTATGAAATAAATCCTAGGAAAATTTGGTGATGTTGCTTATGACCAGAGAACCCTAGGAAAAATAGGTTTTGACTTAGTTCATTTAAAACAACCCTAATTGGCTTAAACACCCAAAATAGGTCTTTAATTAATTAGAGTTAACCATGTAACAAATTGACTTGAAATCAATTCTCCACTGACCTTTAGGATCAGAGGAATCCACCATAAAAATTTGAGGTCAATTGGACTTGGTTAGCCCCACTAATTGGGTTGATTAAGCCACTTAGCCATTTTAAACTTTAAAAATTCATAACTTTTAAAATACCTTTCAAAAATTCACCAAATTGGTTTTGGAGCCTCTCTGATATCAGGGGAATCTAAGGAAATTAAAATTTCAATTTTCTAAAAAATTTGATTTTTAATAATATTTTAATATTTTTAATAATTAAAAAATAATAAAAATCACAAAAATAATAAAATTCACCAAAATGTCACATTTTGAATTTTAATCACATAGGAACAAATCCCATATTTTTCTTAGGTCTATTTAGTGAGATATTAAATTTTAAAGCCCTAGGGTAATTTTAAAATTAAAAAAATGTATTTTCTAGCATTTTCACTAAAATAATTATAATAAATCATAGAAAAATCAGAAAATTGCAAAATTTGCTTCTCTGGTTTCCTTGATATCAGAGAGATTTTTAAAAAATATAAAATTCATTTTTCAACATTTATTTTATTTTTAAATTAATTAACACTCCAAAACTTAAAATAATTATAATAAAAATAATATAATTCAAAAAATCATCAAAATTAGTCCAAGTGGTCCTCTGGTCATTAGGAATGTAATTTTCTTAAGGATAGAAACTTTCCCTTGGTCATATTATTAAATTTTCCTTGGAAATCTCTATTTTCTACCAAAAATAATTATATAAATAAATTAAATACAGAAAAATCACATTTTCTCCTCTCATGTCTTTATTGACATATGAGTGAAGTCACATAAAAATTTCAAGTTCATTTGAGTTCAATTTAGTGAGTTATGAAATTATTAAGCTTAAAGGGTAAAATGGTAATTAAAATTTTTAATCCTTAATTAAAACTTTAGGTTTAATAAAAAATTAACAAGTAAAATATTTGATCCTAATCTGATTTGGATGATTGAAATTTAAATAATTAAAGAGTAGAAACCCATTAAGCAATTTAAAATGATTAAACTTTAATTAAATAATTGATTAAATTTGGAAGAATAAGAAAATTGGAATTATTAAAATAGGGATATTATTAGGAAGAGATTTATTCTTTAATTTAAAAATCCCTAAATTAATTATCTCATTAATATTCAATTCTTAATTAAAATGATAACTCAAATTTAAAATACTAAAAGACTTAATCATTAAACTAAAATTAAATTATTAAACTCTTTTAAAAATTTCAATTAAAATTAAAAATAAAATTAAATTAAAATTAAATTAAATTAAATTAAATTAAAATTAAATTAAATTAAATAAATTAAATTAAATTAAAATTAAATTAAATTAAAGATTAAATTAAATTAAATTAAATCAAATTAAATTAAATTAAACAAATTAAATTATAATTAAATCAAATTAAATTAAATTAAACAAATTAAATTAAATTAATTTAAATTAAATCAAATTAAATTAAATTAAATTAAATAAAAATTAAATCAAATTAAATTAAATTAAATTAAATAAAAATTAAATCAAATTAAATTAAAATTAAATCAAATCAAATTGATTAAACATCAAATCAAATTAAATTGAATTAAATTGAATTAAATTAAATTAAAACTCAATTAAATTAAATTAAATTAAATTGAATTAAATATAACATCTCCAAAGACATAAAGAATTCAAAATAAATCTAAAATAACTTGAACACTATTCCAAATTTAAACCCATTAATGGAAATTAAACTAAATCACAAACCATTTGAACACCAATTTACCCTCAAAAGCTTTAGTTATCATAACTCCTAAACAGAATATTAAATGAAATGTTACTTCACCTATAGGATATTCAAATGTCCTAGTTCACTGAGCAAGATAACAAAACTTGAGATTCTTGGACGATTAATTCATTTGTGTAATTGAATCCATTTGGACTTAAAACAATTCTAGCAATATTGAAAAGATGTTTAAGATTCTTCTTAAACACTTTCTCAATATGATAGGGTGTTTATAAGAACAATTGAATTTAATTGTTCTTTGATGAAGAAAATTGTCTTCAAAACCAAAACACAAGGAACCTAGACGTCATAGGAAATGACTAGCTATAGGATTAGGAATTTGGTAGAAAACCATAACCCTTCCCTTAGCTTTACTTAGGAACTTGCTTAAATATTCTAATTATGTTTTAAGTGCAGCTTGGAATGACGGGAAGACCCTCCAGGTACGCTTTTATTTTATTGCAATTTACTTTCTTGCAATTTACATTATTGCAATTTATTCAACTGCAATGCACTTACTTTTCTTGCATGGTAAACAACCGTTGCATGAAAACCCACACCTTTAGGATAGTTCCTAAAGCTGAAACCAAAACTAAATTAAAAGTCATTGCAAGATAAAATTCACCGCCACAACATTTCAAAATATAAAACAACTCAAAATTTAATCACAAACGAACACAAAACTAAAATTACAACTAAATTAAAACGTCATGTTGGATGATCGGGAATACCTCGGATGATGTAACCTACGTGTTGCTAACGGGATTTCCCACGGTCCGAATGAAAGTGTGGAACTCATTTAGTTGAGTTTAGCAAATTCATCTGGACTAAGTGAATCCGATAAAAATAATGATGCCGGAAGGATGGAACCGTGGGATCTTAACCGGTGTTGTTATAATCAACTTTAAAATTTGTTTTAATTAAAACATAAGAAACACTTGGAAATTAAGATTTTCTCTAAACCAAAACACTTTTCTCATCCCCTGATTTATGACTTCTAAAACTAAACCTCTGCAACAACAAGGAGCTTGGAGCATAGTGGGCAGCACGACCATCGTCATCAGCAAAACTTGAATCTACATCAGCAAAACTTTCTTAGAATTAAACAACAAAGCCATAGGACTTCGAGGTAGTTTGCTTAGCGCAACATAAACCCTCAACCTTTGTTAGGCATTTGCATGATCGGGTCATGTAAATTAAGCCCTAACCGGCTTTAGGATTCGAGGTAGTCGTTCGATACGACATAAACCCTCACATCTTCTAGGCTATTTGTATGATTCTATCATATAAATATAAGTCCTAATTAACTAAAACTGGCAAGATCAAAACATTTAAATAAATATTAGGACTTCCCTAAATCCAAGCCAAACAATAGGATAGTCGGGAAATTACCGAAGTTCACTTCGAATCTGTGATTTCTCCTACTTTTCTTCTTTTGGATTCACAAAACAAAATGTTCCAAATTTGATCTATTCCCTATTGAAATTCCAAAATTCAATCCCTTGAAAACTTAAACTTTGAAATTCTTGAGAGCAGAATTATTGATTATTATCGAGAGTTTTCTTAGGTGATGCCCGTCACTTAAGATGTAATTAACTATAGGGGCTTGCCCTTATAGGGAATTTTAAAGAACCCAGGTAATATAAACCCCGCTTAATGCTTTCATATTAGCAGGGGAATTTGTCGGCTTATAAAATTGGTTCGCGGACCAAACGGATGTCACAAATCTTCTAGTTTATTTAATCGAGCCCCACCGTCGTAGCGGTGTGTCTATCCTTAGGGATAGATACACGGTTTGTGGTGTGGTGCTCGTTTATATAAACTATTTGGGATGTGAGATCGGTTTGATTTCATATCTTAAAATTTTCAAATTTAAAATTATTTTCAAAATCAAATACTACTTTCTAAATTATATATATATTTAAATTAAATTTAAAATTTAAATTCGCCGACAATTTCTGTTAGGCGACCCCTTTTTCAAAATAAAACACACAACCTAAAAATATGCCGACAAATACTTAATGAAGAAAAAAGATGCAAAACTGAGACTGATAAGATAGATTCTTCTTTTGCAAGAATTTGACTTTGAGATAGTAGATATAAATGGTTCTAAAAATCAAATTGCTGATCATTTTTCCAGGCTTGAAATTGAAAAATCTCTCTGTGATGTTGAAGAAATTAATGAACATTTTCCTGATGAAACATTATTCACTGTTAATGTGTGGCGTGTTCCATGGTATGCAGACATAGTAAATTTTATTGTCAGTGATATTAAACCCTATGGTTTGACATATCAGGAAAAGAAGAAATTTCTGTCTAATGCTAAGACTTAATTTTGGGATGACCCATTTTTATATAAATAAGGAAAAGATCTTATAAATAAGGAAAATATCTTATTATTCAAAAATGTCATGATTCTGATTATGGGGGACATTTTGGAAGTGATAAAACTGCATATAAAATCTTACAATCTGGATTTTATTGGCCTACAATTTTTAAGGATGAGAATGTTTATATTAAAAATTATGATAGATGTCCGCGTGTAGGCAATATTTCTAGGAGAAATGAGATGCCCCTAAATTATATGTTGGAAGTTGAAATATTTGATGTTTAGAGATTAGATTTTATGGGATCATTTACACCATCTTTCAGAAATGTTTATATTTTGATAGCAGTAGAATATGTTTCCAAATGGATTGAAGCTATTACTTTACCTCGATGTGATGCTCAAAGTGTTGCAAAGTTTTTAAGAAAGAATATATTTTGTAGATTTGGAATACTAAGAGTAATCATAACAGATGGGGGAAGTTATTTTAGAAATGCGATTAATGGAAAGTTAGCAAAGAAATATCATATTAATCATCAAATTGCTACTGCTTATCATCTGTAGACAAGTGGTTTGGTTGAATTATCCAATCATGAAATTAAAAGAATATTGGAAAAGACTGTTAATCTAAATAGAAAGGATTGATCAATCAAGCTGAATTATGCTTTCTGGGCCTATAGGACTGCCTACAGAACCCTTATAATAATGTCCCCATATAGGCTGATTTTTGGAAATGCTTGTCATTTACCTATTGAACATGAGCATAAAGCATTTTGGGCTATTAAAGAGTTCAATTATAATTTGAAAGATGCTGCTGCGAAGAGATTATTGCAACTAAATGAGCTTGAATAGATAAGGAATGAATCTTATGAAAGTACTAAAATTTATAAGGAAAAGATGAAGTTATGGCATGATCAGAAGATTAGTACTAAAAATCTTGTGCCAGGACAGAAAGTTTTGTTTTATAATGCCAGATTGAGATTTTTTTCTGGAAAACTTAAGTCCAGGTGGATGGGTCCTTTTATTATGATGAAAATTTATTTCTATGCAGCTGTGGATATTCAAGATCCTAAGACTGGAAAAATATTTAAAGTTAATGAAAATAGACTTAAACCATATTTTTTAATCGAGCAATCTAAGTCTGATGAGAATTTGATGTTGGGTCACCCCGAATGAGTTCTAGGTTTTCCAGGTTGAAGACGTTGAACCAAGCGCTTTGTGGGAGGCAACCCAAAATTATTGGTGTGCTTTGTTTTATGTTTGTTTTGTGTGCTTTGTTTTTGTTTGGTTTGTTTTTATGTTTTTAGTGGTAGTAATTTGGAGTTTTTAAAATAAATAGAGTTTATTTGATCTTATTTGATGACTTAGAGGAGTCAGAATGAAAATTGGGACAATTGGCAGACCTGTGCTAAATTCAACACTGTCGACTAATGATGCGTGTCTTAGCCTAAAGGGGCATATATAAACTTTCAAATGCAAGGATTTAATACCTCTATTAGAAGATTTAATTACTGACAGCAACGTCAAACACTTGATGTGGTTTTACTTATGAAAGAGTTTATGAATTTATATTTAGATTTTTATAATTTGTAAACGTCACAATTTCAAACGCAAGTATACGTATCGTATCAAGTAATACAGGGCTCTAGTGGAGTCCTGGTTATCGTTCCCACAGGGAAGATTTTAGAATATTAAGTAATACTTTTAGATTTTTCAAATTAAAAATAATTTTTATTTCTATTTCTGTTTAAAGTTTTGATTTTAGATTTAATGAAATTTATACTAAATGTAAGGAAGCAACACTAAAATAAATATTAATGCTGGTATAAATAAATCAACTTTCTCCATTTCAACTAATCCAAGATTTTTAGAATAATTACCATTTGTGGAAAATTTAGATTATGGTATTGTGCCAAATAGAAGCATTCATATTCTTTACCCTTTGGTCGAGGCATAAAGAACATTGACTAATCTATAGGTCGGTTCAGGATGTTTTATTAATATAATGGGTTAATCTAGGATCACAATACTAGATGTCCAAGGGTAGCTATAGTCGGCCCTACCAGTGACCCGTTCTCTTTCTATAAATCAAATTATTATAATTTAGTCTGTCACTCTAAAAACTAATGAATTCTACGCCCAATAAATCATATCTTCCTACTTATTTGCACGTCACCTTAAATAAACCGTGTATAGCATGCTATTACCTAAGGATTCTTGTCATATCTACTAGTTAAGAACTCATCTTTGGATAGGTCTCAGAATTCTTCAACAGGTTTTAACAATTTAAATGAACAGTTTAAAAAGTAAACTAAGATGAGGTATTAATATCATCACAATTTTTATAAATATTTTAAGTTAAATTCTCCAACAATGTTTAATATTTTATTATCATTTCACAGTTGAAAGGAGAAAGAAAACTAACTACTCAGAACACATTGAATTAACACAACAAAACATATTTATAAAACTTTGAACCAAGTTACAAATACTTATCTGGAATGTTCATTCAAGTGATCCGCTGACTCCTACTGACTCCGATGTAATGATGAAAGACTTTAACAGCAACAACACTAATAATCTCACACTTAACACTCAAAATAAACTCACTAAATAATAAAGAAGGTGGCTCCCTAAAATTATTGAATGGCTATATAGTGCTTGGGGACTAAAGGATGCTAGAAGGGGTGAAAGGTACTATAGGGTGCGATTTTCTCTATAGAATGGGCTCTTATTTATAGAGCTCCTAATTTGACCAGGGGTTGCTTAAGGCACCTCTTCAAAATTCATCCAAATACAATGTATCTTCTAGAAGGTAACTGTCGCACCTAGGCACCAGAATCTGGCACCTAGGCACCGGACTCCTTGACCTGGCCTTCGCACCTCTTCTCTTTGAGTCGCACCACTTTGTGATTAAAACCGTTTCCCTGTGTCATGATGCATTGTATCACATGTCCTATATATTAGGCGAAACTTTCAGTCTTCTAGAAGCTCTAATAACTGTTTAACACCGTCAAAATAACTGCCCAAAGTCATCAAAAATCTTGTCTACATCTGTATCGAACTGGCGCTTAGGCGCCGGATTCTGGCGCCTAGGCGCCAGGCCTACAATTTCAACAACTTTGCTCTTTTAGCTCCATTTTTGCTCCTTTTTGCTCCTTTTTCCTTCTTGAATTCTTTTTTTATCACCTACATCAAAAAACATAAAAACACCTTTCATTAAAGCATAATATCCTTAAAAGTTGAATCATAAATAAGGCATAAAAATGGGTATTTTTAAAGTGGATCAAATTCCCCAAAACTTAAACATTACTTGTCCTCAAGTAACCTTTTTAATTACATAAAATATATAATAATTGGAATGAAGTTTAAATATTTAGGATTCCTTGTAATTTTTGTTTTTATAAATGCTTTGGCAAATCATTAACCAAATTTCACTAATTAAGGTTAATTTTAAGAATTTATAGAATACTTAACTATCAAATCATAAGACATCCAATTTTTCATTTATTTCAAGAATAATTGTAATTTATCATATTAAGGTCACATAAAATACTTACAAGAAAAAACTTTCATGAAACATTTTTTTAATAAAAATTTTTGTTCATATAAATTAAGTTAAAAATATAATCAGTTTTCTTCCTTTAAGATAATTCAAGTGAAGCCAATTTTTTATTAAGCATTTCCTTAAGCTTTTCCTCACTTTTTTTTGGTTTTTGGTTTTCTTTGCTTTTCTTCTTCTTCTTTTTTTTTAAGTGAGGATTACTATTTTTGGATAGTTAGTTAATGATTTTGAACTTCACTCTCCTTAACTTATATTTAAAAACTTATACTTTTTTTACATAATAAATATGACATTATTAAGAAGTATTTTTCAAAAATTATTTCAATCTTTTCTTTTTCAAGTAATAATCTTGATTCCTTAGTATTTCTAAAATACAATTCTCTTTACTATAAATAGAAAAACTCTTAATCTTATTATTCTTTAAGTTAAATAATTCTATTCTTAAAATTAATCAAAATTATTGAAATTTTAGTTAAGTCTACTAAATTATTTATAAACTCCAAAAATTTAAGTTATCTTAAATAGATTTTTCATTCCTTATGTTATGTTAATATTTTTAAGGAAAATATTAGTTTATTAAGGATAAATAATATTTAAATTTGAAAAATGTTTTCCCTTCCCCCAAACTTCAGCTTTAGTATATAAATAAATCATAAAATTTTCTAAAGCATGAGAGAAATAAATAAACAGGAATTTATTTAGGTACAGTGATAATGTAGAAAGGAAAAACTCATTTCTAATCCTATAAATGATTTAATAGGAATATAACAGAAATAGTTAAGCATATATAGAAAAGTTTGCAAAGCAGGAGTTAATTTTTGCAAAATTTTTTTTTTAATTAAAACATGCAAAATTATTAACTATCTATGAATACTAAATAGTAGGTTGAAATAGAAATAAACATTTATCATAGGAAATAAAAATTCATCCATATTTCAGTCTTTAACACATAACACAACAGATGCTCTATAACAATCTCAATATCAAAAGTTTACACAAATTTACTTAAGCAAATCGACATTAACAAACAACAATGCAATCAAACTAATCAGTACTAACAAACAAGAAATAAACTAAAAACATAATCACACATCTCAAGAGGTAAATCTGGCTACTAATCACTGTTTGTATCCTCGTCATCGTCATCTCCAAAAGAACATTCCATATCCTTTGGATCAACATACGGTGAAAATCTAGGATAGGTAGGAAACTAAACAGCAAGCTCACCCTTCAGGAATCTAACAAGAGACTCAGAATACTGAGCATCATAATCACTCTTCCTTTGGGTATACTCAGAAAGATGATCGATCTTCTTATCGATCGTATCTACTGTACAATGAGTTAGAAATAACTCATTCTGCTGCTCCATAAACTGATCATGCAAAGACTCCTAGAAACTAGATGGTGGCTCAGTAGTAGAAGTAGAAGGTCTAGAAGTAGAAGCTCTACCAGAAGCATGTAATGAACTAGAAGGTGTAGTAGATCTCTTACCTCGTTGTCGGTCATAGATACTGACGCTTTCTCTTCCTATGGGCTTTATAGACTTGATCTTTTCCTCAGAAAGCTCAGCAACTACTCCAGCATCTTCACACAGAGAATATATCAAAAATGGAAATCCAAGTCCAGCAGAAGTGCTAGAGTGAGTAGTTGCCTCTACAAAATCTTAAATGATACTTCCTACATCAATCAGCTTCCTCTCTTGTATGTGGATAAAAATTCTAGGATTGTATTAAGTGCTATGTTTGTTTTAATGAATATAAGTTTGTGTTTGTGTGAAATTTGTTTTGAATCGATGAATATTAAACATTTGAATTGGAATATTGGAAGATTTATGTGGAAGAGAAAATTATTTTGAAGAGATTAAGGGCGATTAATGAAGTAGTTTAAAGCATATACCTTAATTGTGAAAATCTGGGTATTGGCAGCTAAGTGCCAGAGTGCCAGCGCTTAAGCGTCAGATATCGCGGCTAAACGACGAAGGGTTCACACTTAGGCGCCAGTTCGCAAAAATAGGTTCCTAGCAGTTAAAAACCCATGAATCGCCATTTTAACTCCCCTTTTCATCTTCAACCCATCGTTTGCACACGAGAGAGTCTAGGGCATCCTTGATTTGGACTATTTAAGAGCCGATCTCAACAAAAATTTGTAGATTTGGATTCCTTGAGGTAAGAACACTACACCTAAGTTAAATCTTTTTATTTTCACCATGTATTTTGAGTACATTTTGAAAAATCTTAAAATCATTATTCATGGTGAAAATTTGAGGAAAAACTTAAGAAATTGCTTGGATTTAGTGGAAACATCTTTTGGAAGATAATTTACCAAGTTTAGTTTGATTTTGGAATTGATTATAAATTTTTTGTGAATTTTTAGAGATGGCTCCAAAGTCAAAACGCACAAAAGGAAAGACAAAGTTTGATTCTGACAAATTTGTTAGTGCGAGTGCTGAGGAACGATACGTTGATGTGTTGCAGTCATGTAAATTGATTCATGAGAGAGTGTTCAGTAAGCCAGGAGAAGTAATTGAAGATATGATTGCTACGAGGAACTGAGAGAACTACTGTTGCTTCTCCGCTGTTGCTGTTGTTTCTGTTTTTAGAGAATTTTATGCGAATTTGCCTGCATCAGAAGAGAATTTGGTGATGGTTAGGGGGCAAGATGTGGACTTTTCTTCTGGGGTAAATAACACTTTCTATCAACTGCCTCCTGCTATGTTTTGTTTTTATTCTAATTTTCATCCAACGGAGGGAGAGTTAGATGAGATAATGGGATTTTTGACAGATGGAAGAGGATTATGGAAAATAACAAATGAGAGAAGAGCGAATTTCCCTGCTTCCAAATTAATTGCCACTTCTAAGGCATGACATTATTTTATCTCTTCTAAACTATTGCCTTCAAGTCATACTAGTGAACTGACGAAGGAAAGAGCTATTTTGAACCATTGCATTCAGTAAGGGAAGCCTATAGATATTGGAGCGATCATTGATGATTATATTGTGAATTGTGCCAGATCTACCACTTCTGCAAGCATGGGATTTCCTTCCCTGATTCATTCATTATGTGAACAACCTGAAGTGAAATTTGAAACTTGGGAAGAGGTACTTCAGCCTTTGAAACCTATCACCAGTGTAAACATTGGAGCTTACAATGTACATTCAGAATTTGGCTGGAGATGAGGATTAGGTAGGGCTTCTACTGCTTCTGCTTCTGCTTCTTCAGCATCTACTTCTCTTGCTACAACTTCACGTGCTTCATCATCTACTGATTCACAGAATGGTTTATTAAGAAAATTTTTGAAGAAAGTGAGTCTTACTCGAGAGCATATGAAATATATGGATGGTAAGATCGATAATGTGTAGAGATATATTGTAAAACATGATGAGTATGAGGAGAATTATCAGCATTATATGGATTGACTGATTAGAGGTGATCAGAGTGGTGAGATGCCCCCTCATCCATTCTGCATACCTTAAGTGTCATCTAGGGATTGGAACGATCAGGATGATGATGAGGAGTATGATGAAGAGTAGATGTATGTTGTTTGTTTTAGTTGTTGTGTTATTGTGTTGTGTTATTGTATACTTTGTCAAGTATTTTGTTTGATGATTGTGCTGTGATGTGAACTCTGATAGTATGCAGATTGTAGTTGTACTATTTATCTGTTATGCATATTCAGATGTATTGTTGTTGGATTGATGTTTTATATGTTGCTTTGAGTGTAGTGTGTGTGGTAGTAAATGTTTTAATGTGTATGTTGTACTAGAGTTTTTTTAGGGTGTACTTTAATTCTAAAACTGTTAGGAGATTAGAGAACACTATAGAAACTACTATTTAGGAAACCGCATGCTTAAAAACTTTACAAAAAAATCTACCACTAATGATCCACTTGATATTTATACTTGCAATTATGATATGAAAATTGGCAACAACGACAAAAAGATTTCTCTGCCGGATATATATGCTTATGATTTTGATATGAAAATTAGGATTTATAATGGGATACTACGCAAGTATACATATCATTTATCATGTAATTTAGGACTTTCTGATTAAGCCCGAGATATCAAACCCACAGGGGAAAAATCATTAAAGAAATAAGGAAATTATCTTTTTACTTTCTTAATTGGATTTTGAAAGTATATTTTAATTTTGAAAAGTTTGATAGTTGATTTCAATCTTTAAATTTTCTTATAAAAGTCAAACAAGAAATTAAAATGATAATAACTCGTAAACATGGTATGAAAAACACTACTAACTAGAATATCTTTTTCTTTCCTTTATAAAGTATTAATAATTATGAGAGTATTGTTGTGGAAGTATTTAAATTTGTTGTGATAAATAGAAGCAAATGTATTCTTTACCCTTACTTGGTTCCATAAAGAACATTGAGTTAATTTGAAACTTTATCATTTTGAACATGGTTAGGTAGTAAAGATACCAGCTCTCACTCTAGAGTTTCCTCATTTCTCTCTACCCGGGCTAACTTCTCATAACAAAATTAAAAAATTCAAACCAAATTAGGTGCTTTTAGCCTATCACACTAAAAATCCTCTAATTTTACTCCCCTTTAAAACATCTTCTAATATATTGCATTCAATTATATGAACTACAATTTTCACCCATATAATTGTATGTGATTCTTACTAACTTTTATGAGACAATACCGCATTAGATCTTACATAATCTCACCACAAATTTTACATCTTAACATGCCAAATTAAGAAGTAAATAAAGTTTATAGAATCAATCTTCACAACTTCTTCCAACTTTAAACACATATACATTCCACAACAATTTTTCATGAATTATTTACTTCTTTATTTAAGAAAGAAAAATATAAAGTAAACTACTCAAAATGTATTGAGAAAATACAAAAACACATTGATTGGAAATTAAAAACCATAAGAAAAATAACAAACACAATAAGTATTAATTAAAAACTAAATGTAAGAACAAAAGTAAACACTTATCTGAAAAATCCTCTCCACAAGACTCAGGAAGTTCCTCTGAAACTTTGACTCTTCACTAAACTACTCCTCAGATCAAGTCTCCCAACTCTGATGACTCAAAACAAACTTCAGACTTCAATAAAAACTAAACTAAAGGAAAGAAAAATAGTGGGAAGAAGAAGGCTTCAATCCTACCATTTTCTCTTTTCTACTCTCTACTCCTACTCCTAATGAAAACTCTTGTAAAATACAATAAAAACTCTATAAAAACTCTCTTCAAAATGCAATGGAAGAGCCCCTAATATTTTCTAAGAATATCTTTAAAAATTAAACGAAAAGGTGCCTTAGTGTCTCTTCAAAATGTGTCAAAATTCGATGTATCCACCAAAGAATGCATCCCTTCATCAAACTTGCCACCCAAAGGAAGTTATGGAAGTTACCACCAAAGTTGCATCCCATCCCTATTGAAAATGGCGCCAAATTCAAGTCAATCTCGATTTTTAACTGTGGCGGCTAAGGGCCGGCCCAGCGGCACATAGCCGCTAGTGCCCAAATTTTCATTTTTCATTTTTTTGCTCCAAATTTTATCCAATTTTGCTCCTTTCATCATAATCACTGATTTTCATCATACCTATAAGAAAAACACAAAATACCTTCCATTAAAGTTCAATATCATCAAAAATAGGTATAAAAATATGCATAAAAAATACTATATATTTTAGGTGTATCAAAATCCCCAAACATAAAATGTTACTTGTCCTCAAGTGACAGTTCATCTCATAGAAAAATTTTAACATGCAAATTATGTAATGAGTTTCTTAGGAAGATAACAAATTTTTGTTCTAGAAATGAAATAGTCCAATTTAGAAAAATTTCAGTTATTAAGGACAACTTAAAGTTTAGAAAGTTCTGAAGGATAGCAAAATGACAAATATAAGTCTCTTTCTAATTCAGAAATATTTGTAGATTCTTCAAAATATAGGATTCAAAAATCTTATTTTTCTCACTTAAAAATCTATATTTGAAAATAATTTTACTTACTATATTGTAACCTTAAGCTTTAGATTTTCTCTGAACTTATATGTTAAACTTTAGGTATGGAACCAATTTTTTATTAGACACTTAAATCCTCAAGCTTCTCCTCCTTTTTTACATACTATTTTTCACTTTTTCTGTTTCTTTTTCTTTTCTTTTTCTTTTTCTTTTTTTTCTTTTTCTTTTTCTATTTTTTCTTTTTCTGTTTTTTCTTTTTCTAAGGCAAGGATTACTATATCTGGATAGGCCTTTAATGATTTTGAATTCCACCCTTCCATTTAAAATAAAGGTCAAATATATATCTTTAACTTAAAAATCATAATAATAGTATTTGAAAATTATTCCTCAATAAAAGAAATTTAAGCTTTGAAGAATAAAAGTCAAATCTTCTATTTATCCAAAAATATTAAATTTCTTACTAAAGATAGATAGCTAACATCTCTTCACTAAGAAAAATTTTAACTATGTTTTTCATGATTACTATAAATTTTCAACTAAATTTTTTTATTCATTTCTATATTCAAAAATTTTTTCCCCTAATATAGCTTCATATACATAATTGTTCTCAATCAAGAAATAAGATTTATTTTAAGTATTCTTGAAAACAAAAAAAAATTTAGATTTTTGAAAATTTTTTCTGTTTTTAAAATTCCCCCCAAACTTTAACTTTTAGTTAGGATAAAACATTTAAGCCTAAGAAATGATACATCGGTGAGAATTAAAGACTAACATAACATGCTTGCAGGAATTTAAATATCCTAAATATGCATGTATAACAATTTTAACAACAGGAGTAAAATGAAATCAAATTCAGTTTTCTAAAACATTTTCTTTTTATAACAATAAAAGTAAAAATTTCAAAAGACTTCTACAGTAGTGGAGGTTTTCAAAGTAAATACACAGCAACTGAAATCACACTGATACTAGATAGCAAATGGTAGTGGTAGATTATTTTGTAAAGTTTTTAAGCATGCAGTTTCCTAAATAGTAGTTTCTATAGTGATCTCTAATCTCCTAACAATTTTAGAATTAAAGTACACCCTAAAAAAAACTCTAGTACAACATACACATTAAAACATTTACTACCACACACACTACACTCAAAGCAACATATAAAACATCAATCCAACAACAATACATCTGAATATGCATAACAGATAAATAGTACAACTACAATCTGCATACTATTAGAGTTCACATGACAACATAATCATCAAACAAAATACTAGACAAAGTACACAATAACACAGCACAACAACACAACAACTAAAACAAACAACATATATCTACTCTTCATCCTCCTCCTCATCATCATCCTGCTCGTTCCAATCCTTAGATGGCACATAAGGTATGTAGAATGGTTGAGGGGGGCATCTCAACACTCTGATCACCTCTAATCAGTCTATCCAAATAATGCTCATAATTCTCCTCATACTCATCATGTTTTACAATATATCTCTACACATTATCCATCTTACTATCTATATCTTTCATATGCTCTCGAGTAAGACTCACTTTTATCAAAATTTTTCTTAATAAACTAGTCTGTAAATCAGTGGATGATGAAGGATGTGAAGTAGTAGCACGAGAAGTAGATGCAAAAGAAGCAGAAGCAGAAGCAGTAGAAGCCCTACCAAATCCTCCTCTCCAGCCAAATTCTGAATGTACAGTGTAAGCTCCAACGTTTACACTGGTGATAGGTTTCAAAGGCTGAAGTACCTCTTCCCAGGTTTAAAATTTCACTTCAGGTTGTTCACATAATGAATGAATCAGGGAAGGAAATCCCATACCTGCAGTAGTGGTAGATCTGGCACAATTCACAATATAATCATAAATGATCGCTCCAATATCTATAGGCTTCCCTTGCTGAATGCAATGGTTCAAAACAGCTCTTTCCCTCGTCACTTCACTAGTATGACTTGAAGGCAACAATTTAGAAGAGATAAAATAATGCCATGCCTTAGAAGTGGCATTTAATTTGGAATCAGGGAAATTCACTCTTCTATCATTTGTAATTTTTCATAATCCTCTTCCATCAGTCAAAAATCCCATTATCCCATCTAACTCTCCCTTCGTAGGATGAAAATTAGAATAAAAACAAAACATAGCAGGAGGCAGTTGATAGAAAATGTTAATTAACCTAGAACAAAAGTCCACATCTTGTCCCCTAACCATCACCAAATTCTCTTCTGAAGCAGGCAAGTTCACATAGAATTCTCTAACAAAAGTAATAACAGCAACAACGGAGAAGCAACAGTAGTTCTCTCAGTTCCTCCTAGCAATCATATCTTCAATTACTTCTCCTGGCTTACTGAACCCTCTCTCTCAGGAATCAATTTACGTAACTGCAACGCATCGACTTATCGTTCCTTAGCCCTCGCACTAACAAATTTGTCGGAATCATACTTCATCTTTCCTCTCGCGTGAAAATGATGGGTTGAAGATGAACAAGGGAGTTAAAATGGCTATTCACGGGTTTTTAACTGCTGGAAACCAATTTTCACAAACAGGTGCTTAAGCACGAACCCTTCGGTGCTTAGCCGCGAAATCTGGTGCTTAAGCACCAGCACTCTAGCGCTTAGCCGCCAATACCCAGATTTTCACAATTAAGGTATATGCTTTAAACCACTGTTGACCTCATTTTTGAAGAGGTCTTCTCTTCTTCTTTTTAGTACTTAGGATCTAGCCTTAGGCTTTTCCTTTGACTATCTTAGAGGATTAGAATTGGGACCCACCACTTAGAAATTCAAACCACTTCTTAACTCCCCGCAAACTCCACAAACTCGACTATAGACCCCTAATCACCCAGAGGGTCGAAATCAAATGTGGAAGTTTAAAGGATGAGTTCCTATAGGACTCTTTCGGCCTTAGGACTACCCCAGGTGGCCTGTCCGGTGAAGGGCCGACTTACACACACACTACACCTATACACTACACTTTCACACACATCCTAGAAACACAACCATACCTAACTCGACCTCCTGACTCATAAAGGTGATCCACATGGATGGTCCTTAACCCCTAAGCCCTTGGCTAAGAGGGTTAGGAACAACATAGTGGATGCCTTAAATGAGTCCCTTCATGGCTCATGTGGGCTTGATATGGCTTCATGGCTCAACCAAAATGATTTTATTCCACTTACATTTACCCAATCTTCAATTTTCCAAATTTTCAATTTTTGACCCCCGGGACCCTACACCCGCCTAGCCTACCCAAAGCCCTTGAAATTACCCAAATTTTTCAAATCACCCAAAATTCCTCAAAACCAATCCCAAACATTTCCACATTACTCAAATTGATCATTCATAGCCAAAAATATAAAAAATTCCAAAAATACCTCCCAATACCCTCCAAATACCCAAAATACCCCTCTTGACCCAGAAAATCCTAAATATTCCCAATTTCATTTTTTTCAACTACACCATGGGCCAATTTTGTCAATTTACCCTACGTTTGTCAAAACCCCCAATTTGACTCATTTTAACCCAAAATGAACCCAATGTCAAGCCAAACCTACCCAATCGACCCAAATTCTGGTCCAATTCAATTCTAAACTTCAATTCAACATTCCCAACACCAATCTAGACCAAATCCAAGTCCAATTTGATTGACATTTGAATCCAATTTCACTTTTGGCCTTAAAGCCCAATTTGGACCCATGACCCAAACCTAATACAAACTAACCCAATTCAACTCCAATTAACCCCAAGCCTTTTCTAAACCTTCCTTAGCATCCCAACAAACAAAACAATAACATGATTTGCCAAAAATTTGGACCCAAACCCCACTAAAATTCAACCCAAAACTAAAAGGCCCAATTTTGACCTAAACCCAAACCTAACCCAAATAAGCCCAAACCCAAAAATGAAGACCCAACCAAAGCCAAAACCTCTTTGAAACACTCCCATAAACATTTCCCAACATTAATTTTACATCAATTTCAACCCTAGCACAACATTGGCCCAAATTAGCCCAATTTGACCTACATTGGCCCATTCACCAAAGAGGTCCAAATCCAACCCAAACCTAGCCCAAACACTTCAAATTTATTCCAAATCATTCATGAAACATTCCTAAACTAAATTCAACACTTATTGGATCCAATTCTTTGTAAAATTCTCATCCTAAAATAAAAAAAAACCCACTTCCATAAATCACTTTAAAAGCCCACCTTCACTAAATTTCAAAGGCCCAAAGCCCACATGACAACCCTATATCATCATCCATTGGATGAAACCATCTCCTAAGTTCTAAACCCATGATAAAATAAATCCAAATCAAGCCTCATGCCAAATCACCCCTAAATGCCAAAATTCACAAAATCCTTCTCCATGAAAGTTGACTTAACTTTTCCCAAGCCAAATGGAGCCATGAAGCCATGCATGAGCCCCATGGGAGCCATGAGAGCCACGGAATCTACTTTCCACCTCACCAAACCATTAATGGAAAGAGAGGGATCTCTTTCTTAAACCCTCTTAAACCCTTTTTACCTTAATCATGTCACACACTAAACCATGCTTAGCCACCTCACCATGGATGGAGACCACACCATTTTCTCTTGGTCGACCCAAGTGACTCTTTTCAGCCCAAAACCAGGCCTTGGGTGGTGAACCTAGCTCAAAACCATGGGTTGACTCATTTGAACCCAAAATAGCCTTCCCCCCATTCCATTTCAATTCAACTCCCTTACACATGTCCATGGCCAATTGACTGCACTAAGCCCCAGCACTGACCTCCCTGACCTTGAGGGTGACCTGACCCTGGCCGGCCAGCCACCACAGCCTCCGGAAACCACCAGGCCGAGAGAACCCATGTGAGCCAATGTTTGGGATTCCCACTTGCTGAGCTGCCCCATGCCCAATGGCCATCATGGCTATTCTTCCCTTGACCTAAGCAGCTGATCCCAAGCCTTAAACCCCCCTGGGAGGCCCTCCACCATCTCCTATTTAAACCTCACCTCCTCTCGGCCATGAGAGGTGCTGAACCAGACCTTACTGAAACCCTACCAATATTGCTACAGACCACTCTCCATACTTAGAGCAGTTGATCCCCAGTGACAATTTGCCCTAATCCCCACCAACAGAGCCCAATTTCTCAGCCAAAATTCCACCCAAAACCAGGACACTTCTCCATAGTGGATCAATCCCCAAATTGATTGGTCCTACACCTTCACCAGACCAAGGGAAGAAGTCCGCCAGCAAAAGCCCCCTCTCCAGGCCATCCATCTGTTCCAGACTCCAAGCTTTGTGATCGAGCTTGGTCGAAATCATACCTAGACAATTCACCGAGCCAAAGGACTTCATCCGGAGCTTGCTTGGACCCAATCGAAGGTGACACAACCCTCAGATTGAAGCCACACTTCTCTGAGCAAAGGTATGAGCTAACTCTTTATCCCAAGCTCCTGGAGATTCTCAATTTCAAATGCCTTAATTTCAATGCATGATCACCGTATAGATGTATTCGTCTCTTCAAGAAGAATCCATAGAGCACAAGAACATGAAAATTTGTTAAGTATTGATTGAGATATTAGGGATTTAGTTTGGACGGTTCTCGGGTTAGGAGGCTTGGGGACGATGAACGGATGCCGTTCATTTAATACACGCGTGGACGGAAGGCCAGGATCGCGCCGGATGAGGAGACGGAACTATACAGCGGGCCCCCGGAGCGCTGAGTTGGATGGCGGCGCCGAATCAGAAGACGACGCGTGTGCATTCGGAGCTGCCGAGGATGGCGTGGCGCCGCGTGGATAAGTAGAAAAATAGGTTTTTTTCTATTTATTTAATTCCCTAAACTTCAAAAATGCATAACTTTGTGTAGGAAAATCAGAAAAATAAAATAAAAATACCATCTTGCTTAGTGAACAGAGGAGAATAATGTGGAAAAGAAATCATTTAATTTCATCAAGTAGTTTATTTTTAATAATTTATTTACTCTCTGCATTGTTTTAATTCTCCATGCATATAGGAAATTCACCATGGCATGAGACCATAGGGCTTTTGAAGCCTCTGAATTTGGGAACATTCCCCGAATCTTCCAAAGTCAGAGGCCATCCCTATGAGAAGTTATTGATTTTTCAAATTCATGTTGCTGTTTTGAGTATTTTAAATCCAATAATTAGCATGTTGTGAAATAAATTCTAGGAAAATTTGGTGATGTTTATTATGACTAGAGGAACCTAGGAAAAATAGGTTTTGAGTTAATCCACTTGGAATAACCTTAATTGGCTTAAACACCCAAAATATGTCCTTAATTAATTAGAGCTAATCATACATCAAATTGACTCAAAATCAATTCTCCACTGACCTTTAGGATCAGAGGAACCCACCATAATAATTTGAAGTCAATTGGACTTGGTTAGCCTTACTAAATGGGTTGATTAAGCCATTTAGCCAATTTAAACTTTAAAAATTCATAACTTTCAAAATACTTTTCAAAAATTCACTAAATTGGTTTTGGAGCCTCTCTGATATCAGGGGAATTTAAGAAAATTAAAATTTCAATTTTCTAAAAAAGTTGATTTTTTGTATTATTTTAATATTTTAATAATTAAAAAAATAATAAAAATTAGAAAAATAATAAAATTCACCAAAATGTCACATTTTGAATTTTAATCACTTAAGAACAAACCCCATATTTTTCTTAGGTCTATTTGACGAGATATTAAATTTTAAAGCCCTAAGGTAATTTTAAAATTAAAAAAAAATGTATTTTTTAGCATTTCCACTAAAATAATTCTAATAAATCAAAGAAAAATCAGAAAATTGTAAAAATTGATTCTCTAATTTTCTTGATATCAGAGAGATTTTTGGAAAATATAAAATTCATTTTTAAACCTTTATTTTATTTTTAAATTAATTAATACTCCAAAACTCAAAATAATTATAATAAAAAGAATATAACTAAAAAAATCACCAAAATTGGTCCAAGTGGTCCTCTAGTCATTAGGAATGTCTCATAATTTTCTTAAGGATAGAAACTTTCCCTTGGTTATATTATTAAATTTTCCTTGAAAATCCTTATTTTCCACCAAAAATAATTACATAAATAAATTAAATATAGAAAAATCACATTTTCTCCTCTAATGCCTTTATTGACATATGAGTGAAGCCACATAAAAATTTCAAGTTCATTTAAGCTCAATTTCATGAATTATGAAATTATTAAGCTTGAAGGGCAAAATGGTAATTAAAATTTTAACCCTTAATTAAAACTTTAGGTTTAATAAAATTAAAAAGTAAAATATTTGATCTTAATCTGATTTGGATGATTGAAATTTAAATAATTAAAGAGTAGAAACCTACTAAACAATTTAAAAATAATTGAAATGAACTTTAATTAAATAATTGATTAAATTTGGAAGAATAATAAAATTGGAATTATTAAAATAGGGATATTATTAGGAAGAGATTTGTTCTTTAATTTAAGGATCCCTAAATTAATCATCTTAATAATATTTAATTCCTAAGTAAAATGATAATTCAAATTTAAGATTTAAAATGTTAAAAGACTTAATCATTAAATTAAATTAAAGTTAAATTATTTAAATTAAACCCTTTTAAAATTTCAATTAAATTAAAATTAAAAATAAAATTAAATTAAAATTTAAAATAATTTGGATTAAATAAAATCAAATTAAAACAAATTAAATTAAATTAAATTAAATTAAATTAAATTAAATTAAATTGAAGTAAATTAAAATTAAATTAAATTAAATTAAATTAAATTAAATTAAATTAAAATTAAATTAAATCAAATTAAATTAAATTAAATTAAATCATATCAAATCAAGTTAAATTGAATTAAATTAAATTAAATAACAGAATCAAGTTAAAATTAAAATCAAATTAAATTAAATTAAAATCAAATTAAATTAAATTAAAATTAAAATTAAAACTAAACCAAATTAAATTAAATTAAAGTTAAATTAAATTGAATTAACAATAACATCACCTAAGACATAAAGTAATTCAAAAAAATTAAGTATGAAGCAACTTGAACATTATTCCAAATTTAAACCCGTTAACTGAAATTAAATCATAAACCATTTGAACATCAATTTGCCCTCGAAAGTTTTTGTTGTCATAACTCCTAAACAGAACGTTAAATAAAATTCCCGGATAACAACAAAACTTGAATTCCCGGATGATAAATTCATTTGTATAATTGAATTCATTTGGACTTAAAACAATTCTAGCAATATTGAAAATATGTTTAAGATTCTTCTTAAGTACTTCCTCAATATGATAGGATATTTATAAGAACAATTGTACATAATTGTTCTTTGATGAAGAAAATTGTCCTCAAACCAAAACACAAGAACCTAGACGTCATAGGAAATGACTAGCTATAGGATTAGGAATTTGGTAGAAAACCATAACCCTTCCCTTAGCTTTACTGAGGAACTTGCTTTAAATGCTTAAATATTCTAAATCGTGTTTAAGTGCGACTTGGGATGACGGGAAGACCCTCCAGGTACGCTTTTATTTTATTGTAATTTACCTTATTGCAATTTATTTAATCGCATCACACTTACTTTTCTTGCATGATAAACAACTGTTGCATGAAAACCCACACCTTTAGGATAGTCCCTAAAACTGAAACCAAAAATAAATTAAAATTCATTGCAAGATAAAATTCACCGCCACAACATTTCAAAATATAAAACAACTCAAAATTTAATCATAAACAGAACACAAAACTACATACAACTAAATTAAAACGTCTTGTTGGATGATCGGGAATACCTCGGATGATGTAACCTACGTGTTGCTAACGGGATTTCCCATGGTCTAAATGAAAGTGTGGAACTCATTTAGTTGAGTTTAGCAAATTCATCTGGACTAAGTGAATCCGATAAAAATAACGATGCCGGAAGGATGGAACCGTGGGATCTTAACCGGCGTTGTTATAATCAACTTTAAGATTTGTTTAATTAAAATATTAAAAAACACCTGGAAATTAAGAATTTCTCTAAACCAAAACACTTTTCTCATCTCCTGATTTATGACTTCTATAACTAAACCTCTCGCAACAACAAGGAGCTCGTAGCATGGTGGGCAACGACGACCATCGTCATCAAGCAAAACTCGGATCTACTTCAACAAAACTTTCTTAGAATTAAATAACCAAACCATAGGACTTCGAGGTAGTTTGCCTAGTGCAACATAAATCCTCAATCTTCTGCAAGCATTTGCATTCGCAAATTAAGCCCTAACCGGTCTTAGGATTCCGAGGTAGTCATCCGATATGACATAAACCCTCATATCTTCTAGGCTATTTGTGTGATCACATCATACAAATATAAGTCCTAATTAATTAAAAATTGGCAAGATCAAAACATTAAATAAACATTAGGGCCTTCCTAAATTCAAGCCAAACAATAGGATAGTCGGGAAATTACCGAAGTTCGCTTCGAATCTGTGATTTCTCCTACCTTTCTTCCTTTGAATTCCCAAAACAAAATGTTCCAAATTTGATCCATTCCCTATTGAAATTCCAAAATTCAATCCTCGAAAACTTAAACTTTGAGATTCTTGAGAGCGGAATTATTGATTATTATCGAGAGTTTTCTTAGGTGATTCCCGTCACTTAAGATGTAATTAACTATAGGGGCTTGCCCTTATAGTGAATTTTAAGAACCCGAATAATATAAACCCCGTTTAATGCTTTCATATTAAGCGTGGAATTTGTCGGCTTATAAAATTGGTTCGCAGACCAAATGGATGTCACAAATCTTCTAGTTTATTTAATCTAGCCCCATTACCAAACAGTGTGTCTATTCTTCGAGATAGATACACAGTTTGTGATGCGGTGCTCGTTTATATAAACTATTCGGGATGTGAAATCAGTTTGATTCCATATCTTAAAATTTTCAAATTATTTTCAAAATTAAATACTACTTTTCAAATTATTTATTTAAATTAAATTAAAAATTCGCCGACAATTTCTGTTAGGCGACCCCCTTTTCAAAATAAAGTACACAAACCTAAAAATAAGCCGTACAGCTTCTGGCGACTCCGCTGGGGAGTATTCCTCTCTCCATTTTAATCAAACAATTTTGCTCTCAAAAATTGGTAGTGTATCCATGTTCCTAGTGGATCAAACTACCCTTCTTTCCGTTGGAATACTATGTTCATTTCTACCTTGAACAAGTATAGCCAATATTCTCTAGGATTTAGGAGCCACTGTTTAGACACCCCTAAACAGAGAGGTTCCGAGATCCTTTTACCTCATTTCTGAGGTGGGGTGGACCCCCAATAGGTATTAGTTTAGGAGCGGTCTTGCGGGTCGAAAAGTTTCTACAAGACTTTCTCTTCCTTTTCCAATTCCTAATCAATTCCTTTTACCCTTCCTACAACTCTCCTTCTTTTAATAATTCTCCTTCCTAACGAACAAATCTTTCCGAAAAAATAATTTTCTTTTAATACCACAGATACACTAAGATAAACAGAAATGTGTTCGGACTCTTTCTTTTTCGTCATAAGTTTTACGACAAGAAGAAGCACGATTCGGAGACTAACACTTGGAATCTGCCCTGCAGAAATGGAAGCCCCAAAACTGATCTTCTCCTTCGTCAACGGACTGGACCTGGCCGTGTTCAAGGACGAACTGCCTGATAATGGAATCATTCGATTCGGACAAGGATTCGGGGACACCGACATCAAAATCCCCGACGTCACTCTCTTTTCACTCACAAGCAAAGTACCAGAAACTGAGAAGCCGTTGATTGAGTTTAACCTCAAGTCAACTCATGAATTTCCTCCTCTGCAAAAGATTCCAACTGAGAGGAGTACTGCTATTCACAGAAGGACTGTTGTTGCTACCCCCACTAGTCTAGTTGTCTCTGCACCTACCCCAGCTTCTGCCAGACTAAAGGGGAAGGAAATTCAAAACTATGATGAACTTATTACCGTGGAGGATACCGATCTTCCTGTGAAACCTTCTGTTTTTGAAATCGGGTCCAGCTCGAGGATTCCATCATTGACAGGGACTCGGAGAAGGAACAAAAGTAGAAGGATTGCTAGAGAAGCCGTAGCCGCCGAAGTTGCTTTCCTGAAGAAATCCCAGAACTGACCGAGTATACACCGCTGCCTGAATACATACCACTTTTGGGAGGAAGCAGGTTCCATCCCCTCTCCGCTGCAGAGGATGAGGAAAATGTTTGCAAGATTGCTGCCGCATTGCCTCAGCCCGTATATTACAACGATAGCCGTAAGAAAAGGGCTAGAATTACGCCATTTGCTCGACTACAAACCCTGATAAAAAAGTTAGCAAAGAAGGAAAAATGCCCTGTATCAGAAATTTTAAGAAGGATTGGGCGGGTGCCAGCCAAGTCCCATCTTGGGCCGCGAGTAGGACCTGCTATCGCTGCGGAAAAGCCGAATAAGAGAATGAAAGCTAGTCCAACTGTCGTTGTTTCAGGACTACAAATTATGGAGGATACCACCTTCCAGCATTTGGCTGACAGACCATCCGGTCCCAGACCTTCTGCTGCTAGGAGGATGGTATGGCATCCCACAACCGGGCAATTAAGATTAAAACAATAACCTGAGAAAGAAAGTCTCATCAGGAGACTTTAGTCCGAAGAAAGCGCTACAGCAGTAAAGGGGACTCATGAGAAGGAAACCCAACAGTTATCACATGACAACTGCAAGGATGTACAAAAAAGACCACTAGAAGATGCTATGGAAAAGCTAAGAACTGATATTCGGCGATTAGCAAGAGAAAGAGAAGAGAAATTCGGAGATGAAGTTGACTCGTCAGAATTCATGGATGATGAATATGCATAAATTAACATGGTTGAAACATGAGCTTCGTCAGCTTCACAAGGTGCTCCTGCAGCCACAGAAAGAGAGGAGCCGGAAGTAATGAGGAGGCAGCTTCAAGAGAAAGATGATACAATCGCCCAAATGGCAAAAAGGATGGAAGAGATGGGCAGCAGCCCTAGCCACTCTCCGAGTCGAGTTCAACCCCAGAGAGAAACACCCCCAGAAGTCATTCACATTGTAGAAGGAGGAAAGGAGATTACGTTCGTTAACGGGGATGATCAGTTAAAGAAAGATGCAACACAAAGCATGATTCCGGAAAAGGATATTAAGAGCATGGTGGAACAGCAGGTGTGAGAAGCCTTAGCACAATCAAAGAGCGGGACATCCATTTGGACAGGTAGACCTTACCACCGAAGAATTCGACGCCGTCCAATATCCGAAAGGCTTCGTACAACCTCTCGTTCAAGACCTTTGATGGAACCGGAAACCCTCGGCGAAGATGTTGCACATTTTCACGCCGGTTGTTGCAATGCCGGCGAAGTGATGCCTTACTCTTCGGACAATTTGTCGGCAGCCTATCGTGATCGCCTTTGATTGGTATGCGAATTACGTAACGGTTCGGTGAAAACATTTTCGTAACTAGAGAACCTCTTCATCAAGCGATTTGCCGGAGCTCGGCACCACATCACTATAGGTGATTCGAGTGGTAGAGAAGCAGAAGCCAAACGAAACTTTGGTGGACTACATACTTCGATGGAGGAACCTAAGTATGAAGTGTGAGCCACAGCTACAAGAACAGCATGCAGTCGGCATTTTACTGAAGAGCATTCATGGCCCGATAGCACTTCTCCTCAAGGGATTTACTATTAAGAATTTTGAGAAGTTGTTAAGAAAGGCCGAAAGATTGCAGGAGGAGGCGAAGCAATTAAGTTTCACTGACAAAACAGAAGCCCGTGAAAACTTTTGAAAAGAAGTCTGGGATAATTGCAGCAGTCGACAAAGGCAAGCAACCGATACAAATATCGTCAGAACGGCCGCAACAACCTCAACAGAATTACCAGCAGCCCCGACCCAGCTATTAGTCATCTCTACAGTATGAACAACCGCCTCGTCCGCAACGTATGTTAAGGGAGCTTCTGAGCAGGGAGTATCCGTTCAAGAATGAGGCGAGTGCCGAAAATGTTCCGCGGTCCGATGAAGACTCCGCATTTCCAACTCGCTGGAACCTAAGAGACCGGCAGAAGTCAATAAGAAAGGTGATCCCAACTTTTGCCCTTACCACCGGATGCTTGGACACATGATAGAAGATTGAATTACCTTCAAAAGTTGGCTCAACGACAATCTTTGGAAAGGGAATATAACGATCCCGAAGGAGTACATGAAGGAACCCCAGAAAGGAGGTTCCGTCAATGTTATCTCGACGGATCTCATTGTGCCGATAGACCCCTATGCGACTGATGATGGATGGGCTACCGCTTGGACAAGGTCTTCGAAAAAGATTTTGGATCACATCCAAACCGCTTCGGTGCGAGCCTCAATTCAGAGTTCGAAACCTGTTAAGTCGACACTATCACTTGCGATAGAAGAACCACCTCAACAGGAGACAATTGAAGAGAAGAAGAAAATCGACGAAGAAGAGAAGACCGAGGCTCCTAAGGCTGGACTAGGGGCCGCTTATCCTAGGATAGTTGTTTCCGATTCGGGGAGAAATCCCTCGAACCTCCGACTCTGTATGATTATCTGCTCACTTCGGTGGGATCTTATAATGAGAAGGGTTATGGCGTTGGCTACGTTTTGACTGTTTCTAATGATTACGTAACTAGCGACAATTCGGACATCGATTTCAATACAAATGACAATTCTCAAATCATACACAATCTCGACGATCACAATGACGAAGAAGACATCCATCAAGGAGGCTACGAGAGTTCAACAAGCAAAGAATCTATTTGCGAGTTTAGAGGAGCTCCAGTCACAATAGAGTTAGAGCCTTCAGACTCTGAAGCTAATCCAGAAGAACCTGTCATTCCGATTCAAGAGGAAACACCAGCAAACTCAATACTAGAGTCAAAAGAAATTACAGAAGTTAACTTAAGAAGTGGAAGAGTTCTACCTCCGAGAATGGGTCCAAAGGACAAAAGAAAGCAGGTGGTTGTTCAGGAAGAACCAACCCCGGCAGAAGAAATACCCATTCGAGAAGAAGCCGAGACACATGAAAATAAAGTGGACTACAATGTGTTAGCCCATCTTAGGAAACTACCGGCCAAACTGAGCATCTACGACGCTCTCATCTTATCAAAGGAGATGAGAGAAGCTCTGATCAAGGCCTTACTTGATCCGGAAATTTTCTTAGCTCAAATGGCAGGAGATTCCTTAGATGAGGTTTGTTCGTTAAAGGAACAGCGAGGTGTCACCTTCACGGACAATGATCTACTACTTGAGACAGCAGACCACAACCGACCGTTGTACATTTCAGTTAAAATTGGAAAGTTTACACTCTCCAGAGTATTGGTGGATCCAGGAGCATCAATCAACATAATGAATCCTCGAACGCTAGCATATTTGGAAATTGATGCTCGCGAGCTTGAAGCAGACAAAATGTTATTAAGAGGATTCAACCGTAAAGGAGAAAGAGCCCTCGACTCAATAACACTGCTAATGAAGACCGGTGACTTAGCAAAGACAACCACGAAATTTCACATAATTGATTCAGAAACGTCGTTCAACGCTCTACTAGGCCGACCATGGATACATGAAAACAGGATGGTACCATCATCCCTACACCAGTGCATCAAATACTACGATGGAGGAGAACAGTGCATCAATGGTGACTTACAACCATTCTCCGTACATGAAATTGGAATTCATGAAGATGCAGCTTATTATGCACCTCTGAAGAAAAAAATTTTCTCCAGAGATACCATAACGAATGAAGCAAAGGAAGTTCGGGATGACGAAGAACCTGAAGTTCTAATCCAACAGTCACTCACCATTCCCTTATGGCGAGATGGTGAAGATTTCTCCACAACTTGCATCCGAGGTCGAGGCCGGGGACGAGGAAATGGCAGAGACGTTAGGACAGTTGGATAGAGGAAACCAGCCATCAATGTTGATTGGGAAGATAGTTCTGAAGAAGAAAAAGAGATCAAACAAGAAACAACGACAATAAGTCGGAAGAAGCCGCAATTCAGAATCCCGCTTGAAGATGAAAAGAATGAAGAATATACTATGACCCTGACCCCGATTCATTCTAATAAGATCGAGGGTATGGTGGTCAAAGAGGTACATAGCGGAGGTACAAAGCCCATCAAATTCTACCGTGGTGCTCCTTCCACCAAAATTGAAAATAATGAACAATTTGAAGATGTCACTTCATCAGAATTAATGGAATTACCTTTTGAGTGGTACTCTCCCTGTGTTCAAAATTTAATTCAGCGTGTTTTCTTACCTCGACAATGGACAAAATGTCAATCACAACATTTTGAAAAATTATGAAATAACTCCGGTCGTCTACCCAATTCAAAGCATGGTCTCGGATTCAAGCACGAGTAGGATCGATCGACGATACCGAATTTTGCTTGGTTGTCACTCGCAAGTCCAATGAAGACCGCATGGAAGCTACGAAGAATTCGAAGATTTACAAATTGGAGACGCTCCACCGAATTCGAAGAAGAGATTAAATCTACAATAGATGAGTTAACGGAAGTTAACTTAGGTACTAACGAAGAACCTAGACCTACCTTTGTTAGCTCCTTACTCGATAAAGAAAACTCGAAGAAATAATCAAGTTGTTAATGGAATTTAAGGATCTGTTTTGCTTGGAGCTACGATGAGATGCCGGGTTTAGCTCCGGAGGTCGCAAGTCCATAAGCTAGAGTGGATCCCGCTTCGTCCCGGCCGGACAAGGTCCCAGAAGAATGCGTCTAGAAATCGAACAACAAGTCATACCGAAGTTAAAAAGCTAATAGACGCTAAATTTGTCCGTGAAGAACAATACCCGACTTGGCTAGCCAATGTAGTACCGGTCAGGAAGAAGAATGGTCGGATCGAATTTGTGTGGATTTCGGAGATTTAAACAAGGCATGTCCAAAGGATGAATTCCCTCTACCAATCCCGAATTAATGATCGACATTGCTTCAACACATGAAATATTCTCATTCATGGATGGATCTTCGGGATACAACCGGATAAAAATGGCTCCAGAAGATGAAAAACTTACGACGATTCGAACACCGATCGAGTATATTGCTACACAGATGATGCCATTCGGGCTGAAGAACGCAGGAGCAACATACCAGAGAGCGATGACAAGAATTTTTGATGATCTCATCCATAATCAAGTCGAATGCTACGTGGATGATGTGGTCATCAAAAGCAAAGTAAAGGAAAACCACCTGTATGATTTGAGAATTGTTTTCAAACGATTAAGACAATTTAACCTTAAGATGAATCCCTTAAAATGCTCCTTCGGCGTCACCTCCAGGAAATTCTTAGGATTCGTTGTCCGACATCGTGGAATTGAAATCAACCCAGAAAAGATTAAAGCTATCTTAGAAATGCCGCCTCCCAAAACCTTAAAACAACTACGATCTTTTCAAGAGAAGCTAGCATATCTTCGACGCTTTATCTCAAACTTGTCAGGTAGGTGTCAGCCTTTCTCGGCATTAGTTAAAAAGGACGCCAAATTTATTTGGGAAGAGAAATGCCAGAAGGCCTTCGAGGACATTAAGAAATATTTAATGACACCTCCTGTCTTAGCAGCCCCAGTCTCAGGTAAACCGCTGATACTTTATACCGCGGCTTTAGACGACTCTCTCGGAGCCCTGTTAGCCCAGGTTAATGATGAGGGTAAAGAAAATGCTCTTTACTACCTAAGCCGTCGTTTACTTCCGATGGAAGTAAGGTATACCACAATTGAAAAGCACTGTTTGGCCCTGATCATTGCCGCTCAAAAGCTCAGGCATTACATGCTTTCTCATAAGGTCAACCTGATCTCGAAGTTTAATCCATTGCGATACTTGATGACTCGTCCAACGCTTTCCGACGGACTTGCTAGATGGTCAATGATATTATTACAATTCGATATAACTTTCGTGCCTCTTCGTGCCGTAAAGGGACAAGTCTTAGCAGACTTCCTCGCAGCACACCCTTTGCCGGCAGAATCTCCTCTCAATGACGATTTGCTAGATGAACAAATTATGAGCCTAGAAGACCTTGATGATCGACGTTGGGAATTATATTTCGACGGAGCATCTTCAGCACACAAAGACGAAGAATCGGAAGTGATATTGCCCAGTAAGGCAGGGATCGGATTAATATTTATAACACCGGAGCGGGGGATGTTAAGATACTCCTACCACTTGACAGAGCCGTGTACAAACAACAAAGCAGAATACGAAGCCCTCATAACGGAGATCGGAATTAACTATTCAAATGGGGATAACAAACCTCAACATCTACGGGGATTCGCGAGTTAATCATTCAATAGATCGCTGGACGATACGAATTTTAAAGCCAAGACTCGAGCAATACTTCCAGTATGCCATACAGCTGTTGGAACAGATTCCGAATGTGACGATCTACAAAATTCCCAGAAAAGAAAATGCTTTAGCAGATGCGCTAGCCCATCTAGCAAAAGAATTTGCCTGTTTGCAAGATGAATCAGTGGAAGTGTAAGTTCACGGATGTCAGGTCCTATCACAGCTCGACATAGACACAATACACAAATCAGAAAAGAAGAAGAATCGATTGCAGCGATGACGGAAAACACGAAGATTGGCGACGACCATTACTAGACTACACCGCAAACAGGAAAACTACCGGGCGATAGGTCGCTAGCCCATCGGATCAGAAAAGAACTCGTCCTACGCATTAATAAACAACACGTTATACGGAAGGTCTTTCGATCAAATGTGGCTAAGGTGCCTAAGCGGGTCCGAGGCCCATGAAATTGTTAAATAGGTGCATTCGGGACTCGCATGGCGCTCACCGGTCGGGTCCGAAGATGAAAATGAAAATTAAAAGATTAGGGTACTACTGGCCCTCGATGATGACCGACTGCATGAAAATCGCCAAGAGCTGTCACCAATGCCAAGTGCACGGAGTGGTTCTACACCAACCTCCAAATGTGTTACATCCGACAATTGTGTCGTGGCCATTTGAATATTGGGGCACAGATATAGTGGGTCCAATCGAACCACCATATTCAAAAGGACATCGCTTCATTCTTGCGGCTACAGAATACTTTTCCAAGTGGGCAGAGGCAGTTCCACTCAGAGAAGTGAAAGCACACCACGTGCTACAGTTTTCAAGAACCAAGTTGTCTACCTTTTCGGAGTGCCGCGCGAGATCATCTCGGATAATGGGTCGGCATTCAGAAGCACACAAATCAACAATTTTGTCGGGAGACACGGAATCGGCTGGCGATATTCAACAATTTACTACCCAAGAGCAAACGGCCTGGCTGAGGCTTTTAATAAAACTCTCTTTCAAATTTTAAAGAAAATCTTGGACGATAATAAGAGAAATTGGCACGAGAAGTTATTAGAAGCCTTATGGGCCTAGCGGACAACCTTCGAACTCCTACTCGAAGCTACACCTTACGCTCCGGTGTATGGGTCCGAGGCGAGTGTTACCCTTAGAGGTCCGACTTCCTTCACTCGAATTCCGATTGCAAACGAAATCACGACGAAGAGAATGCCAAATTACGACTAGAAGAATTGGAAAGCCCGGAAGGGAAAAGACTTGCAGCGCGGCAGGAGATTTAGAACTATACCAAGCCAAGATGGTTCGAGCCCATGACGGATTGGTCCGCCCGAGAACCTCCAAAGTTGGTGACTTAGTTCTCGTTCTCGAAAGACCTATTCTTGCACACCGCAAGATAGGAGGAAAATTTGAACCCACTTGGGAAGGGCCGTTTGTGGTTGAAGCGAGTATACTCGGGAGGCTCCTACCAACTAGTGAGTGCCAAGGAGAACGACATATGCTTCCGATCAATGGATGATACTTGAAAAAGTATTACGCTACTCGATGTTTCGAAGGAATGAATTATTCATCCCTAGAAGCACGGGCGAAGTAATTACTTATGACTGGGTCCGAACCCAAAAATAATAAAAAATGTGCTAAAATAAATAAAATCATGAATAATAAAGTTTTCCTTGTTTTCTCTTCCATATTAAAATCTCTTTCCGGATCTTATCCCACTTCATTCCTGCTAAATTTAAAAATACAAGAAGTAATAAAAAAATGTCTTTAATAAACATTTTCTTAATGTTCTTGTTCTTAGTACGACCCACGATCCTTTTCCTTGTCTTTTCGCGGGGAAATGTCGAACGGGCGGTTGGTCCCGAACTTTAGAAATGGCGTAAGCCTTGCACTCGACGAAAAGAGGGTGAAAGATGGAGCGATAATAGAGATTGACTCGGACTTCGCACCGGCGGGCCTACAATACAAGGAAAGTGAGTCGGGTCCCGAGTTGATCGAGAGGAACCGCCGGTCGGACGATAATGAAAGTGGGTGGCCCAAGCCACCACTCCGGCCGAGCAAGAAAAGGAAAACAAGCACGCGAAGAAGACAAAAGAATTAAGTACGTAGTCGCTACGGCAGGAGGCGGGCTTGTCGGCGCCGCGCCCACGGAAACTCGGGAAGTACGAAGAGCTACTCTCACGACGAACTCGGCGAAGAAATAGAAATCGCCGTATCCGCAAGATGTTAACTAAACTAGCGACGGACCGGCTCGACGAGGCGGTTGCTACTTGCCGATACGTATACTTCGAGGACTCCGAGTTCACCGGGTACCCGAAGGAAGGAGGCCGGCTCCGAGGATGACGGAAGAAACCGGGGAAATCTCGAGGAGATTAGAAGAAGGAAGGCTACCACGCCACCGGATAAAGCCACTAGTAATGCATAACCTTGTTGCGAGAGCAACCCCGGAGGATGTCCCGACGGACACCATCCCCGAGGAGCCGAGGTATGCGAGGAGAACGTGAAGGGATTGAGCCATATATCCCACAATACGTCACCGAGCCTCGCCATTTGCGGATTATTCCGGAATACGAGCTAGAAAGAATGCAGAATGTCGAGAAGAAAACTTTTGAATACTTCGAGAGAATCAGAGGCAGGAGGATCAATATACTAGAAGGCCTTGAGCTACATACAGATGTGTTCTCAGAATACGAACAATAACAAATAGTGGACTGCATCCGGGATTTGAAAAGAATGAGCCGAGCAGGCTGCCTAAGAGAAAACACCTACTCAGAACCCCGGAGATGGATGCCAGGGAAAGGGAGAATTACCATACAATGTGGATGCTGCTACAACTTCGCGAGAAGACGGGAAGGGAAACCCACCGGGAATACTCCGTCATGGCCGGGTGGATCCAATACCATTTGTCATCAAAAGGATGGTAAAAAGAATGATAACATGGAGGGTACGCGACGGATTGCATACCCAATAGTTGCATCATTAACATTTACAAGAGGGGTGATCGCATACCCCCGCACATAGATCACCACGACTTTGTCGGACCTTTTGCACAGTTCCTTTTCTGAACGATTGTAATATCATGTTCGGATCTGACCTCCGGATAGCAGGCCCAGGTGAGTTCCGAGGGCCAGTAAAGATACCATTACCGGTAGGTTCCGTCATGATACTGAAGGTCAACGGAGCAGATGTCGCTAAACATTGCATACCGGGAGTACAAATGAAGCGGATCTCGGTTACTTTTAGAAGGATGGATGACGGAAAGCACCTTACCACTTCCGACCGGACCCGGAGCTAGAGAGCCTCCGCCTTACGAGTTGTGAGTTGCATGGAAAATATCACACCTCCAACGTACATCCATACGGCATCCTTGCCAAGGATGGCTTGGAAGGTGATGTTATTGACCATGTACCTCACTATTCGGACATGGATTTCGACGGATACCTTTTTGGATGGATCGACAAAGATCATACATAGTCCGTTTTGAGTCTACATGGATTGTATGAGATGTATTCCGGATCGAGTTGTATGATGTATCTTCGACATGATTGGAATGAAAGTGACTATGTCATATTTTTGGCCTTCACCTCTTTTGTGCAAGTTAATTGGAAAACGCCATTAAAGTTAAATGAACTTCGAACGAAGAACAGAAAAGAAACAAAAAGAATAAAAGAAAACTTTCCTTAAAAATCTAAAAAAAATGATGAACACCAAATTCACATGAACATTAAATGAACGATAAAATAAAATTTGAATCGTTAAAGGAAAAACAAAATGAGCACAAATTCTCAATCAAAATTCAAATTCAACTTTCTAAATTTCAAATCAAATCTCTATCAAAAATTCAAATTCAATCTTTCCAGATTCCAAATCAAATCTCAATCAAATTTCAAATTCAACCTTCCATATCTCAAATCAAATCTCAATCAAATTCAAATTCAATCTTCCAAATCTGAAATCCAATCCGTTCTACTCTCTCCCTTGTCTGGGATGGAAGCGGTTGATTCCATTGACACAGATCGAATCTGATGGCGAGGAATTGTATCCAATCCAAACCAGCAACTTCCAATCAACTCATTTGAATGGGATATGTAGTATTTACATATTTCCTCCTAATTTGTTTCTTTCCACAAAAATCTTTTACAACTTTCATGAAATTCTCGAAACACCAAAATTCCACCCTTTTCAAATCAACACTACAAATCTTTGCAAAATTAATTAACATCAAAATCAAACTTTTGGGGTTGAGGATTTTAAATCCGAGACTGCATTGCTTTAGGATTCTTTCCCTATTGCAATGAAATATATCAAAACTCAAATTCTTGGGGTTGAGGATCTTACATCCGAGACTGCATTGCTTTAGGATTCTTTCCCTATCGCAATGAAATACATCAAAATCAAGCTTTTGGGGTTGAGGATTTTACATCCGAGACTACATTGCTTTAGGATTCCTTCCCTATCGCAATGAAATACATCAAATTCAAGCTTTTGGGGTGGAGGATTTTACATCCAAGACTGCATTGCTTTAGATTCTTTCCCTATCGCAATGAAATACATCAAAATCAAGCTTTTGGGGTTGAGGATTTTACATCCGAGACTGCATTTCTTTAGGATTCTTTCCCTATCGCAATAAATACATCAAATTCAATTTCTTGGGGTTGAGGATTTTACATCCGAGACTGCATTGCTTTAGGATTCTTTTCCTAGCACAATGAAATACATCAAAATCAAACTTTTGAGGTTGAGGATTTTACATCCGAGACTGCATTGCTTTAGGATTCTTTCCCTATCGTAATGAAATACATCAAAATCAACCTTTTGGGGTTGAGGATTTTACATCCGAGACTGCATTGCTTTAGGATTCTTTCCCTATCGCAATGAAATACATCAAATTCAAATTCTTGGGGTTGAGGATTTTACATCCGAGACCGCATTGCTTTAGGATTCTTTCCCTATCGCAATGAAATACATCAAATCGAAACTTTTGGGGTTGAGGATTTTACATCCGAGACCGCATTGCTTTAGGATTCTTTCCCTATCGCAATGAAATACATTAAAGTCAAATTCTCGGGGTCGAGGATTTTACATCCGAGACCGCATTGCTTTAGGATCCTTTCCCTATCGCAATGAAATACATCAAACTCAAACTTTTGGGGTTGAGGATTTTACATCCGAGACTGCATTGCTTTAGGATTCTTTCCCTATCGTAATGAAATACATCAAATTCAAATTCTTGGGGTTGAGGATTTTACATCCGAGACTGCATTGCTTTAGGATTCTTTCCCTATCGCAATAAAATACGATAAAGTCAAACTTTTGGGGTTGAGGATTTTACATCCGAGACTGCATTGCTTTAGGATTCTTTCCCTATTGCAATGAAATACATCAAAATCAAACTCTTGAGGTTAAGGATTTTACATCCAATACCACATTGCTCCGAGATCTCTCCTCATTGTAATGATTCAATCTAATCAATTCAATTTTCTTTCGAGGTCAAGATGTTACATCTAAAACCACAAAATTCCAATTCTCATTTCAAATCAAATCCCTTCAAATTAATCTTAACAAAACTTCAATCTAAATTGAAACTCAAGCTAAAATCTAAGCTCACACATCAAAACATAAACTAAAACAAAATAAAATCTAAATTGAAATTCCCCTAGATCATGCGATTTGGGATTCACCTCCTTTTCCTTTCCCCAGCGAGAGTTCAGGAATCTCCAGTCTCAGAGATAAACTTGACACTCCCCAGCAGAAACTCTTCTACTTTGTCCTAAGTTTGTCACTTTGACGTTTGTGTTGGTTTTGTTGATCGCTTCGGTCAACACCAATACGCGCGGTGTGCTCCGTCACCACCACACCTATCGGGGGTCTATTTGTCGACCTCATTTTTGATGAGGTCTTCTCTTCTTCTTTTAGTACTTCAGGATCTAGCCTTAAGCTTTTCCTTCGACTATCTTAGAGGATTAGAATCGGGACCCACCACTTAGAAATTCAAACCACTTATTAACTCCCCGCAAACTCCACAAACTCGACTATAGACCCCTAATCACCTAGAGGGTTGAAATCAAATGTGGAAGTTTAAAGGATGAGTTCCCATAGGACACTTTGGCCTTAGGACTGCCCTGGGTGGCCTGGTCTGGTGAAGGGTTGACTTACACACACACTACACCTATACACTACACTTTCACACACATCCTAGAAACACACCCATACCTAACTCGACCTCCCGACTCATAAAGGTGATCCACATGGATGGTCCTTAACCCCTAAGCCCTCGGCTAAGAGGGTTAGAACAACATAATGGATGCCTCAAATGAGTCCCTTCATGGCTCATGTGGGCTTGATATGTCTTCATGGCTCAACCAAAATGATTTTATTCCACTTACATTTACCCAATCTTCAATTTTCCAAATTTTCAATTTTTGACCCCCGGGACCCTACACCCGCCTAGCCTACCCAAAGCCCTTGAAATTACCCAAAATTTTCAAATCACCCAAAATTCCTAAAAACCAATCCCAAACATTTCCTCATTACTCAAATTGATCATTCATAGCCAAAAATATCAAAAATTCCAAAAATACCTCCCAATACCCTCCAAATACCCAAAATACCCCTCTTGACCCAAAAATCCAAAAATTCAGAAAATTCCCAAAAAATTCCAAAAAATCCTAAATATTACCAATTTCATTTTGTTCAACTACACCATGGGCCAATTTTGTTAATTTACCCTACTTTTGTCAAAACCCCCAATTTGACCCATTTTAACCCAAAATGAACCCAATGTCAAGCCAAACCTACCCAATTGACCCAAATTCTGGTTCAATTCAATTCTAAACTTCAATTCAACATTCCCAACACAAATATAGACCAAATCCAAGTCCAATTTGATTGACATTTGAATCCAATTTCACTTTTGGCCTTAAAGCCCAATTTGGACCCATGACCCAAACCTAATCCAAACTAACCCAATTCAACTCCAATTAACCCCAAGCCTTTTCTAAACCTTCCTTAGAATCCCCACAAACAAAAAACTAACATGATTTGCCAAAAATTTGGACCCAAACCCCACTCAAATTCAACCCAAAACTAAAAGGCCCAATTTTGACCTAAACCCAAACCTAACCAAAATAAGCCCAAACCCCAAAATGAAGACCCAACCAAAGCCAAAACCTCTTTGAAACACTCCCATAAACATTTCCCAACATTAATTTTACATCAATTTCAACCCTAGCACAACATTGGCCCAAATTAGCCCAATTTGACCTACATTGGCCCATTCACCAAAGAGGTCCAAATCCAACCCAAACCTAGCCCAAACACTTCAAATTTATTCCAAATCATTCATGAAACATTCCTAAACTAAATTCAACACTTATTGGATCCAATCCTTTGTAAAATTCTCATCCTAAAATAAAAAAAAACCCACTTCCATAAATCACTTTAAAAGCCCACCTTCACTAAATTTCAAAGGCCCAAAGCCCACATGACAACCCTATATCATCATCCATTGGATGAAACCATCTCCTAAGTTCTAAACCCATGATAAAATAAATCCAAATCAAGCCTCATGCCAAATCACCCCTAAATGCCAAAATTCACAAAATCCTTCTCCATGAAAGTTGACTTAACTTTTCCCAAGCCAAATGGAGCCATGAAGCCATGCATGAGCCCCATGGGAGCCATGAGAGCCACGGAATCTACTTTCCACCTCACCAAACCATTAATGGCAAGAGAGGGGATCTCTTTCTTAAACCCTCTTAAACCCTTTTTTACCTTAAGCATGTCACACACTAAACCATGCTTAGCCACCTCACCATGGATGGAGACCACACCATTTTCTCTCGGTCGACCCAAGTGACTCTTTTCAGCCCAAAACCGGCCTTAGGTGGTGAACCTGACTCAAAACCATGGGTTGACTCATTTGAACCCAAAATAGCCTTCCCCCCATTCCATTTCAATTCAACTCCCTTACACATGTCCATGGCCAATCGACCGCACTAAGCCCCAAGACCGACCCTCCCCGACCTCGAGGGTGACTCGACTCCGGCCGCCAGCCACCAAAGCCGCCGGAAACCACCGTGCCGAGAGAACCCATGTGAGCCAAAGTTTGGGATTCCCACTCGCCGAGCCGCCCCATGCCCAATGGCCATCATGGCCGTTCTTCCCTCGACCTAAGCAGCTCGATCCCAACCCTTAAACCCTCCGGGAGGCCCTCCACCCTCTCCTATTTAAACCTCACCTCCTCTCGGCCATGAGAGGTGCTCGAACTGCACCTTACCGATACCCCGCCAAAATTGCTCCAGACCACTCTCCATACTTAGAGCAGTTGATCCCCAGTGATAATTTGCCCTAATCCCCACCAACAGAGCCCAATTTTTCAGCCAAAATTCCACCCAAAATCAGGAAACTTCTCCACAGTGGATCAATCCCCAAATCGATTGGTCCTACACCTTCACCAGACCAAGGGAAGAAGTCCACCAGCAAAAGCCCCCTCTCCAGGCCATCCATCTGTTCCAGACTCCAAGCTTTGTGATCGGGCTTGGTCAAAATCATACCTAGACAATTCACCAGACCAAAGGACTTCATCTGGAGCTTGCTTAGACCCAATCGAAGGTGACACAACCGTCAGATTGAAGCCACACTTCTCTGAGCAAAGGTATGAGCTAACTCTTTATCCCGAGCTCCTGGAGATTCTCCATTTCAAATGCCTTAATTTCAATGCATGATCACCGTATAGATGTATTCGTCTCTTCAAGACGAATCCATAGAGCACAAGAACACGAAAATCCGTTAAGTATTGAGTGAGATATTAGTGGATTTAATGTGGACGGTTCTCGGGTTAGAGGCTTGGGGACGATGAACGGATGCCGTTCATTTAATACACGAGCGGACGGACGGCCGAGATCGCACCGACGAGGAGACGGAACGATATAGCGGGCTCCCGGAGTGCTGAGTTGGATGGCGGCGCCGAATCAGAAGACGACGCGTGTGCGTTCGAAGCTGCCGAGGATGGCGTGGCGCCGCGTGGATAAGTAGAAAAATAGGTTTTTTTTTCTATTTATTTAATTCCCTAAACTTCAAAAATACATAACTTTGTGTAGGAAAATCAGAAAAATAAAATAAAAATAACCTCTTGCTTAGTGAACAGAGGAGAATAATGTGGAAAAGAAATCATTTAATTTCATCAAGTAGTTTATTTTTAATAATTTATTTACTCTCTGCATTGTTTTAATTCTCCAAGCATATAGGAAATTCACCATGGCATGAGACTATAGGGCTTTTGAAGCCTCTGAATTTGGGAACATTCCCTGAATTTTCCAAAGTCAGAGGCCATCCCTATGAGAAGTTATTGATTTTTCAAATTCATGTTGCTGTTTTGAGTATTTTAAATCCAATAATTAGCATGTTGTGAAATAAATTCTAGGATAATTTGGTAATGTTTATTATGACTAGAGGAACCTAGGAAAAATAGGTTTTGAGTTAATCCTCTTGGAATAACCCTAATTAGCTTAAACACCCAAAATATGTCCTTAATTAATTAGAGCTGGTCATACATCAAATTGACTTGAAATCAATTCTCCACTGACCTTTTGGATCAGAGGAACCCACCATAAAAATTTGAAGTCAATTGAACTTGGTTAGCCCTACTAAATGGGTTGATTAAGCCATTTAGCCAATTTAAACTTTAAAAATTCATAACTTTCAAAATACTTTTCAAAAATTCACCAAATTGGTTTTGGAGCCTCTCTGATATTTGGGGAATTTAAGAAAATTAAAATTTCAATTTTCTAAAAAGTTGATTTTTTGTATTATTTTAATATTTTAATAATTAAAAAAATAATAAAAATCACAAAAATAATAAAATTCACCAAAATGTCACATTTTGAATTTTAATCACTTAGGAACAAACCCCATATTTTTCTTAGGTCTATTTGATGAGATATTAAATTTTAAAGCCCTAAGGTAATTTTAAAATTAAAAAAAAATGTATTTTTTAGCATTTCCACTAAAATAATTCTAATAAATCAAAGAAAAATCAGAAAATTGTAAAAATTTATTCTCTAATTTCCTTGATATGAGAGAGATTTTTGGAAAATATAAAATTCATTTTTCAACCTTTATTTTATTTTTAAATTAATTAATACTCCAAAACTCAAAATAATTATAATAAAAAGAATATAATTCAAAAAATCACCAAAATTGGTCCAAGTGGTTCTCTAGTCATTAGAAATGTCCCATAATTTTCTTAAGGACTGAAACTTTCCCTTGGTCATATTATTAAATTTTCCTTGAAAATCCCAATTTTCCACCAAAAATAATTACATAAATAAATTAAATATAGAAAAATCACATTTTCTCCTCTAATGCCTTTATTGACATATGAGTGAAGCCACATTAAAATTTCAAGTTCATTTAAGCTCAATTTCGTGAATTATGAAATTATTAAGCTTGAAGGGCAAAATGGTAATTAAAATTTTAACCCTTAATTAAAACTTTAGGTTTAATAAAATTAAAAAGTAAAATATTTGATCTTAATCTGATTTGGATGATTGAAATTTAAATAATTAAAGGGTAGAAACTTACTAAACAATTTAAAAATAATTGAAATGAACTTTAATTAAACAATCGATTAAATTTGGAAGAATAATAAAATTGGAATTATTAAAATAGGGATATTATTAGGAAGAGATTTGTTCTTTAATTTAAGGATCCCTAAATTAATCATCTCAATAATATTTAATTCCTAATTAAAATGATAATCCAAATTTCAGATTTAAAATGTTAAAAGACTTAATCATTAAATTAAATTAAAGTTAAATTATTTAAATTAAACCCTTTTAAAATTTCAATTAAATTAAAATTAAAAATAAAATTAAATTAAAATTTAAATTAAGTTGAATTAAATAAAATTAAATTAAAACAAATTAAATTAAATTAAATTAAATTAAATTAAATTAAATTAAATTAAATTAAATTAAATTAAATTAAATTAAATTAAATTAAATTAAAATTAAATTAAATCAAATTAAATTAAATTAAATTAAATTAAATTAAATTAAATTAAAATTAAATTAAATCAAATTAAATTAAATTAAATTAAATCATATCAAATCAAGTTAAATTGAATTAAATTAAATTAAGTAACAGAATCAAGTTAAAATTAAAATCAAATTAAATTAAATTAAAATTAAAACTAAACCAAATTAAATTAAATTAAAGTTAAATTAAATTGAATTAACAATAACATCACCTAAGACATAAAGAAATTCAAAAAAAAATATGAAGCAACTTCAACACTATTCCAAATTTAAACCCGTTAACTCGAAATTAAATTATAAACCATTTGAACATCAATTTGCCCTCGAAAGCTTTTGTTGTCATAACTCCTAAACAGAACGTTAAATGAAATTCCTGGATAACAACAAAACTTGAATTCCCGGATGATTAATTCATTTGTATAATTGAATTCATTTGGACTTAAAACAATTCTAACAATAATGAAAAGATGTTTAAGATTCTTCTTAAGCACTTCCTCAATATGATAGGATATTTATAAGAACAATTGAACTTAATTGTTCTTTGATGAAGAAAATCGTCCTCAAACAAAAACACAAGAACCTAGACGTCATAGGAAATGACTAGCTATAGGATTAGGAATTTGGTAGAAAACCATAACCCTTCCCTTAGCTTTACCGAGGAACTTGCTTTAAATGCTTAAATATTCTAAATTGTGTTTAAGTGCAGCTTGGGATGACGGGAAGACCCTCCAGGTACGCTTTTATTTTATTGCAATTTACCTTATTGCAATTTATTTAATCGCATCGCACTTACTTTTCTCGCATGATAAACAATTGTTGCATGAAAACCCACACCTTTAGGATAGTCCCTAAAACCGAAACCAAAACTAAATTAAAAGTCATTGCAAGATAAAATTCACCGCCACAACATTTCAAAATATAAAATAACTCAAAATTTAATCAAAAACAGAACACAAAACTACAATTACAACTAAATTAAAACGTTTTGTTGAATGATCGGGAATACCTCGGATGATGTAACCTACGTGTTGCTAACGGGATTTCCCACTGTCTAAATGAAAGTGTGGAACTAATTTAGTTGAGTTTAGCAAATTCATCTGGACTAAGTGAATCTGATAAAAATAACGATGCCGGAAGGATGGAACCGTGGGATCTTAACCGGTGTTGTTATAATCAATTTTAAGATTTGTTTAATTAAAATATTAAAAAACACCTGGAAATTAAGAATTTCTCTAAACCAAAACACTTTTCTCATCTCCTGATTTATGACTTCTATAACTAAACCTCTGCAACAACAAGGAGTTCGGAGCATGGTGGGCAGCACGACCATCGTCATCAGCAGAAACTCGGATCTACTTCAGCAAAACTTTCTTAGAATTAAATAACCAAACCATAAGACTTTGAGGTAGTTTGCCTAGTGCAACATAAATCCTCAATCTTCTGCTAGGCATTTGCATTGTAAATTAAGCCCTAACCGGTCTTAGGATTCCGAGGTAGTCATCTGATATGACATAAACCCTCATATCTTCGAGGCTATTTGTGTGATCACATCATACGAAAATAAGTCCTAATTAATTCAAAATTGGCAAGATCAAAACATTAAATAAACATTAGGGACTTCCTAAATTCAAGCCAAACAATAGGATAGTCGTGAAATTACCGAAGTTCGCTTAGAATCTGTGATTTCTCCTACCTTTCTTCCTTTGAATTCCCAAAACAAAATGTTCCAAATTTGATCCATTCCCTATTGAAATTCCAAAATTCAATCCCTTGAAAACTTAAACTTTGAGATTCTTGAGAGCAGAATTATTGATTATTATCGAGAGTTTTCTTAGGTGATTCCCGTCACTTAAGATGTAATTAACTATAGAGGCTTGCCCTTATAGGGAATTTTAAGAACCCAGGTAATATAAACCCTGTTTAATGCTTTCATATTAAGCAGGGAATTTGTCGGCTTATAAAATTGGTTCGCGTACCAAACGGATGTCACAAATCTTCTAGTTTATTTAATCGAGGCCCATTACCAAACAAGTGTGTCTATTCTTCGAGATAGATACACGACTTGTGATGCGGTGCTCGTTTATATAAACTATTCGGGATGTGAAATCAGCTTGATTCCATATCTTAAAATTTTCAAATTATTTTCAAAATCAAATACTACTTTTCAAATTATTTATTTAAATTAAATTAAAAATTCGCCGACAATTTCTGTTAGGCGACCCCCTTTTCAAAATAAAACACACAAACTTAAAAATAACCTGTACAACCACTTCGTTAATCACCCTTAGTCTCTTAAAATAATTATCTCTTCCCCATAAATCTTCCAATATTCCAATTTGAATGTTTAATATTCATCGATTCTAAAGAAATTTCACACAAACACAAACTTATATTCATTAAAACAAACATAGCATTTAATACAATCCTAGAATTTCTATCCACAAACATAGGATGAAATTCTCTAGATACAAGAGACTTAATCTCAAACTGATAAGTTTACATCTCTAGGATGTAACTATCACATCATAAGGCGTAATTCAAACTCAAACATAAACATTAAACACACCGAACAAAATACATAAGAACAATAAACATATTAAACAAAACACATAAGAACACAAAACATATAAGAACAAAGCACACTTAATTCCACTCCCCAATAGACGGATTATATCCAGGACCATTATTATTCTCATTTGACCAATCTAGAATATAAATATGATATAACGAGCGATAATTGTTCATTCTTTTATCTTCTTATTTAATCCATTCGTTCTTAAAAAACATCGCCTTAACCGCTTCTTCCATGTATCTTGAATGACTGAATTGCATCTTGAGTTGTCATCCCATGTGCTCCAAATGTAAGTTAGTTTCATTGATCTTTCCGTCCATTGAAGTCACCTGTGCTTCAATTTTTGCAATCATTTCTGCAATCCCTTGAATACTAACAGCGAGAAATCCATTGAATATCTCTTTAGCATTGTCACTAATGTGCTTACTCTTGTCAGAATCTTGCTTCTTCTTAATCTCATTCTCCCAGGAAGACATGTTGTACTCAAAATACTCTTCTTAAGATTTAGAAATGAAAATAGGACTTGCGGCAAGTGTTTCTCTTAAATAAGGTTCTTTTTATAGACTTGGGAAGTATTAAAACTATTCCAAGATTTTTTAAAACACCAAAATAACTTCTAAAACCTCTTCCCCGCAATCTAGGCTTCTAGAATCTCATTTTTCACATTTTTTATAACTCCAGCGCCTAAGCGCCAACTAGCCGCCTGTGCTCAATTTAGCACAGGTCTGCCAAATGTCTTAATTTTCATTCTGACTCCTCTAAGTCATTAAATAAGGTCAAATAAACTCTATTTAGTTTAAAAACTCAAAATTACTACCACTAAAAACATAAAAACAAACCAAACTTAGCAAACAAAGCGAACAAAACAAACATAAAGAAAAGCACACCGATAATTATGGGTTGCCTCCCACAAAGCGCTTGGTTTAACGTCTTCAGCTTGACAAACCTAGAACTCATTTTGAGTGACCCAACATCAGATTCTCATCAGACTTAGATTGCTCGATTGAAAAATATTGTTTAAGTTTATTTCCATTAACTTTAAATATTTTTCCAGTTTTAGGATCATGAATATCCACATCTCCATAGGAATAAATTTTCATCACAATAAAAGGACCCATCAACTTGGACTTATGTTTTTGAGAAAAAATTCTCAATTTGACATTATACATCATAACTTTCTGTCCTGGCACAAGATTTTTATTAATAATCTTCTGATCATGCCATAACATCATCTTTTCCTTATAAATCTTTCATAAGATTCATTCCTTATCTCTTCAAGCTCTTTTAATTGCAATAATCTCTTCTCATCAACATCTTTCAAATTATAATTGAAGTCTTTAATAGCCCAAAATGCTTTATACTCAAGTTCAATAGGTAAATGACAAGCTTTTTTAAAAATCAGCCTATATGGGGACATTCCTATAGGGATTCTGTAGGCAGTCCTATAGGCCCACAAAGCATAATCTAGCTTGATTGACCAATCCTTTCTATTTGGATTAACAGTCTTTTCCAATATTCTTTTAATTTCACAATTGTATAATTCAACCAAACCACTTGTTTGTGGATGATAAGCAGTAGCAATGCAATGATTAATATGATATTTCTTTGCTAACTTTCCAACAATCACATTTCTAAAATGACTTCCCCCATCAGTTAGGATTACTCTTGGTATTCCAAATCTGCAAAATATATTCTTCATCAAAAACTTTGCAACACTTTGAGCATCCCATTGAGGTAAAGCAATAGCTTCAATCCATTTGGAAACATAGTCTACTGCCATCAAAATATAAACATTTCCTAAAGATGGTGTAAATGGCCCCATAAAATCTAATCCCCAAACATCAAATATTTCAACTTCCAACATATAATTGAAAGGCATCTCATTTCTCCTAGAAATATTGCTACACGCTGACATCTATCACAGTTTTTAATACAAGCATTCACATCTATAAAAATTGTAGGCCAATAAAATCCAGATTGTAAGATTTTATATGCATTTTTATCACTTCCAAAATGTCCCCCATAATCAGGATCATGATATTTTTGAATAATTTCATAAGTATCTTCCAAATGTACACATCTTCGAATTATAAGATCATTTCCTTGTTTATATAAAAATGGGTCATCCCAAAAATAAGTCTAGGTATCAGACATAAATTTCTTCTTTTCCTGATATATTAAACCATAGGGTATAATATCACTGACAATAAAATTTACTAGGTCTGCATATCACGGAACATGCCACTCATTAACAGTGAACAATTTTTCATCAGGAAAATGTTCATTAATTTCTTCAACATCACAGAAAGATTTTTCAATTTCAAGCCTGGACAAATGATCAGCAGATTGATTTTCAGAACCTTTTCTATCTACTATCTCAAATTCAAATTCTTGCAAAAGAAGAATCCATCTTATCAGTCTCAGTTTTGCATCTTTTTCTTCATTAAGTATTTGATATCAGAATGATCAGTATGCACAACACATTTAGTTCCAATTAAATATGATCAAAATTTGTCAAAGTCAAATACTATAGCTAATAACTCTTCTCAGTAGTGGTATAATTAATTGAGCTTCATTAAAAGTTTTACTAGCATAATAAATAAACTTTGAAAATCTTATCATATTTCTAACCCAAAACATCACCAATAACATAATCACTAGCATCAGGTTTTTCCAAATTTGCTGAAATTATTACAGGAGAGTGATTAATTTTTCTTTTAATGTTTCAACGGCTTTTAGGCAATCATCACCAAAATTAAAAATTGCATTCTTTTCTAGTAAATGACATAAAGGTTTTGTAATCTTTGAAAATTCTTTGATGTAACGCCTGTAGAATCCAGCATGTCCTAAAAAACTTTTAATTACCCTTACATTGGTTGGGCAAGGTAAATTTGATATAACTTGAATTTTTGCAGGATCTACCTCCAAACCTTTTTCTAAAATCTGATGTTCCAAAACAATTCCTCCTGCTACCATAAATTGGCATTTTTCCTAGTTAAGGACCAAATTAGTTTCTTCGCAGCATTTTAGAACCTTAGATAAATGTTCTAAACATGATTCAAACGAAATTCCAAACACTAAAAAGTCATCCATAAAAACTTCAATCCCTTTTTCAAATAAATCACAAAAAATAGCCATCATACATCTCTGAAATGTAGCAGGGGCATTACATAAACCAAAGGGAATTCTTCTAAAAGCAAACGTACCATAAGGACTGGTAAACTTAGTTTTCTTTTGATCCTCAGGAGCAATTTAAATTTGATGGTAACCAGTATATCCATCCAGAAAACAAAAGTATGTATGCCCAGCCAGTCTATCCAACATTTGATCCAGAAATGGGAGTGGAAAGTGATCTTTCCTTGTGGCAAGATTTAACTTTCTATAATCAATGCATATTCACAACCCTATAAGTTGTCTTGTTGGTATTATTTCATTCTTTTTATTAACAGTCACAGTCACTCCTCCTTTCTTAGGAACACAGTGAATAGGACTAACCCATGCACTTTCTGAAATAGGGTAGATAATTCTAGCATCCAACCATTTTAAATTTCCTTCTTAACAACGTCTTTCATGATAGGATTTAATCTCCTTTGGGGAACAGCTTGCGGTTTGCAATTATCTTCCATAAGAATTCTGTGCATACAAATTGAAAGACTGATTCCTTTAATATCAGCAATTTTCTATCCAAAGGCTTTCTTGTGTTTCTTCAAAATTTCAAGCAAACTCTCTTCTTATTTTTGAGTTAATTGAGAGGAAATTATAACTAAAAAGATTGAGGATTCACCTAGAAAAACATACTTCAAATTATCAGGAAGCATTTTTAACTCAAGTTCAGAAGGTTTTTCAATTGATGGACCATAAGATTCATCTTTTTCAATCAAATCCAACAATTCAAAACTTTCACGAACATACTTTAAATCTTCCTCTTGAAAATCTTCAGAATCAAGTAACTCCTCTTCTTACTTATGTTCTAATTCTTCTCTTTCAAACTTCTCTTCATAAGTTGATTTGAAATGACATTCACTTAAATAATTGATAACATCCATCCTATAACATTCATCTTTTTTACCTCTAGCAGAATATTTCATCGATTTTGAAATATTAAATGTAACAGTCTGATCATTAACCCTCATCGTTAATTCCCCTTTTTGCACATCTATCATGGCTCAGCCTGTAGCTAAGAAAGGTCTTCTCAAAATTATAGGTATCTTTTTTATCTTCCTCCATATCTAACACAATGAAATCAACAGGAAAAATAAATTGATCCACCTTAACCAAAACATCTTCTATAACTCTTTTAGGATATGTGATTGAACAATTAGCTAATTACAGAGTTACAGTAGTTGGGGTTATTTCTCCTAGTCTCAGCCTTTTGAATATTTATAGAGGCATTAGGTTAATGCTTGCATCCAAATCACATAAAGCTTTTCCATAGAATTTGTCTCTGATTGCACATTGGATTGTGAAATTACCAGGATCTTTAAGATTTTTAGGAATGTTTTTCTGAATTATTGCACTACACTCCTCACTAAGTGCAACAGTCTCGTTATCTCCAAACTTCATTCTCTTGTTATGAATATCCTTCATAAATTTCACATAGCTTGGCATTTGTTCTAAGGCTTCAGTAAATGGAATATTAATAGTAAGCTTCTTAAATATCTTCAAGAATTTTGAAAATTGCTTATCCAACTTTTTTTGACGAAGTCTCTAAGGAAATAGAGGTGGTGGTTCTTCTAAATCAACTTTAGGTGGAGAAACAGGTCTTTCCAAACCTTTCAGAGTGTCCGTTTTGGTTCTTCAATCTCTTCTTTCTCTACTTCAGTTTCTTTTTGAACTCTATCTTCCAATTCTCTTCCACTTCTCAGTTGAATTGCTTTTACTTGTTCTTTATTCTTTTCTCTTAGATTTACTTCAGTATTACTTGGAAGCATTCCTTGGGATCTATTACTTAAGGCACTTGCAATTTGTCTCAATTGATTTTCAATATTTCTGATGGTTGCTCCTTGAATTTGTAATTGATTTCCTATATGTGACACCACTTCTTCAACTGACAACTTTTTCTCCTTTAATTGTAAAGCATTGTTATAACCTGAAGGATAAGTTAATATATTATTATTATTATTTCCTTTGTTGTTCCAATTCCCCAATGAGTTTACTTGGTGGTTCCCTCATTGTTGATTAACACCACCCTGATTATTGGTATTCCAGTTAAAATTTGGATGATTCTTCCAACCTGGGTTATAATAATTGGAATATGGGTTGTTAGGCTTAATTATAGCATTCACATTTTCTGGAGAAGAATAAGAATCATCCATTTGGCGTACTGAATTTTCTTCAATCAGGGAATGTGACTAAGAGAAATTCATCCCAAATTGGTCTATCTTCCTTGATTTGCTAACATTGTAAAAGCATCATTTTCAAAAACACTGGCTACCTTTTTAGGATTTAACCTTTCAGAAGGCCATTGAAAATTATTAGTTTCCATTTCTTCAATTAAAGCATAAGCATCAGAAAATGGTTTAGACATTAATGATCTACCAGCAGCAGCATCGATGATCGATCTAAGAGATCCAACCAATCCAATATAAAAAGTTTGAATTATTAACCAATATGGTATCGAATGATGTGGACATTTCCTAAGGAGATCTTTAAATCTTTCCCATGTTTCATATATTGATTCCCCTTCAAACTGATAAAAAAATGTATTATCATTTCTCAACTTACCAGTCTTAGATGGTGCAAAATATTTAACAAGAAATTTTTGTGATAGTTCACCCCAAGTTCTAATTGATTCGGGTGCTAACGAATGTAACCATATTTTAGCTTTATCCCTTAGTGAGAAAGAAAAAAGTCTAAGTCTAATAGCATCATCTGAAACACCATCATATTTAAAAGTAGCACACAACTCTAGAAAAATAGCAAGATACAAATTAGGATCTTCAAATGTTGCTCCCCCAAACTGATTATTAGATACCATTTGGATAATAGTAGGTTTAAGCTCAAAAGAATTAGCAGCTACAACAGGGTTTTGAATACTACCATGAAGTTCATCCACTGTAGGGTTAACATAATCTCTTTAAGGTCTTAATTCTTGATGGATGCCAACATTTTGATCTTGATGATTTGCCATTTCTTGAATATTTTTATCTTTTTATGTATTTTTAATTTTTTTGATTTTTCTGATAGTTCTTTCTAATTCAGAATCGTAAGGCACAAGTTCCCTGTAACCTGAACTACACATACAACAATAAAAAAAACAAAAAAAACACACTAAAAAAACAAAAAAAAGTAAAAATTTAAAATTTTTTAATTATCATTAAATGATAATTTTAATTAAATTCTTTCCCCGGCAACGGTGCCAAAAACTTGATCCACCTGATATTTATACTTACAATTATGATATGAAAATTGGCAACGGTGAGAAAAACTTTTCTCCGTCGGATATATATGCTTATGATTTTGATATGAAAATTATGATTTATAATGTGAATACTACGCAAGTATACGTATCGTTTATCAAGTAATAAAACACTTTCTGATTAAGCCCCGAGATATTGAACCCATAGGGAAAGTGTATAATCTTTAAAGAAATAAGAAAATTATCTTTTTACATTTTTAATTGGCTTTTGAAAGTATGCTTTTATTTTGAAAAGCTTGATAGTTGATTTCACTCTTTAAATTTTATTATAAAAGTTAAACAAGAAATTAAAATGATAATAACTGTAAACACAGTATGAAAAACACTATTAACTAAAATATCTTTTTATTTCCTTCATAAAGTAGAAATAATTATGAAAGTATTGTTGTGGAAGTATTTAAATTTGTTGTGATAAATAGAAGCAAATGTATTGTTTACCCTTACTTGGTTCTATAAAGAACATTGGTTAATTTAAAATTTAATCATTTTGAACATGATTAAGCAGGGAAGATACCAGCTCTCACTCTAGAGTTCCCTTATTTCCCTCCACCTGGGGGCTAACTTCTAATAACAAAATTCAAAACTTTAAACCAAATTAGGGGCTTTTAGTCTGTCACACTAAAAATCCTCAAATTTTACTCCCCTTTAAAACATCTTCTAATATATTGCATTCAATTATATGAACTACAATTTTAACCCATATAATTGCATGTGATTCTTACTAACTTTTAAGAGACAATACCGCATTGGATCTTACATAATCTCACCACAAATTTTACATCTTAACAGGCCAAATTAAGAAGTAAATAAAACATATAGAATCAATCTTCACAACTTCTTCCAACTTAAAACACATACATTCCACAACAATTCTTCATTAATTACTTCTTCATTTAAGAAATAAAAAGATAAAGTAAACTACTCAGAATGCATTGAGAAAATACAAAAACGCATTGATTTGAAATTAAAAATCATAAGAAAAACAACAAACACAACAAGTATTAATTAAAAACTAAATGTAAGAACTTAAGTAAACACTTATCTGAAAATCCTCTCCACAAGACTCAGGAAGTTCCTTTGAAACTTTGATTCTTCACTGAACTACTCCTGAGAGCAGATCTCCCATCTATGATGACTCAGAAACAGACTTCAAACTTCAATAAAAACTAAACTAAAGGAAAGAAAAGAAGTGGGAAGAAGAAGGCTTCAATCTTACCCTTTTCTCTTTTCTACTCTCTACTCCTACTCCTAATGAAAATCTTATAAAATACAATAAAAACTTTGTAAAAATGTTGACCTCATTTTTGATGAGGTCTTCTCTTCTTCTCTTTAGTACTTAGGATCTAGCCTTAGGCTTTTCCTTTGACTGTCTTAGAGGACTAGAATTGGGACCCACCTTCTAGAAATTCAAACCACTTCTTAACTCCCTACAAACTCTACAAACTTGACTATAGACCCCTAATCACCTAGAGGGTTGAAATCAAATGTGGAAGTTTAAAGGATGAGTTCCTATAGGACTCTTTTGGCCTTAGGACCGCCTGCGGCGGCCTCGGTCCAGTGAAGGGGCCGACTTACACACACACTACACTTATACACTACACCTACACACTACACTTCCACATACCTCCTAAAACCACACCCATACCTAACTTGACCTCTTGACCCATGTAGGTGATTCACATGGATGATCCTTAACCCCTGAGCCCTTGCGCAAGAGGTTAGGAACAACATAGATGAATGCCTCAAATGGGTCCCTTCATGGCTCATATGGGCTTGATATGGCTTCATGGCTCAACCAAAATGACTTCTTTCCACTTACATCCACCCAATATTCAATTTCCCAAATTTTCAATTTTCGACCCCCGGACCCTACACCCGCTTAACTTACCCAAAACCCCCGAAATTACCCAAATTTCTCAAAATTTCCAAATTATCCAAAATTCTCCAAAATCATTCCCAAACATTTCCACATCACTTAAATTGATCATCCATACCCAAAAATACCAAAAATTCCAAGAAAACCTCCCAATACCCTCCAAATACCCAAAATACCCCTCTTGGCCAAAAAATCCAAAAATTCAAAAAATTCCCAGAAAATTCCAAAAAATCCCAAATATTCCCAATTTCATTTTGTCCAACTACACCATGGGCCAATTTTGTCAATTTACCCTACTTTTGTCAAAACCCCCAATTTGACCCATTTTAACCCAAAGTGAACCCAATGTCAAACCAAACCCACCCAATTGACCCAAATTCTGGTCCAATTCAATTCTAAACTTCAATTCAACATTCCCAACACCAATCTAGGCCAAAGCCAAGTCCAATTTGATTGACATTTGGATCCAATTTCACTTTTGGCCTTAAAGCCCAATTTGGACCCATGACCCAAACCTAACCCAAACTCACCCAATTCAACTCCAATTAACCCCAAACCTTTTCTAAATCTTCCTTAACATTCCCACAAACAAAATACTAACTTGATTTGCCCAAAATTTAGACCCAAACCCCACTCAAATTCAACCCAAAGCTAAAAGGCCCATTTTTGACCTAAACCCAAACCTAACCCAAATAAGCCCAAACCCCAAAATCAAAGCCCAACCAAAGTCAAAACCTCTTTAAAACACTCCCATAAACATTTCTCAACATTGATTTTACATCAATTTCAACCCTAGCCCAACATTGGCCCAACTTGGCCCACTTTGACCCATATAGGCCCACTTACCAAATAAACCCAAATTCAAACCAATTCAACTCCAAATCACACCAAATCGACTCCAAGCCCTTCATAGAACATCCCTAAACCAATTATGACATTTATTTGACAAAGTCCTTCACAAAATCTTCACCCAAATGCCCATCCTAAAATCAAAAAGCCCATTCCCCTTAAACTTTCCTAAAAGCCCACTTCACCACATTCAAAAGCCCAAATCCATCCAAAGCCCACATGGCACTTCCCCTCATCATCCATTTAATCAAAATCACCCCTAAGTTTCAAAATCATCAATTAAACCATTCCAAATCAAGCTTCATGCAAATTTTCACAAAAATATCCAAAATTCTTAAAACCCATTTTTATGAAATTGATCCAACCTTTTCCCAAGCCAAATGGAGCCATGAAGCCATGCACAAGCCATATGCAAGCCATGGCAGCCACTTTACACATCACCATGTCATTTTTGGCAAAAGGAGGGAGTCCTTTAATGATTCCCTTAAGGGTGATTTAGCCACTTCCATGACTCCACTAAACCATGCTTAAGCATAATGGTACTTGGATGGTGACCCTTCCCCACTAATTAAGCTGACCTAAACCACTTTATCTTCAGCCCAAGCTAGCCATGGGAAGGTGCACCCAACCCATTTGCATGGGTTGACCAAAATGAGCCAAAATGACCCCTTCCCCTTTCTACTTTGATTCAACCACTTTACACATGTCAAACCTCAATCGAATGCACCAAACCCCAGCCCCGACCCACCCGAACAGGATGGTGACCAATGCCCGGCCGGCCACCACCAGGCCGCCGAAAACACCATGGCCGAAAGCTCACATGTGAGCCCAACTCGAAATTCTCACCTGCCGAGCCGCCCCATCCCCAGTGGCCATCGGAGCCGTTCTTCTCTTGCCAAGAGCAGCTCGATCCCAAGCCCTAACTCTCCCTAGAGGCCCTCCACCCTCTCCTATTTAAACACCACCCCTCTCGGCCATGAGAGGTGCCGAAAACAAACCTTAAGGAAACTCCGCCAAAATTGTTCCGTACTCCTCCCCATACACAGAGCACTTGATCCCCAGTGAGATCCCCCGCCATTTCTTCTCTCGCGAGCTCAATTTCGTAGTCGAAATTCCACCCAAAACCAGGACACTTCTCCACAGTGAGCCAATCCCCAAATTGATTGGTTCTACACCTTCACCGGACCGAGGGAAGGTGTCCACCAGCAAAAGCCCCATCTCCAGTGCCACCCGGCTTGCTCCAGCCCTCCAAGCTTTGTGATCGGGCTTGGTCGAAATCACATCTAGACAATTCACCGCACCGGGAGACTTCATCCGGAGCTTGCGGGATCCAATCAAAGGTGCAACAACTCTCAGATCGAAGCCACACTTCTCTGAGCAAAGGTATGAACTAATTCTTCATCCCGAGCTTCTGGAGATTCTCCATTTCAAATGCTTTAATTTCAATGCATGATAACCGTATAAATGTGTTCGTCTCTTCAAGAAGAATCCATAGAGCATAAGAACATGAAAATCCATTGAGTATCGAGTGAGATCTTAGGGATTTAGTGTGGACGGCTCTCGGGTGAGGACGCTCGGGGACGATGAACGGATGCCGTCCATTCAATACACGCGCGGACGGACGGCTCGGATGGCGTCGGACCGGAGATGGTACAAGAACCGCGGGGCCCGGGCCGCCGACTAGGTGGCGGCGTCGAATGGGAGCGCGACACGCGGCGTTTCGGAGATGCCGAGGATGAGTTGGCGCTGCGTGGATAAATAGAAAATTAGGGTTTTTTTTTATTTATTTAATTCCCTAAACTTCAAAAATTCATATCTTTGTGTAAAAAAATCAAAAAAAATAAAATAAAAATACCCACTTGCTCAATGAACAGAGGAGAATAATGTGGAGAAGAAATCATTTAATTTCATCAAGTATTTTATTTTTTATAATTTATTTACTCTCTGCATACTTTTAATTCTCCATGCATGTATACAATTCACCATGGCATGAGACCATAGGGCTTTGAAGCCTCCGAATTTGGGAACATTCCCCGAATTTTCCAAAGTCGAGGCCATCCCTATAAAAATTTATTGATTTTTCAAATTCATGTTACTGTTTTGAGTATTTTAATTCCAATAAATAGCATGTTGTGAAATAAATTCTAGGAAAATTTGAGTTAGTTCATTTAAAACAACCCTAATTGGCTTAAACACCCAAAATAGGTCTCTAATTAATTAGAGTTAACCATGCATCAATTTGACTTAAAATCAATTCTCCACTGACTTTTAGGGTCAGAGGAACCCACCATAAAAATTTAAGGTCAATTGGACTTGGCTAGCCCTACTAATTGGGTTGATTAAACCACTTAGTCATTTTAAACTTTAAAAATTCATAACTTTCAAAATACTTTTCAAAAATTCACCAAATTGGTTTTGGAGCTTCTCTGATATAAGGGGAATTTAAGAAAATTAAAATTTTAATTTTCTAAAAAAGTTGATTTTTAATAATATTTTAATATTTTTAATAATTAAAAAATAATAAAAATCACAAAAATAATAAAATTCACCAAAATGTCACATTTTGAATTTTAATCACTTAGGAACAAACCCCACATTTTTCTTAGGTCTATTTAGTGAAATATTAAATTTTAAAGCCCTAGGGTAATTTTAAAATTAAAAAAAATGTATTTTCTAGCATTTTCACTAAAATAATTATAATAAATCATAGAAAAATCAGAAAATTGTAAAATTTGATTCTCTGATTTCCTTGATATCAAAGAGATTTTTTAAAAATATAAAATTCATTTTTCAACATTTATTTTTTTTTTACATTAATTAAAACTCCAAAACTTAAAATAATTATAATAAAAATAATATAATTCAAAAAATCACCAAAATTGGTCCAAGTGTTCCTCTGGCTATTAGGAATTTCCCCTAATTTTCTTAAGGACAAAAACTTTCCCTTGGTTATGTTATTAAATTTTCCTTGAAAATCTCTATTTTCCACCAAAAATAATTATATAAATAAATTAAATACATAAAAATCACATTTTCTCCTCTCATGTCTTTATTGACATATGAGTGAAGTCACATAAAAATTTCAAGTTCATTTGAGTTCAATTTAGTGAGTTATGAAATTATTAAGCTTAAAGGGTAAAATGGTAATTAAAATTTTAACCCTTAATTAAAACTTTAGGTTTAATAAAAAAATTAACAAGTAAAATATTTGATCCTAATCTGATTTGGATGATTGAAATTTAAATAATTAAAGGGTAGAAACCCATTAAGCAATTTAAAATGATTAAACTTTAATTAAATAATTGATTAAATTTGGAAGAATAATAAAATTGGAATTATTAAAATAGGGATATTATTAGGAAGAGATTTATTCTTTAATTTAAAAATCCCTAAATTAATTATCTCATTAATATCCAATTCTTAATTTAAATGATAACTCAAATTCAAAACATTAAAAGACTTAATCATTAAACTAAAATTAAATTATTAAACTCTTTTAAAACTTCAATTAAAATTAAAAATAAAATTAAATTAAAAATTAAATTAAATTAAGTAAATTAAATTAAATTAAATTAAATTAAATTAAATTAAATTAAATTAAATTAAATTAAATTAAATTAAATTAAATTAAATTAAACTAAATTAAATCAAATCAAATGAATTAAAATTAAATTAAATTAAATTAAATTAAATTAAATTAAATTAAATTAAATTAAATCAAATTAAATTAAAATTAAATCAAATCAAATTAAATTAATTTAACATCAAATCAAACTAAATTGAATTAAATTAAATTAAAATTAAAACTCAATTAAATTAAATTAAATTAAATTAAATTGAATTAAATAACAACACCTAAAAGAGAAAGAAATTAAATATAAAGCAACTTGAACATTATTCCAAATTTAAACCCTTTAACTTAAATCAAATCATTTGAATACCAACTTACCCTCGAAAGTTTTAGTTATCATAACTCCTAAACGAACATTAAATGAAATGTTACTTCACTTATAGGATATTCAAATGTCCTAGTTCATCGAGCAAGATAACAACAAAACTTGAATTTTCGGACGATTAATTCATTTGTATAATTAAACCCATTTGGACTTAAAACAATCATAGAAATATTGAAAAGATGTTTAAGATTCTTCTTAAGCACTTCCTCAATATGATAGGACATTTATAAGAACAATTGAATTTAATTATTCTTTGATGAAGAAAATTGTCTTCAAACAAAAACACAAAGAACCTAGACGTCATAAGAAATGACTAGCTATAGGATTAGGAACTTGGTAGAAAACCATAACCCTTCCCTTAGCTTTACCTAGGAACTTGCTTAAATATTCTAATTGTGTTTTAAGTGCAGCTTGGGATGACGGGAAGACCCTCCAGGTACGCTTTTATTTTATTGCAATTTACTTTCTTGCAATTTACCTTATTGCAATTTATTTAACTGCATTGCACTTACTTTTCTTGCATGATAAACAACTCGTTGCATGAAAACTCACACCTTTAGGATAGCCCCTAAAACTGAAACCAAAACTAAGTTAAAAGTCATTGCAAGATAAAATTCACCGCCACAACATTTCAAAATATAAAACAACTCAAAATTTAATCACAAACAGAACACAAAACTACAATTACAATTAAATTAAAACGTCCTGTTGGATGATCGGGAATACCTCGGATGATGTAACCTACGTGTTGCTAACGGGATTTCCCACGTGTCTAAATGAAAGTGTGGAACTCATTCGGTTGAGTTTAGCAAATTCATCCGGACTAAGTGAATCCGATAAAAATAATGATGCGGAAGGATGGAACCGTGGGATCTTAACCGGTGTCGTTATAATCAACTTTAAGATTTGTTATAATTAAAACACAAAAACACTTGGAAATTAAGATCTTCTCTAAACCAAAACACTTTTCTCATCCCCTGATTTATGACTTCTAAAACTAAACCTCTGCAACAACAAGGAGCTCGGAGCATGGTGGGCAGCACGGCCATCGTCATCAGCAAAACTTGAGTCTACTTCAGCAAAACTTTCCTAGAATTAAATAACCACGCCATAGGATTTCGAGGTAGTTTGCCTAGTGCAACATAAATCCTCAACCTCTTCGTTAGGCACTTGCATTGCAAATTAAGCCCTAACCGGTCTTAGGATTCCGAGGTAGTCGTTTGGGTACGACATAAACCCTCACATCTTCAAGGCTATTTGTATGATTCTATCATATGAATATAAGTCCTAATTAAATAAAATCGGCAGGATTGAAACATTAAATAAACTCCCAAATTGAAGACAAACAATAGGATAGTTTGGGAAGTTGCCAAGATTCTTCTTGGATCCTCAGCTTCTCCTACTCCTCTTCCATTGGAATCCTGAAAATAACTGTTCTAAATTTGATCCATTCCCTTTTGAAATTTCAAAAATCCAATCCTTTGAAAACCTTAAACTTTGAAATTCTTGAGAGCAAAACCACTGATCATTATCGAGAGTTTTCTTAAGTGATTCCCGTCACTTAAGATGTAATTAACTATAGGGGCTTGCCCTTATAGGGAACTTTAAGAACCCAGATAATATAAACCCTGCTTAATTTCTTTGTATTAAGCAGGGGAACTTGTCGGCTTATAAAATTGGTTCGCAGACCAAACGGATGTCACAAATCTTTTAGTTTATTTAATCGAGCCCTATCATCAAGCAGTATGTCTATTCTTCGGGATAGATACACGGTTTGTGATGCGGTGCTCGTTTATATAAACTATTTGGGATGTGAGATCGGTTTGATTTCATATCTTAAAATTTTCAAATTTAAAATTATTTTCAAAATCAAATACTACTTTCTAAATTATATATATATTTAAATTAAATTTAAAATTTAAATTTCACCGACAATTTCTGTAAGCGACCTCCTTTTCAAAAACACAACACACCGACCTAAAAAATATGCCGACAAAAAACTCACTTCAAAATGCAATGGAAGAGCCCCCAATCTTTCCTAAGACTCTCTTTAAAAATTAAACCAAAAAGTGTCTTGGTGTCTCTTCAAAATGTGTCCAGATTCGATGTATCCACCAAAGAATGCACCCCTTCATTCAAACTTGCCACCCAAAGTAAGTTATGGAAGTTACCACCAAGAGTTTCATCCCATCTCCTTTGAAAATGACACCAAAATTTAAGTTAATCTCAATTTTTAACTGTGGCAGCTGAGCGCCGGCCCAGCGGCGCTTAGCCGCCTGTGTCCAAATTTTCATTTTTCTTTTTTTTTGCTCCAAATTTGATCCAATTTTGCTCCTTTCATCATAATCACTCATTTTCATCATACCTGTAAGAAAAACACAAAATACCTTCCATTAAAGTGAAATATCATCAAAATAGGTATAAAAATGTGCATAAAAAATACTATATATTTTAGGAGTATCAACTACCATTTGTTATCTAGTATCAATGTGATTTCTGATGGTGAGTATTTTCTTTGAAAACCATCACTACTGTAGAAGTCTTTTGAAATTTTTACTTTTCTTATTTTAAAAAGAAAAAGTTTTAAAAAACTGAATTTATTTCATTTTACTCCTGTTGTTTAAATTGTTATACTTACATATTTAGGATATTTATGTTCCTGCAAGCATGTTATGTTAGTCTTTAATTCTCACCCATGTATCATTTCTTAAGCTTAGTTGTTTTACCCTAACTAAAAATTAAAGTTTGGGCGGGGGGGGGGGGGTTGGAGGAATTTTAAAAATCAAAAAAAAAATTTCAAAAACCTAAAATTTTATTTGTTCTCAAGAATACTTAAAATAAATCTTATTTCTTGATTGAGAACAATCATGTATTTGAAGTTATGTTAGGGGAACAAAAATTTTGAATATAAAAATGAATAAAAGAATTTATTTGAAAATTTATAGTAATCATGAAAAAATTAAAGTTAAAATTTTCTTAGTGAAGATATGTTAAATATAGCAATCCATCTTTAGTAAGAAATTTTATATTTTTGGATAAATAGAAGATTTGACTTTTATTCTTCAAAGCTTAAATTTCTTTTATTGAGGAATAATTTTCAAATACTATTATTATGATTTTTAAGTGAAAGATATATATCTAACCTTTATTTTAAATAGAAGGGTGGAATTCAAAATCATTAAAGGCCTATCCAGATACAGTAATCCTTGCCTTAGAAAAAGAAAAAAAAAAGGAAAAAAGAAAAAAAAAAGAAAAAGAAAAGAAAAAAAAAATAAAAAGTGAAAAATAGTATGTAAAAAGGGAGGAGATGCTTGAGGATTTAAAGGCCTAATCAAAAATTGATTCCATACCTAAAGTTTATGATATAAGTTCAGAGAAAATCTAAAGCTTAAGGTTATAATATAGTAAGTAAAATTATTTTCAAAAAAAGATTTATAAGTGAGAAAAATAAGATGTTTGAATCCTATATTTTGAAGAATCTACAAATATGTCTGAATTAGGTAGACACTTATATTTGTCATTTTTCTTTCCTTAAGAACTTTCAAAACTTTATGTTGGTCTTAATTACTAAAATTTTTTCTAAATTGGACTATTCCATTTCTAGAACAAAATTTTGTTATCTTCCTAAGAAAAACATTGCATAATTTTCATGTTAAAATTTTTCTATGTGATTAACTGTCACTTGAGGACATGTAACATTTTAAGTTTGGGGGATTTTGATACACCTAAAATATATAGTATTTTTTATGCATATTTTTATATCTATTTTTGATGATATTGCACTTTAATGGAAGGTATTTTGTGTTTTTCTTGCAGGTATGATGAAAATGAGAGATTATGATGAAAGGAGCGAAATTGCATCAAATTTAGAGCAAAAAAATGAAAAATGAAAATTTGGGCACTAGCGGCTAAGAACCGCTGGGCCGGCGCTTTGCCGCCATAGTTAAAAATCAAGATTAACTTGAATTTGGCTCCATTTTCAATGGGGATGGGATGCAACTCTTGGTGGTAACTTCCATAACTCTCTTTGGGCAGCAAGTTTGAATGAAAGGGTGAATTCTTTGGTGGATACATCGAATCTGGACACATTTGGAAGAGACACCAATGTACCTTTTGGATTAATTTTTATAGAGAGTCATAGGAAAGATTAAGGGCTCTTCCGTTGCATTTTAAAGAGATATTTTACATAGTTTTTATTGTATTTTATAAGATTTTTCACTAGGAGTAAGAGTAGAGAGTAGAAAAGAGAATAGTGTATGATTGAAGCCTTCTTCTTCCCACTTCTTTTCTTTCCTTTAGTTTAGTTTTTATTGAAGTCTGAAGTATGTTTCTGAGTCATCGGAGTTGGGAGACCCACTCTGAGGAGTAGTTTAGTAAAGAGTCAAAGTTTCAGAGAAACTTCCTGAGTCTTGTGGAGAGGATTTTCAGATAAGTGTTTACTTTTGTTTTTACATTTAGTTTTTTAATTAATACTTGTTGTGTTTGTTGTTTTTATTATGGTTTTTAATTTCAAATCAATGTGTTTTTGTATTTTTTCAATGCATTCTGAGTAGTTTACTTTATCTTTTTCTTTCTTAAATGAAGAAGTAAGTAATTCATGAAGAATTTTTGTGGAATGTATATGTGTTTAAAGTTGGAAGTTGTGAAGATTGATTCTATAAATTTTATTTACTTCTTAATTTGGCATTTTAAGATGTAAAATTTGTGGTGAGTTTATGTAAGATCCAATACGGTATTGTCTCATAAAAGTTAGTAAGAATCACATGCAATTATATGGGTGAAAATTGTAGTTCATATAATTGAATGCAATTTATTAGAAGGTGTTTTAAAGGGGAGTAAAATTAGAGGGATTTTAGTGTGAAAGGCTAAAGCTCCTAATTTGGTTTGAAGTTTTTAATTTTTTTATGAGAAGTTAGCCCCCAGGTGGAGGGAAATGAGGGAACTCTAGAGTGAGAGCTGGTATCTTCCCTGCCTAACCATGTTCAAAATAATAAAATTTCAAATTAACCAATGTTCTTTATAGAACCAAATAAGGGTAAAGTATACATTTGCTCCTATTTATCACAAAAAATTTAAAGACTTCCACAACAATAATTTCATAATTATTACTACTTTATAAAGGAAAGAAAAAGATATTCTTGTTAATAGTATTTTTCTTACCGTGTTTACAGTTATTATCATTTTAATTTCTTGTTTGACTTTTATAAGAAAATTTAAAGAGTGAAATCAACTATCAAACTTTTCAAAATTAAAACATACTTTCAAAAGCCAATTAAAAAAGTAAAAAGATAATTTTCTTATTTGTTTAAAGATTTTTCACTTTCCCTGTGGGTTCGATATCTTGGGGCTTAATCAGAAAGTCCTATATTACTTGATAAACGATTGGTATACTTGCGTAGTATCCACATTATAAATCATAATTTTCATATCAAAATCATAAGCATTTATATCCGGCGGAGAAAAGCTTTTGTCGTCGTTGCCAATTTTCATATCATAATTGTAAGTATAAATATCGGGTGGATTAGTGAATTCAATCATTTGGCCTCTAACCAGAATGTATTCACTCTCAGAATAATACAGATTTACATAAAACTCTCTAACAATACCCAGCATCGCTTCAGTAGTGAAATAACAAAAAATCTCCCATTGATGATTTGCAATAAGTTCTTCAAGCATATCTCCAGGATTTTCAAAGGCTTTCTCTTGAATGCATTTCTTATTGCTAAGAAATGTACTAAAGCGTAAATAAGCCTTGAAATTCATAAATTTGTTTTCATCATACTTAAATTTTCTCTTCCCCTTTGAAACTCTTGGAGTCATTCGTCTAAAAATATCAAATTTATCCAAATCAATTTAAGATTACAATGTAATGGACTTCAAGGTAAATTTAAGAAGATAATAACTCAAAATCTATTAAAAATCTCCAAAGTTTCTCCAAGAACTTCAAAATTTCAAATCTTCTTAATGTAGGAGATTTCCACGGCCAAAATTGAAAAATTTTAGATTAAAGTGTAGCTCTTACCAAGAGAAGATGAAATCTGAACTTTTCTGGCCACGAAATCGCTTCAAATCCAAATGCTAGTAAGCCCTACTTGCGAAAATCAACCTTGGTTAGAGGTAGAAGATGATTATTTGAGCAAAAATAGCGGGTCTTAAAGTTAACCGTGAAAATTTGGAGTTTTAGGCCTTTTTCCTAGTCAAGCACTGTCCGGAGCTAGCGACAGCGCCGTTTGGCGCATTACTCTGCTCTAATGGCCAAACTCTCTGTCTTTTGGCGTGGTCCGACGCTGGTGACAGCGCCGTTCGGCACTAGTTCAAAAACTATGCTTCAGACTTTCTTTTACAATTTTGATCTTTTCAAGCACGCTCCGATGTCTAATTAGTTCTAATTAAGCATTGCATAACATTCTAAATCCATGGCAAATGGGATTTTTAACACAAACAACACAAAACATCACTTTCATACATAAAATCCAAGTTTTAGACACATACACATAACACTAAACATGACACATCATGAAGCAATATAATTTAAACTTCAGCATCAATCACAACCACAACACAATAACACTGAAAACTAAACAATAAAGCAAGTTCAAATATAACATTCAAGCAAAGAAAAGCAAAGCAATCAAATACACAAACACAGAAATATAATAATCAAGTTTTCATTCTTCCTCAAAACTATCATGAACTTTAAGATCTCCAATTAATTGAGCGTGAACAAATAGAATGTAGAATGGATGAAATAAAAATTCTTGAGTAGAATCCTCTTCAATCCAACCTTTCTTTTTCATCAATCGTGTCAAACTTCCTTTAAGATATCTAGAAAGATCAAAGTGCTCGTTCATCCTCCAATCCAGATGATCAAAGATATCAAATAGATTGTTGATTGCATTCATCAAATGTTGTACTTCCTTCTCCAATTTCTTAATTTTCTTCAAGATAATCTGTGAACTTTCAGGAAAGTAAGGAGGAATAGGTGTTGACCTTTGAGATGGTTGATCTTCAATAATGCCCATGTCATTTATATCAATGGCACCGGTTACTATATGCATCTGCTGAGTCTATAGGATTCCATGGTAGAAGTACTCTTTCCCATTTCTCATATGGCACTTGTGATTGACTACAGAGGAGGAATGTGGTGGAAGGATTCCAATCCCATACTTAAATCCGTGAATGATCAATCCCAAAACATATTTGACAATTATTGAACCAACATCAATAGGCATACCCAATTGAATATAGTATTTCAGAATAACACACTTCTTTGTTACTTTACGGATTTTCATAGTTGGGAGTAATTTTGCACATATGAACTAATGTAAGTGTTTCGATATAGGATATAGTTGTGTGGTCGAGAAAATTACATACCTGCTATCTCTTATCTCCCATTCATCACTTTCATCCGTCAGATATCTATATATATCATTCATATTGTCCTTCGTAGGGGCAAAATTTGAATAGTGGCAGATTTGTACATTCTCAATCATGTATAAATCATTAACCTTTGGAGAAGTAAATGTGACAAACCTACCTTGCACTTAGACTGATCCTTAGTTGATTCCATGAAGATTTGCATATAATTCTTTCACAACCGGGACAACTACGGTGGTAGTAGTATAACACAAAACTTCCCAATGTCTCTGAACTATAATTTCATCAATGCTTGTGGTAGGAGAATTCATACCTCGATTCACAAAGCCTTGCTCCTTAATCAAACTCATTTTCGAGATATATTTGTTGAATAGACACTGCGCCTTGAAACTGACGAACCTCCTACCGTTGAAAATTTGAAATCTTAAAGTTTCCATCGAGGCAGAATCCATTTGGATAAGATTTGGGATCTTCCTCTTCGTTCCTTGGGTAGTTCATGCATCTAGAGGCAGTTTTTGGGAGTTCTAATGAATGATTTACCACCTAGAAACGCCAAAACTCAAATTTAAAGATGAGAAACAATTTTCTCAACTGCTGCGCTGTCTGGCGCTGATAAGAGCGTCATTCGACGCTAGTTCATATTTAACCAAACTTCACTTCATCCAAATTCTTTCCAAATTTTGATTCGATTCAATTCTTAAATGTTGTTAATCATAATTAAGGAAGAATAAGACTTAATTAAGTAACAAACAAACACAAATAACACATCAAACAAAGCAATCATTCAATAACTATGGGTTGCCGCCTACAAAGCGCTTGGTTTAACATCGTAAGCCCTACATAACTTCCAGTTATTCATGTTGATATAATATTAAAACCTCTTTAAAATTAGATCTATTGCCTTCAAAATATGGCTTTAATCTTTAGCCATTAACTTTGAATATTCTTCCAGATTTAGGGTCTTCAATAATCACAGCTCCAAACTGATATATTTTTACGACAATGAAAAGTCCTGTCCATCTAGATTTTAGTTTCCCAGGAAATAATTTCAATCTTGTATTGCATAATTAAAAATTTTGTCCTGTTTAAAATTTGTTTTTAACAATCTTCTAATCATGCCATATTTTTCTTTTTTTTAATATATTCTATCATTATCATATGATTCATTTCTGATTTCTCACAATTCGTTCAATTGCAACTGTCTCTTCTCACCAACATCTTTCAAAATAAAATTCAATTTCTTTATCTCCCAATATGATTTATATTATAACTTAACTGGCAAGTGCCTGATTTTTTCAAAGATTAATCAGTAAGGGGACATTCCTATAGGAGTTTTATAAGCAGTTATGTATGCCCATAAAGTAGTATCTAGTATAGCAGACCAATCCCAATTCTCAGAATTATTGACTTTCTGCAAAATTCATTTAATTTCTTGATTAGATACTTCTGTTAATCCATTAGTTTGGGGATGATAAGCTGTAGAGATTCTATGCATAATATTATATTTTTCCACCAATCTCTAAATCAAATTATTCTTAAAATGAGATCCTCCATGAGTAATTATTACTCTAGGAATTCCATATCTTGTAAAAATATTTTTCATTAAAAACCATGAAACACTTCTAGCATCACACCTAGGTAAAGCTATTGCCTCAATCCATTTTGATACATAATCAACAACCATCAATATATATAAATTTCCAAATGAAGGTATAAATGGTCCCATAAAATCTAATCCCCAAGCATAAAAAATTTCAACTTCTAAAGTGAAATTAAGAGGCGTTTCATTTCTTATAGATATATTGCCTATTCTTTGACATCGATCACAAGTTTTGATAAATCTATAAACATCTTTGAAAAGTGTAGGCCAATAAAATCAGATTGCAAAATCCTATGTGCAGTTTTATCAATTCTGAAATGTCCTCCAAATTTAGAATCATGACATTCTCGAATAATTCTTTCAGTTTCTTCATAAGGCACACATCTCCTAAAAATAAGATCTTACATTACTTGTACAGATAAGGTTGATCCCAGAAATAAAATTTAGCATCATGCTTAAATTTTTTCTGCTGTTGCATTGTTAAGTCAGGTGGTAAAATATTACTAATGATGTAGTTCACAATATCAGCATACCATGGTAAATTTCCTTTAATAATATTATATAATTGCTCATTAGAAAAAGTTTCAATAAATTCCTTTTGAAAGTCATCCAAATTAGGTTGTTAAAGTCTAGATAAATGATTAACTATTTGATTATCAACCCCTTTTCTATTAACGATCTCAAAATCAAATTCTTGCATTAAAATCATCCATCGAATCAATCTTGGTAATACATTCTTCTTTTGCATTAACTATTTAATAGCAGAATTATCAGCATGCATTATACATTTAGCTCCAATTAAGTAAGATCTAAATTTTTTAAAGGCATAAACAATTGCTAATAACACACTTTCAGTAGTGGTGTAATTAATTTGAGCATCGATAAGATTCTTATTAGCGTAGTATATAACTTTAAACATTTTATCATGTCTTTGCCCTAAAATAACTCCAATAGCATAATCACTAGCATCACACAATAATTCAAATGGTTTCTCCCAGTCACGTGAAACTATTATAGGTGCAGTTATTAATTTTTCCTTTAATAGTTTGAAATCTTTTAAGCATTCATCGTTAAAATCAAACTTCCTATTTTTTTCCAGAAGTTGGCATAGAGGCTTAGTAATTTTTTATAAGTCTTTATTATATCGCCTGTAGAATCCTACATGTCCCAAAAAGCTTTTTACCCCTCTCACAGTTGTTGGAGGTAGTAATTTTTTTTATAATTTGAATCTTTGCAGGATTTACTTCCATGCCACATTCAGATATTTTATGCCCAAGCACAATTCCTCCTGCAACCATAAATTGACACTTTTTCCATTTTAGGACAAAATTTATTCTTTCACATACCACTAAAACTTTTTTTAAGTTACATAGGCATGCATCAAATGAATCTCCCAATACTGAGAAATCATCCATAAACACTTCTATTCCATCATAAATTAATTTTCTAAATATGGACGTCATACATCTTTGAAATGCTGCTGGTGCATTACATAAACCAAAGGGCATTCTTCTAAAAGCAAAAATTCCATAAGGTCTAGTATATGTAGTCTTCTGTTGATCCTCAGGAGCAATAGGTATTTGGTGATAACCTGTATATCCATCTAAAAAGCAATAGTACTTGTGTCCAGCAAGTCTATCTATCATTTCGTCTAAAAATGGTAAAGGAAAGTGATCTTTTCTGGCGGTGACCTTTAATTTTCTATAATCAATACATATTCACCATCCAATGACTTGTCTTGTCGGTATGATTTCATTTCAATCATTTACATCAACATTCACTCCTCCTTTCTTAGAACACAATGAATTGGGCTTACCCAAACACTATCAGAAATATGATATATAATTCCAACATCTAAACACTTTAAAATCTCTCTTTTAACCAATTCTTTCATTATTGGGTTCAATCTCCTTTGTGGATTAGCTCTAGTATTATATTTTTCATTCAACAAAATTCCGTGCATACAGATTGATGGACAGATTCCTTTAATATCAGCTATGGATAAACCAAAAACATTTTTGTATCTTTTAAGGTGTCCAATAATTTTTTTTCTTAACATTCATTTAAATCCAAAGATACAATGACTGTTAAGGTAGATGATTCTCCTTAAAACATATAATTCAAAAAATTAGGGAGAATTTTCAGCTCAAGTTCAGGGGGTTTAATGATAGATTAAATTAAACTTTTATCTCCATTTTCTGTAGTATCCAATCTTTCAAATTTTTCTTGAACAAAATCTAACTTTTCATTTGTCACATTATCCAAATTATCTTCACTTTCACTTTCAAATTCATCCTCACATTCCAGATTTTCTTCAAATACTTCTTTAAAAAGATCTTCTCTCAAATAATCACAGATTTCCATTTAAAAACATTCATCATCTTTTTCAGTTGAAGGGTATTTCATAGATTTCAGAATATTGAAAGTTACCTCTTGGCCATTAACTCTCATAGTTAATTCTCCTTTTTGAACATCGATCATAGCTCTGTTAGTATCAAGGAACGGTCTTCCCAAAATAATTGGAATTTCTTTATCTTCCTCCATACTTAATACAATAAAGTCCACATGAAAAATAAATTTATCCACCTTTAGTAATACATCTTCCACAACTCCTTTAGGATAATTGATAGAATGATCACCTAGTCGAAGAGTCACAGATGTAGGTGAAATTTCTCCTATTCCCAATATTTTGAAAGTTGATAAAGGCATAATATTAATACTAGCTCCAAGATCACATAGAGCACTTTCAAAAAATTTCTCACCTATAGGACACAGGATAGTGAAACTACCTAGGTCATTAAGTTTTTCAGGAAGCATCTTCAGAATAATTGCACTACACTCACCGCTAAGTGCAACAGTCCAGTGGTCTTTGAATTTTCTTTTCCTTTTAATAATATCCTTCATAAACTTTGCAAAATCAGGAATCTACTCTAATGCTTCAACAAAGGGAATGTTAATAGTTAATTTCTTAAGAATTTCTAAAAACATTACAAATTTGTTATCCTAGATTGTTTCTTTAATCTTTGAGGAAAAGGAGGTGGTGGTTTCTCAACAGTTATCTTCATTGTTTTTAGCGGATATTCATGTGGATATATCTTATGATAACCTTTCTCAATGTTCACTTCCTCTCTTTCAACTTTGACTTCTTTTTGAACTCTTGGTTCTAGTTCTTTTCCACTCCTTAATTGAATAGCCTTAATTTTCTCCTTTTTTTGATCTTTTGGGTTGATCTCAATATTGCTAGGAAGATTCCCAGAAGGTCTATTATTAAGCTCAGCAAAGATATGTCCCAATTAATTCTCAATGTTCTTCATTGCAACGTTTTGAGCTTAAATTTGATTACCCATAATCAAAATCATTTCTTCAATAGACAACTTCTTTTCCTTAAATTCTTGATTACTATTAAAACCAGGAGGATAAAAAGGTCTATAGTTGGTATTTCCTTGGTTGTTTAGATTTCCAACTGGATCATAGGGTTGTTTCTCCATTGCAGGTTAACAACAACATTGGTGTTATTCCAGTTGAAGTTCGGGTGATTCCTCCAACTAGGATTATAATAATTTAAATAAGAATTATTAACTTTGTTCTTTATGGCATTCAATGTTTCATAAGACATTTAAGAGTCTATCATCTGTCCTGATAAATTTCCTTCTAACACTGGAGGTGTTGGAGAATAATTCATTCCATATTGATCTATTTTCTTGGAAAGTGCAGCAATTTGAGAGACTATCATAGTCAACGCATCAGAATCATGAATACAAGCTACTTTATTAGTATTTACATGCTCAGAGGGCCATTGAAATTTATTAGTAGCCATCTCTTCAATTAATGAATACGCTTCATCAAAAGGTTTAAACATTAATGATCCACCACTAGGAGCATCGATAATCGATCTCAAAGATCCCACTAATCCATTATAAAAGGTTTGAATTATTAACCAATCTAGTAAATCATGGTGTGGACACTTTCTCATAAGATCTTTAAATCTCTCCCAAGCTTCATATAAGGATTCTCCATCAAACTGCCTAAAAGATGTGATATCATTCATCAAGTTAGCAGTTTTGGAAGGAGGGACATATTTTGACAGAAAAATTTGTGAAAGCTCTTCCAAAGTTCTGATAGATCCAGGTGCTAATGAATTTAGCCACGCCTTAGCCTTATCCCTTAGTAAAAAAAGGAAAAAAGTCTAAGCCTAACAACATCATTTGACAGTTCATCATATTTAAAAGTAGCGCACAGTTCTAGAAAACTAGCGAGATGTAAGTTAGTATCTTCACTAGGTGTTCCTCTAAATTAATTATTCTGTACCATTTGAATAATAACAGGTTTAAGCTTAAATGAATTAGTAGAAACATCAAGGTTTTGGATAGTTTGTCGGCATATTTTTAGGTTGTGTTTTATTTTGAAGAGGGGGGTCGCCTAACAGAAGCTGTCGGCGAATTTTTAATTTAATTAAAATAAATAATTTGAAAAGTAGTATTTGATTTTGAAAATAATTTTAAATTTGAAGGTTTTAAGATATGAGATTAAACCGATCTCACATCCCAAATAGTTTATATAAACGAACACCGCACCACAAACCGTGTATCTATCCCTAAGGATAGACACATGCCGCTCGACGGTGGGGCTCGATTAAATAAACTAGAAGATTTGTGACATCCGATTGGTCCGCGAACCAATTTTATAAGCCGACAAAATTCCCCTGCTTAATATGAAAACATTAAACAGGGTTTATATTACTCAGGTTCTTCAAAATTCCCTATAAGGGCAAGCCCCTATAGTTAATTACATCTTAAGTGACGGGAATCACCTAAGAAAACTCTCGATAATAATCAATAATTCTGCTCTCAAGGATTTCAAAGTTTAAGTCTTCAAGGGATTGAATTTTGGAATTTCAATAGGGAATGAATCAAGTTTGGAACATTTTGTTTTGTGAATCCAAAGGAAGAAAAGTAGGAGAAATCACAGATTCGAAGTGAACTTCGGTAATTTCCCGACTATCCTATTGTTTGGCTTAGATTTAGGAAAGTCCTAATATTTATTTAAATGTTTTGATCTTGCCAATTTTAATTAATTAGGGCTTATAATTGTATGATAAAATCAAACAAATAGCCTCGAAGATGTGAGGGTTTATTGCCGTATCGGACGACTACCTCGGAATCCTAAGATCGGTTAGGGCTTAATTTGCAATGCAAGTGCCTAACGAAGAGTTGAGGATTTATGTTGCACTAGGCAAACTACCTCGAAATCCTATGGCTTGGTTGTTTAATTCTAAGAAAGTTTTGCTGATGTAGATTCAAGTTTTGCTGACGACGATGGCCATGCTGCCCACCATGCTCCAAGCTCCTTGTTGTTGCTGAGGTTTAGTTTTAGAAATCATAAATCAGGAGATGAGAAAAGTGTTTTGGTTTAGAGAAGTCTTAATTTTCCAAGTGTTTTTTTTGTTTTTTGATTAAAACAAATCTTAAAGTTGATTATAACGACACCGGTTAAGATCCTACGGTTCCATCCTTCCGGCATCATTATTTTTATCGGATTCACTTAGTCCAGATGAATTTGCTAAACTCAACTGAATGAGTTCCACACTTTCATTTAGACCGTGGAAATCCCGTTAGCAACACGTAGGTTACATCATCCGAGGTATTCCCGATCATCCAACAGGACGTTTTAATTTAGTTGTAATTGTAGTTTTGTGTTCTGTTTGTGATTAAATTTTGAGTTGTTTTATATTTTGAAATGTTGTGGCGGTGAATTTTATCTTGCAATGACTTTTAACTTAGTTTTGGTTTCAGTTTTAGGGTATATCCTAATGGTGTGGGTTTTCATGCAACAGTTGTTTATCATGCAAGAAAAGTAAAGTACATTTGCAAGAAAGTAAATTGCAAGAAAGTAAATTGCAATAAAATAAAAGCGTACCTGGAGGGTCTTCCCGTCATCCCAAGCTACACTTAAAACACAATTAGAATATTTAAGCAAGTTCCTAGGTAAAGCTAAGGGAAAGGTTATGGTTTTCTACCAAATTCCTAATCCTATAGCTAGTCATTTTCTATGACGTCTAGGTTCCTTGTGTTTTGGTTTGAAGACGATTTTCTTCATCAAAGAATAATTAAATTCAATTGTTCTTATAAATGTCCTATCATATTGAGGAAGTGCTTAAGAATAATCTTAAACATCTTTTCAATATTTTTAGGATTGTTTTAAGTCCAAATGGGTTTAATTATACAAATGAATTAATCGTCCGAGACTTCAAGTTTTGTTGTTATCTTACTCAGTGAACTAGGACATTTGAATATCCTATAAGTGAGGTAACATTTCATTTAATGTTCTGTTTAGGAGTTATGATAACTAAAACTTTCAAGGGTAAATTGGTATTCAAATGATTTGGTTTAAGTTGAAGGGTTTAAATTTTGAATAGTGTTCTAGTTGCTTTATATTTAATTTCTTTCTGTTTTAGGTGATGTTATATTTAATTTAATTTAATTTAATTTAATTGAGTTTTAATTTAAATTTAATTCAATTGAGTTTGATTTGATGTTAAATTAATTTCATTTGATTTGATTTAATTTTAATTTAATTTGATTTAATTTAATTTAATTTAATTTAATTTAATTTAATTATTCAATTTAATTTAATTTATTTAATTTAATTTAATTTAATTTAATTATTCAATTTAATTCAATTTATTTAATTTAATTTAGTTTAATTTACTTAATTAATTAAATTTAATTTATTTAATTTAATTTAATTTTAATTAAATTTTATTTAATTTAATTTAATTTATTTAATTTAATTTAATTTTAATTTAATTTTTATTTTTTAATTTTAATTGAATTTTTTTTAATAGAGTTTAATAATTTAATTTTAGTTTAATGATTAAGTCTTTTAATATTTTAAATTTGAGTTATCATTTTAATTAAGAATTGAATATTAATGAGATAATTAATTTAGGGATTTTTAAATTAAAGAATAAATCTCTTCCTAATAATATGCCTATTTTAATAATTCCAATTTTATTATTCTTCCAAATTTAATCAATTATTTAATTAAGGTTTAATTATTTTAAAATTGTTTAATGGGTTTCTACCCTTTAATTATTTGAATTTCAATCATCCAAATTAGATTAGGATCAAATATTTTACTTGTTAATTTTTTATTAAACCTAAAAAATTTAATTAAGGATTAAAATTTTAATTACCACTTTACCCTTTAAGCTTAATAATTTCATAACTCACTAAATTGAACTCAAATAAACTTGAAATTTTTATGTGACTTCACTCATATGTCAATAAAGACATGAGAGGAGAGAATGTGATTTTTCTGTATTTAATTTATTTATATAATTATTTTTGGTAGAAAATAGAGATTTTCAAGGAAAATTTAATAACATGACCAAGAGAAAGTTTCTGTCCTTAAGAAAATTAGGAGACATTCCTAATGACCAGAGAACCACTTGGACCAATTTTGGTGATTTTTTGAATTATATTATTTTTATTATAATTATTTTAAGTTTTGGAGTGTTAATTAATTTAAAAATAAAATAAAAGTTGAAAAATGAATTTTATATTTTTCAAAAATCTCCCTGATATCAAGGAAATCAAAGAAGTAAATTTTGCAATTTTCTGATTTTTCTATGATTTATTATAATTATTTTAGTGAAAATGCTAGAATATACATTTTTTTAATTTTAAAATTACCTTAAAGCTTTAAAATTTAATATCTCACTAAATAGACCTAAGAAAAATGTGGGATTTGTTCCTATGTGATTAAAATTCAAAATGTGACATTTTGGTGAATTTTATTATTTTTGTGATTTTTATTATTTTTTAATTATTAAAAATATTAAAATATTATTAAAAATCAACTTTTCTAGAAAATTAAAATTTTAATTTTCTTAGGTTCCCCTGATATCAGAGAGGTCCCAAAACCAATTTAGTGAATTTTTGAAGGGTATTTTAAAAGTTATGAATTTTTAAAGTTTAAAATGGCTAAGTGGCTTAATCAACCCAATTAGTGGGGCTAACCAAGTCAATTGACCTCAAACTTTTATGGTGGATTCCTCTGATCCTAAAGGTCAGTGGAGAATTAATTTCAAGTTAATTTGATGCCTGGTTAACTCTAATTAAATAAAGACCTATTTTGGGTGTTTAAGCCAATTATGGTTGTTTTAAATGAACTAAGTCAAAACCTATTTTTCCTAGGGTTCTCTGGTCATAAGGAACATCACCAAATTTTCCTAGAATTTATTTCACAACATGCTATTTATTGGAATTAAAATACTCAAAACAGTAGCATGAATTTGAAAAATCAATAACTTTTCATAGGGATGGCCTCTGACTTTGAAAAATTCAGGGAATGTTCCTAAATTCAGAGGCTTCAAAAGCCCTATGGTCTCATGTCATGGTGAATTGTATACATGCATGGAGAATTAAAATAATGCAGAGAGTAAATAAATTATAAAAAAAATACTTGATGAAATTAAATGATTTCTTTTCCACATTATTCTCCTCTCGTTCACTGAGCAAGAGGGTATTTTTATTTTATTTTTCTGATTTTTCTACACGGAGATATGAATTTTTGAAGTTTAGCGAATTAAATAAATAGAAAAATACCCTAATTTTCTATTTATCCACGCGGCGCCGCGTCGACCTCGGCGGCTCCTAACGCACACACGTCGCGCTCCCATTCGACGCCGCCACCTGAGTCGGCAGCCGGGCCCCGCGGTTCTTGTACCATCTCTCGGTCCAGACGCCATCCGAGCCGTCCGTCCGCGCGTGTATTGAATGGATGGTATCCGTTCATCGTCCCCGAGCGTCCTCACCCGAGCGCCGTCCACACTAAATCCCTAAGGTCTCACTCGATACTCAATGGATTTTCATGTTCTTATGCTCTATGGATTCGTCTTGAAGAGACGAACACATCTATACGGTTAACATACATTGAAATTCAGGCATTTGAAATGGAGAATCTCCGAAGCTCGGGATAAAGAACTAGCTCATACCTTTGCTCGAGAAGTGTGTCTTCAATCCGAGAGTTGTTGCACCTTCGATTGGATCCCGACAAGCTCCGGATGAAGTCTCCGAGTGCAGTGAATTGTCCGGATGTGATTTCGACCAAGCCCGATCACAAAGCTTGGAGGGCTGGAGCAAGCCGGGTGGCTCGGAGATGGGGCTTTTGTTGGTGGACACCTTCCCTCGGTGCGGTGAAGGTGTAGAACCAATCAATTTGGGAATTGGCTCATCGTGGAGAAGTGTCCTGGTTTTGGGTGGAATTTCGGTTGGGAAATTGGATTTTGTTAGTGGGGATTAGGGCAAATTGACACTCGGGGATCAAGCCGCTCTAAGGGTGGAGAAGGGTCCGGAACAATTTTGCGCGAGTTTCGGCAAGGTTTTTGCTCGGCTCCTCTCATGGCGGAGAGGGTGCGGTTTAAATAGCGAGAGGGTGGAGGGCCTCCTGGGGAGTTGAGGCATGGGATCGGCTGCTGCGGTGAGGAGAAGAACGACCATGGTGGCCATTAGGCATGGGGCAACTCGGCATGTGAGAATTCCAAGCTTGGGCTCACATGATGCTCTCGGGTGTGGTGTTTTCCGGCGATCCAGGCGGTGGCTGGTGAGCATGGGTCACCATCTTGACCGGGGAGGTCGGGGCTTGGCAATGGTGAAGTCGATTGGGCTTGGACATGTGTAAAGTGTTTGGATTAAAATGGAATGGGGAGAGGCCATTTTGGCTTGAAATTGGTCAACCCATTGGTTTGGGTTGGGTGCACCTCCCCATGGCTTTGATTTTGGGCTGAGAGGATCGGTTGGGTCGACTGAGGGAGAGTGGTGTGGTCTCTATCCATGATGAGGTGCATAAACATGGTTTAGTGTGTGACATGCTTAAGGTAAAAAAGGGGTTAAGGAGGATTAGGAAAGGGGCTCTTCCTTTAGCCATTAATGGCTTGATCACATGTCAAGCCTTCCATGGCTTCATGTGGCTTGTCCATGGCTTGCATGGCTCACCTTTGGCTTGGGAAAAGGTTTGGTCAATTTCATGAAAATGGGTTTTAAGAATTTTTGGTAATTTGATGGAAATTTGTGTGAAACATGATTTGGAATAATTTGATGGTGAATTTAGGACTTATGTAATGGATTTAATTAAGTGGATGACAAATGGAGATGTCATGTGGGCTTTAGGGTAGATTTTGGGCCTTTGGATGTGGTGAAGTGGGCTTTTAGGAAAGTTTAAGGGAAATGGGCTTTTGATTTTAGGATGGGCATTTGGATAAAAATTTTGTGAAGAACTTTGTCAAATAAATGTCATAATTGGTTTAGGGATGTTCTATGAAGGGCTTGGAATCAATTTGATGTGATTTGGAGTTGAATTGGTTTGAATTTGGGTTTATTTGGTAAGTGGGCCTATGTAGGTCCAAGTGGGCCAAGTTGGGCTAATGTTGGGCTAGGGTTGAAATTGATATAAAATCAATGATGAGAAATGTTTATGGGGGTGTTTCAAAGAGGTTTTGGCTTTGGTTGGACTTTGATTTTGGGGTTTGGGCTCATTTGGGTTAGGTTTGGGTTTAGGTCAAAATCGGGCCTTTTAACTTTGGGTTGAGTTTGAGTGGGGTTTGGGTCTAAATTTTGGGCAAATCATGTTAGTATTTTGTTTGTGGGAATGTTAAGGAAGATTTAGAAAAGATTTGGGGTTAATTGGAATTGAATTGGGTGAGTTTGGGTTAGGTTTGGGTCATGGGACCAAATTGGGCTTTAAGGCCAAAAGTGAGATTGGATCCAAATGTCAATCAAATTGGACTTGGATTTGGTCTAGATTGGTACTGGGGATATTAAATTGAAGTTTAGAATTGAATTGGACCAAAATTGGGGTCAATTGGGTAGGTTTGGTTTGACATTGGGTTCACTTTGGGTTAAAATGGGTCAAATTGGGGGTTTTGACAAACGTAGGGTAAATTGACAAAATTGGCCCATGGTGTAGTTGGAAAAAATGAAATTGGGAATATTTGGGATTTTCTGGAATTTTTTGGGAATTTTCTGAATTTCTGGATTTTTAGGCCAAGAGGGGTATTTTGGGTATTTGGAGGGTATTGGGAGGTTTTCTTGGAATTTTTGGTATTTTTGGGTATGGATGATCAGTTTAAGTGATGTGGAAATGTTTGGGATTGATTTTGGAGAATTTTGGATAATTTGGAAATTTTTGAGATATTTGGGTAATTTCGGGGGTTTTGGGTAAGTTAGCGAGGTGTAGGGTCCCGGGGTCAAAAATTGAAAATTTGAGAAATTGAAGATTGGGTGGATGTAAGTGGAAAGAAGTCATTTTGGTTGAGCCATGAAGCCATGTCAAGCCCATGTGAGCCATGAAGGGACCCATTTGAGGCATTCAACTATGTTGTTCCTAACCTCTTGCGCGAGGGCTTAGGGGTTAAGGACCATCCATGTGGATCACTTACATGAGTCAGGAGGTCAAGTTAGGTATGGGTGTGGTTTTAGGAGGTATGTGGAAGTGTAGTGTGTAGGTGTAGTGTATAAATGTAGTGTGTGTAAGTCAGCCCCTTCACCAGACCAGGCCACCCAGGGCAGTCCTAAGGCCAAAGAGTCCTATAGGAACTCATCCTTTAAACTTCCACATTTGATTTCAACCCTCTAGGTGATTAGGGGTCTACAGTCAAGTTTGTGGAGTTTGCGGGGAGTTAAGAAGTGGTTTGAATTTCTAAAAGGTGGGTCCCAATTCTAGTCCTCTAAGATAGTCGAAGGAAAAGCCTAAGGCTAGATCCTGAAGTACTAAAGAGAAGAAGAGAAGACCTCATCAAAAATGAGGTCGACAAATGGACCCCCGATAGGTGTGGTGAGCTGACGGAGCACACCACGCGTATTGGTGTTGACCGAAGCGATCAACAAAACCAACACAAACATCCAAGTGACAAACTTAGGATGAAATAGAGGAGTTTTCGGCAGGGAGTAGCAAGTATATCTACGAAACCGGAGATTCTCCGAACTCTCGGCTAGGGAAAGGAAAAGGAGGTGAATCCCAAATCACATGACACAGGGGAATTTCGATTTAGATTTTATTTTGTTTCAATTTAAGTTTTGATGTGTGAGTTTAGATTTCAATTTGGAGTTTCAATTTAGATTGGAGTTTGTCAAAATTAATTTGAAGGATTTGATTTGAAATGAAAATTAGAATTCTGAGGTTTTAGATGTAACATCTTCAACCTCGAAAGAAAATTGAATTGATTAGATTGAATCGTTGCAATGAGAAGAGATCTCAGAGTAATGCGGTGTTGGATGTAAAATCCTTAACCTCAAAAGTTTGATTTTGATGTATTTCAGTGCAATAGGAAAAGAATCCTAAAGCGATGCGGTCTTGGATGTAAAATCCTCGACTCAAAAGGTTTGAATTTGATGTATTTCGGTGCGATAGGGAAGAATCCTAAAGCGAGTGCGAGTCTTGGATGTAAAATCCTCGACCCAAAAGTTTTGAATTCGATGTATTTCAGTGCAATAGGAAAGAATCCTAAAGCAGTGCAGTCTTGGATGTAAAATCCTCGACCCAAAAGGTTGAATTTGATGTATTTCAGTGCAATAGGAAAAGGATCCTAAAGCAGTGCAGTCTTGGATGTAAAATCCTCGACCCAAAAGGTTGAACTTGATGTACTTCGATGCAATAGGAAAAGAATCCTAAAGCGGTGCGAGTCTTGGATGTAAAATCCTCGACCCAAAAGGTTGAATTTGATGTACTTCAGTGCAATAGGAAAGAATCCTAAAGCAGTGCAGTCTTGGATGTAAAATCCTCGAACCAAATGGTTTGAATTCGATGTATTTCAGTGCAATAGGAAAAGAATCCTAAAGCAGTGCAGACTTGGATGTAAAATCCTCGACCCAAAAGTTTGAATTCGATGTATTTCAGTGCAATAGGAAAAGAATCCTAAAGCGGTGCAGTCTTGGATGTAAAATCCTCGACCCAAAAGTTTGAATTCGATGTATTTCGGTGCGATAGGAAAAGAATCCTAAAGCGGTGCGGTCTTGGATGTAAAATCCTCGACCCAAAAGTTTGATTTCGATGTATTTCGGTGCAATAGGAAAAGAATCCTAAAGCGAGTGCGATCTTGGATGTAAAATCCTCAACCCAAAAGTTTGAATTCGATGTATTTCAGTGTAATAGGAAAAGAATCCTAAAGCAGTGCAGTCTTGGATGTAAAATGCTCAACCCAAAAGTTTGATTTCGATGTATTTCAGTGCAATAGGAAAAGAATCCTAAAGCAGTGCAGTGTTGAATGTAAAATCCTCGACCCAAAAGGTTTGAATTTGATTTGATTGATATTTGATTCGAGATCTGGAAGAAATTGAATTTGAATTTGATTGAGACTGGATTTGGAATCTGGAAAGATTGAATTTGAGATTTGGAAGGATGAGTTTGAACTCGATTGAAATTTGATTTAAGATTTGATTTGAAATTTGGAAGATCAAATTTGTAATTTGATTGGTTGTGGATTTGGAATTTGATTGAGAATTTGATTTGGAATTTGGAAAGATTGAATTTGAAATTTGATCGAGAATTTGATTTGTGATTTGATTTAACATTCATGTTGATTTCGTTTATCTTTTAATGATTCAAATTATATTTTATCGTTCATTTAATGTTCACGTGAATTTGGTGTTCGTCATTTTTAGATTTTTAAAGAAAGTTTTCTTTTATCCTTTTTTTTGTTTCTTTTCTGTTCTTTGTTCGAAGTTTCATTTAACTTTAATGGCGTTTCCCAATCAATTTGCACAAAAGAGGTGAAGGCCAAAAATGTGACATGGTCACTTTCATTCCAATCATGTTGAAAATACATCATACAACTCGATCTGGAATATATCTCATACAATCCATGTATACTCAAAACGGACTATGTATGATCTTCGTTGGTCCATCAAAAGAAGCATTTGTCAAAAAATCCATGTACGAATAGTGGGGTACATGGTTAATAACATCACCTTCCAAGCCATCCACGGCAAGGATGCTGGCTGGATGTACATTGGAGGTGTGATATTTCTCATGTAACTCGCGGCTCGTAAGGCCGGAGGTTCTCTAGCTGCGGGTCCGGTTGGAAATGGTAAGGTATCTTCTCGTCGTCCATTCTCTCGAAAGTAGCGAGATCCGCTCCACTTGGCACTCCCGGTATGCAATGCTTAGCGATATCCGCTCCGTTGCCCTTCGGTATCATGACGGAACCCACCGGTAAAGGTATCTTTACCGGCCCTCGGAACTCACCCGGCTTGCTATCCGGAGGTCGAATCCGAACATGATGTCACACTCGTTCGGAAAGAGACTCGTGCGGAAGGTCCGACGAAGTCGTGGTGATCTATATGTGGGGGTATGCGATCACTCTGTTTGTAGATGTTGCTAATGCGGCTATTGGGTATGCAATCCGCGGCGTACCCTCCATGTTATCAATCTTTTTACCATTCTCACGATGACTAATGGCATCGGATCTACTTGCCCATGACGGAGTATCCCGGTGGGTTTCCCTTCTGTCTTCAACGAAAGTTGTAGCGGCATCCACAATGTATTGTGATTCTTCCTTTCCACGGCATCCATCTCCGGGGTTCCGAGTATGTGTTTTCCCTCAAGCGGCTCGCTCGGCCCATTCTCTTCAAATCCCGGATACAATCCACTATTTGCTTGTTGTTCATACTCGGAGAATACGTCGGTATGTAGCTCGAGGCCCTCTAGTATGTTGATTCTTCTTCCTTTAATTCTCTCGAAGTATTCAAAGGTTTTCTTTTCAACATTTTGCATCCTCTCCGGCTCGTATTCCGGAATGATCTCCGGATGGCGAGGCCTTGTGACATATTGTGGGATATATGGTTCAATCCCTTCACGTTCCCCTGCATACCTCGGCTCCTCGGGGATGATGCTGTCGGGACATCCCCGGGGTTGCTTCGCAACAAGGTCATGCATTATTGGTGGTTCTATCCGGTGGCGTGGTAGCCTTCTTTCTTCCGATCTTCCGGGATTTCCCGATCCTTTCGTTATCCTAGGAGCCGGCCTCCTTTCTTCGAGTTCCGAGTGAACCGGTGTCCTTGAAATGTGTGTGCTGGCATTAGAAATTGTCTCGTCACGCTGATCCGCAGTTAGTTTTGTTAACATCTTACGGATACGGCGATTCTTATTTCTTCATTGCGTGGTTGTGAGAGTAGCTCTCCGCACTTCTTGAATTTCTGTGGTCGCGGCGCTGACAAGCCTGCCCTCCGCTGTAGCGACTACGAACTTCATTTTCTTATCTTCTTCGGTGTTTGCTTTTCTTTTCTTGTTGTTGGATTGGTGGCTTGGGCCACCCACTTTCATCACTGTATGCCCGGGTAGTTCTGTCGGCATATTTTAGGTTGTATTGTATTTTAAAAAAGGGGGGTCGCCTAACAGAAGTTGTCGGCGAATTTAAATTTTAAATTTGATTTAAATATATATATAATTTAGAAAGTAGTATTTGGCTTTGAAAATAATTTTTAAATTTGAAAGTTTTAAGATATGAGATTAAACCGATCTCACATCCCGAATAGTTTATATAAACGAGCACCGCACCACAAACCGTGTATCTATCCCTAAAGATAGACACAACGCTCGAGGTGGGGCTCGATCAAATAAACTAGAAGTTTTGCGACATCCGTTTGGTCTGCGAACCAATTTTATAAGCCGACAAATTCCCTCGCTTAATATGAAAGTATCAAACGGGGTTTATATTACACAGGTTCTTTAAAATTCCTATAAGGGCAAGCCCCTATAGTTAATTACATCTTAAGTGACGGGAATCACGTAAGAAAACTCTCGATAATAATCAATAACTCGCTTTCAAGAATTTCAAAGTTTAAGGTTTTCGAAGATTGAATTTTGGAATTTCGATCGGGAATGGATCAAATTTTGGAACATTTTGTTTTGTGAATCCAAAGGAAGAAAGGTGGGAGAAATCACCGATTCGAAGTGAACTTCGGTAATTTCCGACTATCCTATCGTTTGGCTTGAGTTTAGGAAAGTCCTAATACTTATTTAAATGTTTTGATCTTGCCAATTTTAATTAATTAGGGCTTATATTTGTATGATAAAATCAAACAAATAGCACTAGAAGATGTGAGGGTTTGTTGTCGTATCGGACGACTACCTCGGAATCCTAAGACCGGTTAGGGCTTAATTTGCAATGCAAATGCCGACGAAGAGTTGAGGATTTATGTTGCACTAGGCAAGCTACCTCGAAGTCCTATGGCTTTGTTGTTTAATTCTAAGAAGGTTTTGCTTGAAGTAGGTTCAAGTTTTGTTGATGACGATGGCCGTGCTTGCCCACCATGCTCCAAGCTCCTTGTTGTTGCGAGAGGTTTAGTTTTAGAAATCATAAATCTGGGGATGAGAAAAGTGTTTTGGTTTAGAGAAGTCTTAATTTTCCAAGTGTTCTTGTATTTTGATTAAAACAAATCTTAAAGTTGATTATAACGACACCGGTTAAGATCCCACGGTTCCATCCTTCCGGCATCATTATTTTTATCGGATTCACTTAGTCCAGATGAATTTGCTAAACTCAACTGAATGAGTTCCACACTTTCATTTAGACCGTGGGAAATCCCGTTAGCAACACGTAGGTTACATCATCCGAGGTATTCCCGATCATCCGACAGGGCGTTTTAATTTAGTTGCAATTGTAGTTTTGCGTTCGTTTGTGATTAAATTTTGAGTTGTTTTATATTTTGAAATGTTGTGGCGGTGAATTTTATCTTGCAATGACTTTTAACTTAGTTTTGGTTTCAGTTTTAGGGTCTATCCTAAAGGTGTGGGTTTTCATGCAACAGTTGTTTTATCATGCAAGAAAAGTAAAATGCATTTGCAATAAAGTAAATTGCAAGAAAGTAAATTGCAAGAAAGTAAATTGCAATAAAATAAAAGCGTACCTGGAGAGTCTTCCCGTCATCCCAAGCTGCACTTAAAACACAATTAGAATATTTAAACAAGTTCCTAGGTAAAGCTAAGGGAAAGGTTATGGTTTTCTACCAAATTCCTAATCCTATAGCTAGTCATCTCCTATGACGTCTAGGTTCTTTATGTTTTTGTTTGAGGACGATTTTCATCATCAAAGGACAATTAAATCCAATTGTTCTTATAAATATCCTATCATATTGAGGAAGTGCTTAAGAAGAGTCTTAAACATCTTTTCAATATTTCCGAGATTGTTTTAAGTCCAAATGAATTTAATTATACAAATGAATTAATCGTCCAGAATTCAAGTTTTGTTGTTATCTTGCTCGGTGAACTAGGACATTTGAATATCCTATAGGTGAAGTGACACTTCATTTGATGTTCCATTTAGGAGTTATAATAATCAAAGCTTTCGAGGGTAAATTAGTATTAAATGATTTGATTTAAGTTAAAGGGTTTAAATTTGGAATAGTGTTCAAGTTGTTTTATATTTAATTTCCTTTATGTCTTAGGTGATGTTATATTTAATTTAATTTAATTTAATTTAATTTAATTGAGTTTTAATTTAACTTAATTTAATTTAATTTGATTTGATGTTTAATTAATTTGATTTGATTTAATTTAATTTAATTATTTAATTTAATTTAATTTAATTTAATTTAATTTAATTTAATTGTTTAAATCAATTTAATTTAATTATTTAATTTAATTTAATTTAATTTAATTTAATTTATTTGTTTAATTTAATTTAATTTAATTTAAATTTAATTTAATTTAATTTAATTTAATTTAATTGATTTAATTTAATTTTAATTTAATTTAATTTAATCCAATTTGTTTTACTTAATTTAATTTAATTTTTAATTTAGTTTTATCTTTAATTTTAATTGAAATTTTTGAAAGAGTTTAATAATTTAATTTTAGTTTAATGATTAAGTCTTTTAATATTTTGAATTTGAATTATCATTTTAATTAAGAGTTGAATATTAATGAGATGATTAATTTAGGGATTTTTAAATTAAAGAATAAATCTCTTCCTAATAAATATCCCTTATTTTAATAATTCCAATTTTATTATTCTTCCAAATTTAATCTATTATTTAATTAAAGTTTAATCATTTTAAAAATTGTTTAATGAGTTTCTACCCTTTAATTATTTAAATTTCAATCATCCAAATCAGATTAAGATCAAATGTTTTACTTGTTGATTTCTTATTAAACCTAAAGTTTTAATTAAGGGTTAAAAGTTTAATTACCATTTTACCCTTTAAGCTTAATAATTTCATAACTCACTAAATTGAACCCAAATGAACTTGAAATTTTTATGTGACTTCACTCATATGTCAATAAAGACATGAGAGGAGAAAATGTGATTTTTCTGTATTTAATTTATTTATATAATTATTTTTGGTGGAAAATAGAGATTTTCAAGGAAAATTTGATAACATGACCAAAGGAAAGTTTCTGTCCTTAAGAAAATTAGGGGACATTCCTAATGACCAGAGAAGCACTTGGACCAATTTTGGTGATTTTTTGAATTATATTATTTTTATTATAATTATTTTAAGTTTTGGAGTGTTAATTAATTTAAAAATAAAATAAATGTTGAAAAATAAGTTTTATATTTTTCAAAAATCTCTCTGATATCAAGGAAACCAGAGAATCAAATTTTGCAATTTTTTGATTTTTCTATGATTTATTATAATTATTTTAGTGAAAATGCTAGAAAATACATTTTTTTTAATTTTAAAATTACCTTAAAGCTTTAAAATTCAATATCTCACTAAATAGACCTAGGAAAAATATGGGATTTGCTCCTAAGTGATTAAAATTCAAAATGTGACATTTTGGTGAATTTTATTATTTTTGTGATTTTTATTATTTTTTTTATTTTTTAATTATTAAAAGTATTAAAATATTATTAAAAATCAACTTTTTTAGAAAATTGAAATTTTAATTTTCTTAGGTTCCCCGATATCGGAGAGGCTCCTAAACCAATTTGGTGAATTTTTGAAAAGTATTTTAAAAGTTATGAATTTTTAAAGTTTAAAATGGCTAAGTGACTTAATCAACCCAATTAGTGGGGCTAACCAAGTCCAATTGACCTCAAATTTTTATGGTGGATTCCTCTGATCCTAAAGGTCAGTGGAGAATTGATTTCAAGTCAATTTTATACCTGGTTAACTCTAATTAATTAAAGACCTATTTTGGGTGTTTAAGTCAATTAGGGTTGTTTTGAATGAACTAAGCCAAAATCTATTTTTCCTAGGGTTCTCTGGTCATAAGGAACATCACCAAATTTTCCTAGAATTTATTTCACAACATGCTATTTATTGGAATTAAAATATTCAAAACAGTGGCTCTGAACTTGAAAAATCAAGAACTCTTCATAGGGATGGCCTCTGACTTTGGAAAATTCAGGGAATGTTCCCAAATTCGGAGGCTTCAAAAGCCCTATGGTCTCATGCCATGGTGAATTGTATGCATGCATGGAGAATTAAAACAATGCAGAGAGTAAATAAATTATAAAAAATAAAATACTTGATGAAATTAAATGATTTCTTTTCCACATTATTCTCCTCTCTTCACTGAGCAAGAGGGTATTTTTATTTTATTTTTCTGATTTTTCTACACAAAGATATGGATTTTTGAAGTTTCTGATATTTAATAAATACATTAAATACCCTATTTATCTACTTATCCACGCGGCGCCAGCGAAACATCGGCAGCTCCGAAGGGGTACGTGTCGCGTTGTGATTGGGCGCCGCCATCTGAGTCATCCGTCCCGGGCCCCGCGGTTCTCGCACCTTTTCCTGGTCCGACGCCATCTGAGCCGTTCGTCCGCGCGTGTATTGAATGGACGGCATCCGTTCATCGTCCCCAAGTGTTCTCACCCGAGAGCCGTCCACACTAAATCCCTAAGATCTCACTCGATTCTCAATGGATTTTTACGTTCTTATACTCTATGGATTCGTCTTGAAGAGACGAACACATCTATACGGCTAACATGCATTGAAACTAAGGCATTTGAAATAGAGAATCTTCAGAAGCTCGGGATGAAGAGTTAGCTCATACCTTGGCTCAGAGAAGTGTGGCTTCAATCCGAGAGTTGTTGCACCTTCGATTGGGTCCCAGCAAGCTCCAGATGAAGTCTCCTGGTCTGGTGAATTGTCTGGATATGATTTCGACAAAGCCCGATCACAAAGCTTGGAGGCTGGAGCAAGTGGGTGGCCTGGAGATGGGGCTTTTGATGATGGACACCTTCCCTTGGTGCAGTGAAGGTGTAGAGCCAATCAATTTGGGGATTGGCTCACTGTGGAGAAGTGTCCTGGTTTTGGGTGGAATTTCGACTACGAAATTGAGCTTACAGAGGAGAAATGGCAGGGGAATTTCACTGGGGATCAAGTGCTCTAAGGGTGGAAGAGGGTCTGGAACAATTTTGGCAGAGTTTTGGCAAGGTTTTTGCTTCTCCCCTCTCATGGCCGAGAGGGGTGGAGTTTAAATAGAGCTGGCTGGGAGGCCTCCCAGGGGGAGTTAGGGCTTGGGATCGAGCTTGCTCGGTGAGGAGAAGAACGACCATGGTGACCACTAGGCAAGGGGCGGCTCGGCGAGTGAGAATTTCAATGTTGGCTCACATGTGAGCTCTCGGCCATGGTGTTTTCCGGCGGCCTGGTGGCCGGCCGGCCGAGCATGGGTCACCCTCGAGGTCGGGTGGGTCGGGGCGGAGGTTTGTGCAATCAATTGGCCATGGACATGTGTAAAGGCTTTGATCCAAAGTGGAATGGGGCATGGCTAGATTTGGACCTAAATGAGTCAACCCACCCATTTGGGCTAGGTGCACCACCCAAGGCCTGGTTTTGGCTGAGGGAAAAGTGATTTGGCTCAAGCATAATCGGTAGGGTCAAGTCACCATCCAAGC
>CM040436.1:66256045-66317511 GCA_022702705.1 Papilionanthe hookeriana x Papilionanthe teres
GTGTTTTCTATCACCGTCGCAACCGATTCTTTTTCTTTTCCGATTTGTGTATTGTGTCTATGTCGAGCCGTGATAGGACTCCGACGTCCGTGAACCGACACTTCTACCGATTCATCTTGTAAACGAGCAAATTCTTTTGCGAGACGGGCTAAAGCATCCGCTAAAGCATTTTCTTTTCCGGGAATTTTGTAGATCGTCACATTCGGAATCTGTTCCAACAACTGTATGGCATACCGGAAGTATTGCTCGAGTCTCGCTTTAAACTTCGTATCGTCCGACGATCCGTCGAATGATTAACCGTGAATCCCCGTAGATGTCGATGTCCGTTATCCCCATTCGAATAGTTAATTTCAGTCCCGTTATGAGGGCTTCATATTCCGCTTCGTTGTTCGTACATGGTTCGTTAAGTGGTAGGAGTATCTTAACATCCCCCGCTCCGTGTTATAAAGATTAGCCCGATTCCCGCCTTACCGGCACTATCACTTGCGATTCTTCATCTTTGTGTGCCGAAGATGCTCCGTCGAAGTATAATTCCCAACGTCGATCATCGTGGTCTTCTAGGCTCATTATTTGTTCATCCGGCAAATCGTCATCGAGAGGAGATTCCGCCGCAAAGGGTGTGCCGCGAGGAAGTCCGTTAAGACTTGTCCCTTTACGGCACGAAGAGGCACGAAAGTTATATCGAATTGCAATAATATCATCGACCATCCGGCAAGTCCGCCGTAAAGTGTCGGACGAGTCATCAAGTATCGCAATGGATTAAATTTCGAGATCAAGTCGACCTTATGTGAAAGCATGTAGTGCCTCGAGCTTTCGAGCGGCGAAGATCGTGGCCAAACAATGCTTTTCAATTGCGGGATACCTTACTTCCATCGGAAGTAAACGACGGCTTAAGTAGTAAAGAGCATTTTCTTTACCCTCATCATCGACCCTGGCTAACGTGGCTCCGAGAGAGTCGTCTAAAGCCGCGGTGTAAAGTATCGACGGCCTACCCGAGATCGGGGCCGCTAAGACAGGAGGTGTCATTAAATATTGTTTAATGTCCTCGAAGGCCTTCTCGGCATTTCTCTTCCCAAATAAATTTAGCGTCCTTTTTAACTAGTGCCGAGAAAGGCCGACACCTACCCGACAAGTTCGAGATAAAGCGTCGAAGATATGCCAGCTTCCTCGAAAAGATCGTAGTTGTTTTAAGGTTTTGGGAGGCGACATTTCTAAGATAAGCTTTAATCTTTTCCGGTCGGTTTCAATTCCATGATGTCGGACAACGAATCCTAAGAATTTCCCGGAGGTGACGCCGAAGGCACATTTTAAGGGATTCATCTTAAGGTTAAATTGTCTTAAACGTTCGAAAACAATTCTCAAATCATACATGTGGTTTTCCTTTACTTTACTTTTGATGACTACATCATCCACGTAGCATTCGACTTGATTGTGGATGAGATCATCAAAAATTCTTGTCATTGCTCTCTGGTAGGTTGCTCCTGCGTTCTTCGATCCGAATGGCATCACCGTGTAGCAATATACTCCGATCGGCGTTCCGAATGCCGTAAGCTTTTCATCTTCTCGGAGCCATTTTTATCCGGTTGTATCGTCGAAGATCCATCCATGAATGAAAATATTTCATGTGTCGAAGCAATGTCGATCATTAATTCCGGGATCGGTAGAGGGAATTCATCTTTTGGACATGCCTCGTTTAAATCTCTCGAAGTCCACACAAATTCCGATCCGACCATTCTTCTTCTCGACCGGCACTACATCAGGCTAACCAAGTCGGTATTGTTCTTCACGGACAAATTTAGCGTCTATTAGCTTTTTAACTTCGACTATGACTTGTTGTTCAATTTCTAGACGCATTCTTCCGGGACCTTGTCCGACCGGACGAAGCAGGATCCACTCCTAACTTATGGACTCGCGACCTCCGGAGCTAATCCCGGCATCTCATCGTAGTTCCAAGAAAAACAGCCTTTAAATTCCATTAATAACTCGATTATTTCTTCGGAGTCTTCTTTATCGAGTAAGGAGCTAACAAAGGTAGGTCTAGGCTCTTCGCTAGTACCTAAGTTAACTTCCGTTAACTCATCTATCAGTAGATTTAATTTCTTCTTCGAATTCTGGTGGAGCGTCTCCAATTTGTAAATCTTCAAATTCTTCTGTGGTTTCCATGCAGTTTTCATTAGATTCGCAAGTGTCAACCAAGCAAAATTCAGTATCGTCAACTGATCCTACTGTGCCGAATCCGAGTTCATGCTTTGAATTGGGTGGACGACCGAGTTATTCCATAACTTTTCAAAATGTTGTGATCGGCCTTTTGTCCATTGTCGAGGTAAGAAACCACGCTGAATTAAATTTTGAACACAGGGAGAATACCACTCAAAAGGTAATTCCATTAATTTCGATGAAGTGACATCTTCAAATTGTACATTATTCTCAGCTTTGGAGGAAGTAGCACCACTGGTAGAATTTGATCGGCTTCGCACCGCCGCTACGTACCTCTTCGACCACCATACCCTCGATCTTGTTAGAATTGATCGGGGTTAGGGTCATAGTATGTACGTAGTGGTTAATCTTCTCGTACATCGATTTATATTCTTCGTTCTTCTCATCTTCGAGAGAGATCTTGAATTGCGGCTTTTTCCGACTTATCGTCGCCGCTTCTTGTTCGATTTCTTTTTCTTCTTCGTAACTCGTCTCCCCAATCAACATCGATGGTCGGTTTCCTCCGTCCAATCGTCCTAACGTCTCTGCCACGACCTCGTCCCCGGCCTCGACCTCGGATGCGAGTCGTGGAGAAACCTTCACCATCTCGCCGTAAGGGAGTGGTGAGTGACTCGTTGGACTAGAACTTCAGTGTTCTTCGTTGTCTCAAACTTTCTTTGCTTCATTTGTCATGGTATCTCCGGAGAAAATTGTTTTCTTCGGCGGTGCATAATAAGCCGCATCTTCATGGATTCCAATTTCATGTACGGAGAATGGTTGCAAGTCACCTTTGATGCATCGTTCCCCTCCATCGTAGTATTCGATGCACCGATGCAGAGATGATGGTACCATCCCGTTTTCATGTATCCATGGTCGGCCCAGCAGAGCGTTGAACGACGTTTCGAATCAATTATGTGAAATTTCGCGGTTGTCTTCGCTAAGTCACCGGTCTTCATTAGTAGCGTTATCGATCCGAGGGCTCTTTCTCCTTTCCGGTCAATCCTCTTAATAACATTTTGTCCGCTTCGAGCTCACGAGCATCAATTTCCAAGTATGCTAGTGTTCGAAGACTCATTATATCGATCGATGCTCCCGGATCCACCAATACTCCGGAGAGTGTAAACTTCCCAATTAGTAATCGAAATGTACAACGATCGGCCGTGATCTCGCCGTCCCAAGTAAGTAGGTCATTGTCCGCGAAGGTAACACCTCGTCGTTCCTTTAACGAGCAAACCTCATCTAAGGAATCTCCGGCCATTCGAGCTAAGCAAATTTCCGGATCAAGTAAGGCCTCGATCGAGCTTCTCTCATCTCCTTCGATAAGATGAGAGCGTCGTAGATGCTCGCCTTGGCGGTAGTTTCCTAAGATGGGCTAGCACGTTGTAGTCCACTTTATTTCCATGTGTCTCGCTTCTTCTCGAACGGGTATTTCTTCCGCCGGGTTGGTTCTTCTCGAACAACCACCCGCTTTCCTTCGTCCTTCGGACCCATTCTCGGAGGTAGAACTTTTCCACTTCTTAAGTTAACTTCGTAATTTCTTCCGAATCTAGTGTCGAGCTCGCCGGTGTTTCTTCTGAATCGGAATGACGAGTTCTTCCGGGTTAGCTTCGCAGTCCGAAGGCTCTAACTCTATCGTGACCGGCGCTCCTCGAAACTCGCAAATAGATTCGTTGCTTCGTTGAACTCTCGTAACCTCCTCGATGGATGTCTTCTTCGTTATTTTGATCGTCGAGATTGTGTATGATTTGAGAATTGTTGTTGGTATTGAAATCGATGTCCGGATTGTCGCTAGTTACGTAATCGTTAGAAACAGTCAAAACGTAGCCAACGCCATCACCCTTATCATTATATTATCCCACCGAAGTGAGCAGATAATCATACAGAGTCGAGGTTCGAGGGATTTCTCCCCGAATTAGAAACAACTATCCTAGATAAGCAGCCCCTAGTCTAGCCTTAGGAGTCTCGGTCCTCTCTTCTTCGTCGATTTTCTTCTTCTCTTCAATCGTCTCCTGTCGAGGTGGTTCTTCTATCGCAAGTGATAATGCCGACTTAGCAGGTTTCGAACTCCGAATCGAAGCTCGCACCGAAGCGGCTTCGGATGCTCGTCTAAAATCTTTTCGAAGACCTTGTTCAAGCGGTAGTCCATCCATCGTCGGTCGTATAGGATCTATCGAATGATGGGATCGACTGAGATAACATCGACGGAACCTCCTTTCCGGGGTTCCTTCATGTACTCCTTCGGGATCGTTATATTCCCTTTCCGAAGGTTGTCGTCGAGCCAACTTTTCAAGGTAATGCAATCCTCTATCTTGTGCCCAAGCATCCGGTGGTAGGGGAAAAAGTCGGGATCACCTTTCTTGTTGACTTCCTCCGGTCTCTTAGGCTCGTGCACTGGAAATCCGGAGTCTTCATCGACTACGTAACATTTTCAGCATCGCTTCATTCTTGAACGAATATTCCCCGCTCGAAGTTCCCTTAATGTACGTTGCGGACGAGGCGGTTGTTCATACCGTGGAGATGACCGATAGCTTGGTCGGGGTTGCCGGTAATTCCGTCGAGGTTGCCGTAGCCGTTCGGACGATATTTGTATCGGTTGCTTGCCTTTGTCGACCGCCGCAACGATCCCGGATTTCTTTTCGAAAGTCTTCACGAGCTTTTGCTTGTCCGTCTTGTCGGCGAAACTTAATTGCTTCGCCTCCTCTTGCAAGCTCCCGCCTTGCTTAACAACTTCTCGAAAGTCTTAATAAGTGAATCCTTTGAGGAGAAGTGCTATCGGCCGTGAATGCTTTTAAGTAAGATGCCGACCGCATGTTGTTCTTGTAGTCGTGGTTCACACTTCATGCTTAAGTTCCTCCATCGAAGTATGTAATCCACCAAAGTTTCGTTCGGCTTTTGTTTCTCTACCACTAAATCACCTATAGTGATGTGGTGCCGAGCTCCGGCGAATCGCTCGATGAAGAGGTTCTCTAGTTCCGAGAACGTCTTCACCGAACCATTTGTAACTCCGCATACCGCCGAAGGCGATTCCCGACAGTGCCGCCGACGAACCGTCGGAAGAGTAATGCATCGCTCCCGCCGCATTGCAACAACTCGGCACGAAAGTGCGCAACATGCCGTCGGGGTTCCTGCTCCATCAAATTTCTCGAACAGCAGGTGGTACGAAGCCGTTTGGGTACCGGATGACGTCGAACTCTTCCGGTAAGGTCTACCCGTCCGAATGGATGTCCCGCTCTTTGATCGTGCTAAGGCTTCTCGCACCTGCCGTTCTACCAAGCTCTTGATATCCTTTTCGTGGATCATACTTTGTGTCGTATCCTTTTTCACCGATCATCCCCGTTGACGGATGTAATCTCCTTTCCTCCGTCTACAATGTGAATGACCTCTCGGGGTGTCTCTTCGTGGTCGCACTCGACTCCGGAGAGCGGCTAGAGCTACGCCCATCTCTTCCATCCTTTTTGCCATTCGGGCGATCGTGTCGTCTTTCTCTTGAAGCCGCCTTCTCATCGCCCGGCTCCTCTCTTTCGGGGCCGCAGGAGCACCTTGTGAAGCCGATGAAGCTCGTGTTTCGACCATGTTGATTTCTGCATATTCGTCGTCCATGAATTCCGATGAATCAATCTAGTCTCCGAATTTCTCTTCTCTTTCTTTTTCTAATCGTCGGATATCAGTTCTCAACTTTTCCATGACATCTTCTAGCGGGCCTTTCTATGCGTCCTCGCGGTTGTCGTGCGATAGCTGCCGGGTCCTCTTCTCACGAGTCCCCTTTACAGCAGTGGCGCTTTCTTCAGATTCAAGTCTCCTGACGAGACTTTCCTTCTCGGGCTGTTGTTTCAATCTTAACTGCCAGTAGTGGGACGCCATGCCATCCTTCTAGCAGCAAAATGTCTAGGACCAGATGTTTTGTCAGCCAAATGCTGGAAGGTGGTATCCTCCCTAATCTGTAATCCTGAGACGACGACAGACGGACTAGCTTTCATTCTTTTACTTGGCTTTTCTGTCATGATGGCGGGTTCTACTCGGGGCCCAAGACGGGATTTGACTAGCACCCGCCCTATCCTTCGTAGAATCTCCGATACGGGGCACTTTTCCCTCTTTGCTAACTTCTCTATCAAAGTTTGCAGTCGAGCAAACGGCGTAGTTCTAGTCCTTTTCTTGCGGCTATCGTTGTAATATGCGGGCTGAGGCAATGCGGCAAAGAATCTTGCGAACATTTTCTTCATCCTCTCGCGGCGGAGAGGGGATGGAACCCGCTCCCTCCCAAAACTCGGTATGTATTCGAGCAAGTGGTGTATATTCGAGCAGCGGTGTATATTCAGGCAGCTTCGGGATTTCCTCCAGAAAGCAATTTCAGCAGCTCCGACTTCTCTAGCGATCCTTCTACTTCGTTTCTTCTTTGGGTCCTTGTCGCTGATGGAATTCTCGAGCTAGACCCGATTTCGAAAACGAAGGTCTCACAGAAGATCCGTACCCTCCACGGTAACGAGTTTACCATAATTCCGGATTTCTTTCCCTTTAATTTGGCGAAGTCGGGGTAGGTGCGGAAACAACTAGACCAGTGGGGGTAGTAAGGACGGTCCTCCTGCGGACAAGCAGTACTCCTCTCAGTCGGATCTTTGTAGGGGAGGAAACTCTTGGGTCGACCTAAGGTTGAACTCAATCAGCGGCTTCTTAGCTTCAGATACTTTGTTTGTCAGCGCGAAAAGGGAAACATCGGTGATCTTGACATTCGTGTTTTCAAATCCTTGTCCAAATCGGATGATCCCATTGTCGGGCAGCTCATCCTTATAGACAGCGAAGTCCAGTCCATTGGTGAAGGAGAAAATCAGCTTTGGGGCTTCCATTTCTGCAGGGTAGATTCTGGTTGTCAGTCCCAAGTTATGCTTCTTTTCTTTAGGACGAAAAGAAAGGAATTGAAACGAGTCCGAACACATTCTTGTTCATGTATTTATAAGAAGGAGTCATTCATTAAAAGAATCATTTATTAAAGGATTTGTTTATTTAGAACGGAATGTTCAAAGGTGTAGAGAAGGTAAGGAATCTGATTCGGAGTTGGAAAGGAAAAGAAGGTCTTATGAAAGACTTCTCGACTCGAAGGATCACTCCTAACTAACACCTATTGGGGGTCCACCCCACCTCAGAAATGAGGTAAAAGGATCTCGGAACCTCTCTGTTTAGGGGTGTCTAAACAGTGGCTCCTAAATCCGAGAGAATGTTGGCTATACTTGTTCACGGTAGAAATGAACATAGTATTCCAACGGAAAGAAGGGTTGCTTGATCCATTAAGGACATGGATGCACTACCGATTTTGGAAGCAGAATTATCTGATTGAAATGGAGAGAGGAATTTTCCCCAGCGGAGTCGCCAGAAATTGTACGACTTATTTTTAGGTTGTGTGTTTTATTTTGAAAAGGGGTCGCCTAACAGAAGTTGTCGGTGAATTTTAAATTTAGTTTAAATAAATAATTTGAAAAGTAGTATTTGATTTTGAAAATAATTTTAAGTTTGAAAAATTTTAAGATATGAAATCAAACTAATCTCACATCCCAAATAGTTTATATAAAAGAATACCACACCACAAACCGTGTATCTATCCCTAAGGATAGACACACTGCTTGATGGTGGGGCTCGATTAAATAAACTAGAAGATTTGTGACATCTGTTTGGTCTGCGAACCAATTTTATAAGCCGACAAATTCCCCTGCTTAATATGAAAAACATTAAACAGGGTTTATATTACCTGGGTTCTTTAAAATTCCCTATAAGGGCAAGCCCCTATAGTTAATTACATCTTAAGTGACGGGAATCACCTAAGAAAAGTCTCGATAATAATCAATAATTCTGCTCTCAAGAATTTCAAAGTTTAAGTTTTCAAAGGTTTGAATTTTGGAATTTCAATAGGGAATGGATCAAGTTTAGAACATTTTTGTTTTGAGAATTCAAAGGAAGAAAGGTAGGAGAAATCACAGATTCGAAGTGAACTTCGGTAATTTCCCGACTATCCTATTGTTTGGCTTAGATTTAGGAAAGTCCTAATGTTTACTTTGTATTTCAATCTTGCCAATTTTAATTAATTAGGGCTTAAATTTATATGACGGAATCATACAAATAGCCTCGAAGATATGAGGGTTTATGTCGTATCAGAGGACTACCTCGGAATCCTAAGACCGGTTAGGGCTTAATTTACAAGGTAAATGCCTAACGAAGAGTTGAGGATTTATGTTGCACTAGGCAAACTATCTCGAAGTCCTATGGCTTTGTTATTTTATTCTAGGAAAGTTTTGCTGAAGTAGACTCAGGTTTTGCTGATGACGATGGTCGTGCTGCCCACCATGCTCCGAGCTCTGAAGTGTTTTTTACGTTTTAATTAAAACAAATCTTAAAGTTGATTATAACGACACCGGTTAAGATCCCACGGTTCCATCCTTCTGGCATCATTATTTTTATCGGATTCACTTAGTCCAGATGAATTTACTAAACTCAACCGAATGAGTTCCACACTTTCATTTAGACCGTGGGAAATCCCGTTAGCAACACGTAGGTTACATCATCCGAGGTATTCCCGATCATCCAACGAGACGTTTTAATTTAGTTGTAATTGTAGTTTTGTGTTCTGTTTGTGATTAAATTTTGAGTTGTTTTATATTTTGAAATGTTGTGGCGGTGAATTTTATCTTGCAATGACTTTTAACTTAGTTTTGGTTTCAGTTTTAGGGACTATCCTAAAGGTGTGGGTTTTCATGCAGCAGTTGTTTATCATGCAAGAAAAGTAAGTGCAATGGAGTTAAATAAATTGCAATAATGTAAATTGCAAGAAAATAAATTGCAATAAAACAAAAGCGTACCTGGAGGGTCTTCTCGTCATCCCAAGCTCCACTTAAAACACAATTAGAATATTTAAGCAAGTTCCTAGGTAAAGCTAAGGTAAGGGTTATGGTTTTCTACCAAGTTCCTAATCCTATAGCTAGTCATTTCCTATGACGTCTAGGTTCCTTGTGTTTTGGTTTCGAGGACGATTTTCTTCATCAAAGAACAATCGAGTTCAATTGTTCTTATAAATATCCTATCATATTGAGGAAGTGCTTAAGAAGAATCTTAAACATCTTTTCAATATTTCTTGGATTGTTTTAAGTCCAAATGAATTCAATTACACAAATGAATTAATCGTCCGAGGTTTAGTTAAGTTTTGTTATTATCTTACTCATTGAACTAGGATGTTTGAATGTCCTATAAGTGAAGTAACATTTCATTTAATATTCTGTTTAGGAGTTATGATAACTAAAGCTTTCGAGGGTAAATTGGTGTTCAAATGGTTTGTGATTTAGTTTAATTTCAATTAATGGGCTTAAATTTGGAATAGTGTTCAAGTTGCTTTATATTTAATTTCTTTATGTCTTTGGTGATGTTATTTAATTCAATTTAATTTAACTTTAATTTAATTTAATTTAGTTTTAATTTTAATTTAATTTTGATTTAATTCAATTTAGTTTGATTTGATGTTAAATTAATTTAGTTTAATTTGATTTAATTTTAATTTAATTTGATTTAATTTAATTTAATTTAATTTAATCTTTAATTTAATTCAACTTTTAATTTTAATTTAATTTAATTTAATTTAATTCAATTTAATTTACTTAATTTAATTTAATTTAATTTAATTTAATTTACTTTAATTTAATTTATTCATTTAATTTAATCTTTAATTTGATTTAACTTTTAATTTTAATTTAATTTAATTTAATTTAATTTAATTTAATTTAATTTTTAATTTAATTTTATTTTTAATTTTAATTGAAATTTTAAAAGAGTTTAATAATTTAACTTTAGTTTAATGATTAAGTCTTTTAATATTTTAAATTTGAGTTATCATTTTAATTAAGAATTAAATATTAATGAGATAATTAATTTAGGGATTTTTAAATTAAAGAATAAATCTCCTCCTAATAATATCCCTATTTTAATAATTCCAATTTTGTTATTCTTCCAAATTTAATCAATTATTTAATTAAGGTTTAATTATTTTAAATTGTTTAATGGATTTCTACCCATTAATTATTTAAATTTCAATCATCCAAATCAGATTAGGATCAAATATTTTACTTGTTAATTTTTATTAAACCTAAAGTTTTAATTAAGGATTAAAATTTTAATTACCACTTTACCCTTTAAGCTTAATAATTTCATAACTCACTAAATTGAACTCAAATGAACTTGAAATTTTTATGTGACTTCACTCATATGTCAACAAAGACATGAGAGGAGAAAATGTGATTTTTTCTGTATTTAATTTATTTATATAATTATTTTTGGTGGAAAATAGAGATTTCCAAGGAAAATTTAATAACATGACCAAGGGAAAGTTTTTGTCCTTAAGAAAATTAGGGGACATTCTTAATGACCAGAGGACCACTTGGACCAATTTTGGTGATTTTTTGAGTTATATTATTTTTATTATAATTATTTTAAGTTTTGGAGTGTTAATTAATTTAAAAATAAAATAAATGTTGAAAAATGAATTTTATATTTTTTAAAAATCTCTTTGATATCAAGGAAATCAGAGAATCAAATTTTGCAATTTTTTGATTTTTCTATGATTTATTATAATTATTTTTGTGAAAATGCTAGAAAATACATTTTTTTTTAATTTAAAAATTACCCCAGAGCTTTAAAATTTAATATCTCACTAAATAGACCTAAGAAAAATATGGGGTTTGTTCCTAAGTGATTAAAATTCAAAATGTGACATTTTGGTGAATTTTATTATTTTTGTGATTTTTATTATTTTTTAATTATTAAAAATATTAAAATAATATTAAAAATCAACTTTTTTAGAAAATTGAAATTTTAATTTTCTTAAATTCCCCTGATATCAGAGAGGCTCCATAACCAATTTGGTGAATTTTTGAAAGATATTTTAAAAGTTATGAATTTTTAAAGTTTAAAATGGCTAAATGGCTTAATCAACCCATTTAGTAGGGCTAACCAAGTCCAATTGATCTCAAATTTTTATGGTGGGTTCCTCTGATCCTAAAGGTCAGTGGAGAATTGATTTCAAGTCAATTTGATGTATGGTTAGCTTTAATTAATTAGAGATCCATTTTGGGTGTTTAAGCCAATTAGGGTTGTTATAAATGAACTAACTCAAAACCTATTTTTCCTAGGGTCCTCTCGTCATAAGGAACATCACCAAATTTTCCTAGAATTTATTTCACAACATGATATTTATTGGAATTAAAATACTCAAAACAATAACATGAATTTAAAAAATCAATAACTTTTCATAGGGATGGCCTCTGACTTTGGAAAATTCAGGGAATGTTCCAAAATTCAGAGGCTTCAAAAGCCTTATGGTCTCATGCCATGGTGAATTGTATACATGCATGGAGAATTAAAAATATGCAGAGAGTAAATAAATTATTAAAAATAAAATACTTAATGAAATTAAATAATTTCTTTTCCACATTATTCTCCTCTGTTCAATGAGCAAGAGGGTATTTTTATTTTATTTTTATGATTTTCCTACACAAAGTTATGAATTTTTGAAGTTTAATGAATTAAATAAATAGAAAATACCCCTAATTTTCTATTTATCCACGCGGCGCCGCGTCATCCTTGGCATCTCCGAACGCACACGCGTCGCGCTCCCATTCGACGCCGCCGCTCGAGTCGGCAGCCCGGGCCCCGCGGTTCTCGTACCGTCTCCTCGGTCCGACGCCATCCGAGCCGTCCGTCCGCGCGTGTATCGAATGGACGCGCATCCGTTCATCGTCCCCGAGCATCCTCACCCGAGAGCCGTCCACACTAAATCCCTAAGATCTCACTCGATACTCAATGGATTTTCATGTTCTTATGCTCTATGGATTCGTCTTGAGAAGACGAATACATCCATACGGTTTATGTGGGATGAAATTTACGCAATAGAAATGGAGAATGTTCAGAAGCTCGGGAAGAAGAGTGAGGCCATACCTTTGCTCAAAGAAGTGTGGCTTCGATCTGAGGGTTGTTGCACCTTCGATTGGATCCCAACAAGCTCTAGATGAAGTCTCCTGGTCTGGTGAATTGTCTAGGTGTGATTTCGACCAAGCCCGATCACAAAGTTTGGAGGCTGGAGCAACTGGGTGGCCTGGAGATGGGGCTTTTGCTGGTGGACACCTTCCTTTGGTCTGGTGAAGGTGTAGAACCAATCAATTTGGGGATTGGCTCACTGTGGAGAAGTGTCCTGGTTTTGGGCTCGGATTTCAACTCCGAAATCGAGCTCACAGAGAAGAAATGGCAGGGGGATTTCAGTGGGGATCAAGTGCTCGTGTATGGGGAGTAGTCCGAAACAATTTTGGCGTAGTTTCCTTAAGGTTTGTTTCAGCACCTCTCATGGCCGAGAGGGGGTGGTGTTTAAATAGGAGAGGGTGGAGGGCCTCCCGTGGAGAGTTAGGGCTTGGGATCACCTGCTCTCGGCAAGAGAAGAACAGCTCCAATGGCCACTCGGGATGGGGCGACTCAACAAGGGAGAATTACAAACTTGGCTCACATGTGAGCTCTCGGCCATGGTGTTTTCCGGCGGCCCGGTGGCCGGCCGGCCGGCATGGGTCACCCTCAAGGTCAGGTGGGTCGTGGGTTGAATTTGGTGAAGTCAATCGGAGTTTGACATGTGTAAAAAGCTTCGATTAAAATGGAATGGGGGAGAGTGTATTTTGAGCTCATTTTGGTCAACTCATGCAAATGGGTTTGGTTCACCCTCCCATGACCTGGTGTGGGCTGAGGGAAAGTCATTTGGTTCAGCTTGATTGGAGTGGTGAAGTCTCCATCCATGGTGAGGTGGCTAAGCATGGTATAGAGTGTGACATGAATATGGTTAAAAGGGCTTAATGAAGGATTAGGAAAGAATCCCCTCTTCTTGCCATTAATGGCTTGGTGAGGTGGAAAGTGGTCTCCATGGCTTCCATGTGGCTTGTACATGGCTCAATGGCTCACATTTGGCTTGGAAAAAGTTTGGTCAATTTCATAAAAATGGGTTTTAAGAATTTTGGATATTTTGGTGAAAATTTGGATGAAGCTTGATTTAGAATCATTTGATCATTGGTTTATGACTAAGGGATGATTTTAATTGAATGGATGATGTAGAGAAATATTATGTGGGCTTTGGGACCAATTTTGGGCATTTGGATGTGCTGAAGTATGGGCTTTTAAAATGGTTTAAGGAATGGGCCTTTTGAATTTTAGAATGGATTTTGGGATGAAATTTTGGTAAAGGCTTGGGCCAAATAATTGTTGGGTTTATCTCATGGATGTGTCATGAGTGACTTGAAGCAAATTGGGGGTGATTTGGGTTTGAATTGGGTTGAATTTTGGGCTCTTTTGGTGAGTGGTCCAATATAGGTCAAAATGGGCCAAGTTGGGCCAATGTTGGGCTAGGGTTGAAATTGATGTAAAATTAATGTTGAGAAATGTTTATGGGAGTGTTTCAAAGAGGTTTTGGCATTGGTTGGGCTTTGATTTTGGGGTTTGGGCTCATTTGGGTTAGGTTTGGGTTTAGGTCAAAATTGGGCCTTTTAGCTTTGGGTTGAATTTAAGTGGGGTTTGGGTCTAAATTTTGGGCAAATCATGTTAGCGTTTTGCTTGTGGGGATGCTAAGGAAGATTTAGAAAAGATTTGGGGTTAATTGGAGTTGAATTGGGTGAGTTTGGGTTAGGTTTGGGTCATGAGTCCAACTTGGGCTTTAAGGCCAAAAGTGAAATTGGATCCAAATGTTAATCAAATTGGACTTGGATTTGGTCTAAATTGGTGTTGGGAATGTTGAATTGAAGTTTAGAATTGAATTGGACCAGATTTTGGGTCAATTGGGTAGGTTTGGTTTGACATTGGGTTCACTTTGGGTTAAAATGGGTCAAATTGGGGGTTTTGACAAAAGTAGGGTAAATTGACAAAATTGGCCCATGGTGTAGTTGAACAAAATGAAATTGGGAATATTTGGGATTTTTCGGAATTTTTGGGGAATTTTCTGAATTTTTGGATTTTTGGGTCAAGGGGGGTATTTTGGGTATTTGGAGGGTATTGGGGGGTATTTTTGGAATTTTTGGTATTTTTGGGTATGGATGATCAATTTGAGTGATGGGGAAATGTTTGGGATTGATTTTGGGGAATTTTTTGGGTAATTTAGGTGATTTTGAAAAATTTGGGTAATTTTCAAGGGCTTTGGGTAGGTTAGGCGGGTGTAGGGTCCCGGGGGTCAAAAATTGAAAATTTGGAAAATTGAAGATTGGGTGAATATAAGTGGAATGAAATCATTTTGGTTGAGCCATGAAGCCATTTCAAGCCCACATAAGCCATGAAGCCATATCAAGCCCACATAAGCCATGAAGGGACTCATTTGAGGCATCCACATTGTTGTTCCTAACCCTCTTAGCCAAGGGCTTAGGGGTTAAGGACCATCCATGTGAATCACCTACATGAGTCAGGAGGTCAAGTTAGGTATGGGTGTGGTTTTAGGAGGTGTGTGAAAGTGTAGTGTATAAATGTAGTGTATGTGTAAGTCAGCCCCCTTCACCGCACTGTGCCACCTGTAGGCGCTCCTAAGGCCAAAGAGTCCTATAGGAACTCATCCTTTAAACTTCCACATTTGATTTCAACCCTCTAGGTGATTAGGGGTCTACAATCAAATTTGTGGAGTTTGCAGGGAGTTAAGAAGTGGTTTGAATTTCTAAAAGGTGGTGGATCCCAATTCTAGTCCTCTAAGATAGTCAAAGGAAAAGCCTAAGGCTAGATCCTAAGTACTAAAAAGAAGAAGAGAAGACCTCATCAAAAATGAGGTCAACATGTTGTTCTTGAAGTTGTGGTTCACATTTCATGCTGAGATTTATCCGGTTCAAAATGTAATCCACATGAGTTTCTCCTGGTTTCTGTTTCTCCAGTACTAGGTCTCCAACTATTATATGATGTTGTACTCCAACAAATCGTTGAATAAAGAGGTTCTCAAGTTCTGTAAAAGTTTTAATGGACCAGTTGGGAATCTTCTCAAATTAATTAAAGGCAAATCCTGTAAGGCTGTTAGTGAATTGACAGAATAGAAGAGCATCGCTTCTCCCCGCATTACAGAAACTCGCTCTAAAGAGTGCAAGATGTTGACAAGGGTTACCAGTTCCGTCAAACATTTTGAAAAGAGGTAGAAAAAAGCCTTTGGGGGTATTGGACAAAATCAAATTCCTTTGGATAAGGTCTAACCTTTGGAATTAATGATCCAGCCCTCACATGAGCCATTGTTTCTTTTACTTTTTGTTCCACAAGTTGTTTAATTTCTTTTTCTAGAATTTTGCTCTAGGAGGAATCCTTTTTCTTTTGAGTACATTCTTCAATTTCTATTGGTTCTCTTCTATCTTCGAGAATATGTATTGCTTCTGGCCTAAAAATTTCAACGGCAGGTAATGGAGCTGTTTGTGACTGATTTTGTAAAGCTACCATCATTTCTTCAATTTTGTTGTTCGAGGTGACTAATCTGTTCATCTCTTTGTCATATGACTGTTCATAATTTCTTTATCGCATTTTCTTCACTTGATTCTATTACTGAAGAGGTAGCTCTTGTCTCTACCATATTTATTTCCACAAATTCCTCACTTGAAGAATTTTTCATTCTCTGTATTGAGAATTGTTTAATATCGGCTTTTAATTTTTTCAGTCTTTCCTCAAATGATTTGATTGAATGTTTTTTACAAGTCTTTTTCTGATAACTATCTGTAGAAATACTTATATCATCGGAGATTCCTTCCAACAGCTCACGTTTCCTTACATTCTTTTTTTTTGTATAGACGAGATGCTCAAGGAAGTATATCATCGTGCTGTGAGCAAGAAAGATATCCATTTTGTAACATTTGCACAAGAGCTTTCATTTTAGAAAATGTCTCTTTTACTTCTAAAATTAATTTATCTTATTTTGTTCTATCTTTTGAGATAGTTACATATTCTACTCTTTGCCCAAAATGTAGTTTAATTGGTACCTGGGTATATTCACTTTCCAATAGGAATTGTTGATCCATTTCTTGACAGGTAGAATTCTCTTGCACAAGAAGTTTTCTTTTCATGGTTTTAAAATTACACATCCTATTTTGTCTAGAAGTTGACAGATTGCACATCTATCTTTTCGTGCAAGTCTATTGAACATAAATTATATACGTATTGACGGGGAATTTTCTTCTTGAAGTGATCGAAATGTATTATCCTCATACTCAACGGGTGCTGGATAAAACTTAATTTTCTTTAAGAAAGAAGGGTTCCTGAAACACATTCCTCAAATTCAGATGTTTAAAAATTATTGTCTTCATTCCACTTCTTTTTCCTTTTAAGAGAATGAGTTCTATTTCTTCGTTGGGTACATGTTAGAGAAACAGTTTTGCAATAAGATACAACCTCATACTCATATGGTAATAGATTATCTCTTTCTTAATTAATACAAATTTTCTATCCTTTCTGATCAATTTCCTCTTCCATTTCCTCAAAAGTGAGTTGTTTTATAGGAAGCTCTTGAGGTAAATCTTCTGTAAAAAGAAGAAAGTCTTCGTAGGGGTCCAAATTAAATTCCTTAAACGATTCTATGCCAGTTTGAGACGGACTAATCAATACAAATTCAGCTTCATCAAATAATCAAGTCACTCTAGTAAAAGTAAGGAACTTTATTAGTCAGTGTGTTGTGATCTTGAATATAGGAAAAGACTGAGTCCGGAGAATCCATTGCTATTTTTCCAGAAATTCAGGAGAATAAAATGTCAAAATTTATCGTAGACTAGTTTTATAAACCGGGAATTTATTATTTTATATGATTTGGTTTTGTCGTTATGGAATGTCAGGAGTAACTCTTAAAAGAGTTAGATTTAAAAGAGATGATCCTATCTGTCAAAGAGTGATTTAATGAGAGATGAGGAGAAATAAGTTCCCCAGTGGAGTCGCCATTCTCTTGATTGCATCTAGGAGAAGATTGCCACCATCGCTGACAATTCTCTGTCGTTTGAATGTCAGATGTCTGCCATGTCGTTAATAAGGAGTCTCAGCTCTATTTATCTATCATATCTCTCCAATCTTCAAGTAATATTATTCTTTTGAATCATGTGAAAGATCCTCAGAGATCAAGAAGCTTGGAGAAGAAAGAAAAGGGCTAATGATAATAGAAAAAAGTATAAAAGAAATGTCAAGATAGTTTGATTGTGTTGAACACTGATACACCTAAAATACATAGTGTTTTTATGCACATTTTTATACCTATTTTTGATGATATTGCACTTTAATGGAAGGTATTTTGTGTTTTTCTTACAGGTATGATGAAAATGAGTGATTATGATGAAAGGAGCTAAATTGGATCAAATTTGGAGCAAAAAAAAGAAAAAAATGAAAAATTGGAGACTCGCGGCTAAGCACTGCCTGGTCGGTGCTTAGGCGACACAGTTAAAAATTGAATTTTGTTCATTTTGGGCACCAATTTCAAGGGGTGTTTGAAGAAACTTTTGGTGATGACTTCCTTAACTTCCCATGGGTGGAAAATTTGAATGAAGGGATGCATCTTTTGGTGGATACATTGAATCTGGACATGATTTGAAGAGACACCAAGGCACCTTTTGTCATGAAGACTTGGAATAAGTGTGTGTGTGTGAGAGTCCTTTTAGTTTCAGAGAGTCTCCTTCTAGTTTAAAGAGTTCCTTTTCTAGTTTTACTTTTAGTCTTTTATTTTTTATAATTTTTAAAGTCGTTAAGAGTTAGTAGAAAGTAGAATGGAGAAAAGGGTTGGTGTGAATTCTTCTTTCCACAAATTTTCTTTCATCCATTTATCTAGTTTTTATTGAAGTTTGAAGTTAGTTTTTGAGACAACAGAGTTGGGCGCCAACCTCTGTAGTGTTGTCTTGTGGAAAGTCAAGTTTCAAAAGAACTTCTGGAGTCTTGTGTAGAGGATTTTCAGATAAGTGTTTACTTCTGTTTTTTTATATTTAGTTTTTAATTAAAGCTTGTTGTGTTTTCTTTATGATTTCTATTTTCAAATCAATGTTTGCTTGTGTTTCCTCCATGAATTCTGAGTAGTTTTCTTTATCTTTTTCTTTCTTAAATGAAGAAGTAATTAAATTATGAAGAATTTTTGTGGAATGTATAACTGTTTAATGTTGGAATAAGTTGTGAAGATTTCATTCCATGAATTTAATTTACTTCTTAATCTGGCCATTTGTGGATTTAATTCCATGAAATTAAGTTTTCCAAAAAAAATCTCAATTTGGCATTATACAACAAAACATTCTGAGATTTTTTTTTGGAAAACTTAAGTCCAGGTGGATGGGTCCATTCATTATGATAAAAATTTATTCCTATGGAGCTATGGATAGTTAAGATCCTAAGACTGGAAAAATATTTGAAGTTAACGGTCATAGACTTAAACCTTATTTTTCAGTCGATCAACTTAAATCTGATGAGAATCTGATGTTGGGTCCCTCAGAATGAGTTTTGGGTATGTCAGGCTGAAGACATTAAACCAAGCGCTTTGTGGGAGGCAACCCATAGATATCGGTGTGCTTTGCTTTATGTTTGGTTTGCGTGCTTTTTTGGTTTGTTTTTTTTGTTTTGGTAGTATTATTTTGGAGTTTTTTATGTTATAGTAGTGTTTATTTGACCTTATTTTATGAATTAGAGGAGTCAGAATGAAATTTTGGACATTTGGCAGACCTTTGCTAAATTGAGCACTGGCGGCTAAGCGCCGCCTAGTTGGCGCTTAGGCACCGGAGTTACAAAGCATGTGAAAAATGAGGTTCTAGAAGCCTAGATCATGGGAAGTGGTTTAGAAGTTATTTTGGAGTTTTAAAACGTTTAAGGGCTGTTTATGCACTTTTATAGTCTATAAAAAAGCCCTGGATTAAGAGAAACATTTGCCACAAGTCCTATTTTCATTCCTGAGTCTTAAGAAGAGTGTTTTGAGTGCTTCATGTCTTCCTGAGAGAATGAGATTAAGAAGAAAGAGGATTCTAACAAGAGTAAGTTTATTAGTGACAGTGCTAAAGAGTTATTCATAGATTTCTCGCTGTTAGTATTCAAGGAATTGCGGAAAAGATTGCAAAGATCGAAGCCCGAGTGACTTCAATTGAAGCAAAGATTAATGAAACAAACACACATTTGGAGCATATGGAATAAAAGTCAATTCAATCATACAAGTCAAGTGGAAGAAGCAGATAAGGCGATGTTCTTGAAGAAGAAGTGGTTAGAAAAAGAAGATCTAAGAGTGTTCAATCATCTCCCGTTCTATCAAATTTATATTCCAGAAGAATCAAGTGGAAATAATAGTGGTTCTGGATATATTCCGCCTACTGGAGAGTGGAATTAAATGTTAGTTTTATCTTGTGGTTTGTTTTGTGTATCTTATGTTTTATGTGTTTGATGTTTTAAGTGTTTAATGTTTTATGTTTGTGATCTGTTGCACTTTAATGTGTGATTGTTACATCTTAGTGATGTAAACCTATCTTAATTATTATGGAGTCCATTTGTATCGAGGGAATTTCATCCAAATTGTTTAGATAGAAATTTTTAGTTTTTATTAAGTGTAAATTTTTTTTAATGAATATAAGTTTGTGTTTTTGTGAAACTTGATTGGAATCAATGGGTATTAAAATTTGAAAGTAGAGTATTGGGAGATTTATGGGGAAGAGACAATTATTTTTAGATGATTAAGGGTGATTAACTAAGTGGTTTTGTGCTTTTTCTTAATTGTGAAAATCTGGGCACTGGCGGCTAAGTGCCAGAGGGCTGGCGCTTAAGCGCCAAATTTTACAGCTAAGCGCCGAGGCCTCGCGCTTAGGCGCCAGTTCGTGAAAATTGATTTTCAACAGTTAAAAACCTAAGGATAGCCATTTTTAACTACCCCTATCGTCTTCAACCTCTGATTTTCATGATAAAGGAGCCTAGGGCATCAATATATTGGATCATTTGAAAGCCGATCTCAACCATAATTGTTAGATTTGGATTCCCTGAGGTAATAGCACTACTCCTAAGTAAAAAATTTTTATTTTTACCGTGTATTTTTAGTACATTTTGGAAAATCCTAAAATCACTATTCATGGTAAAAATTTTAGGAAAAAGATGAGAAATTTCTTAGATTTAGTGGAAATTACTTTTGGAAGATAATTTAGCAAGTTTAGTTTGATTTTAGAATTTATAGTGAAATTTTTCGTAAATTTTTAGAGATGGCTACAAAGTCAAAGCGCGTGAGAGAAAAGACAAGATTTGATTTTGACAAGTTTGTTAGTTCAAGGGCTGAGGAACGATATGTCGACGCACTACAGTCACGTAAATTGATTCCTGAGCATGTGTTCAGTGAGCCAGGAGAAGTTATTGAAGAGATGATTTCTAAAATAAATTGGGAAAATTACTGTTGCTTCTCCGCTGTTGCTGTTGTTTCTGTGGTCAGAGAGTTTTATGCAAACTTACCTACAACAGAAGAGAACTTGGTGATGGTGAGGACGAAAGAAGTACATTTTACATCTGCAGTAATTAATACTTTTTATCAACTGCCTCCTGATATGTTTTGTTTTTATTCTATCTATAATCCTACTGAGGGAGAGTTAGATGAGATAATGACATTTCGATCGATGGAAGAGGATTATGGAAGATAACTAATGAAAGAAGAGTCAATTTTCAGGCCTCTAAGTTAAATGCCACTTATAAAACATGGCATTATTTTATCTCATCTAAGCTGTTGACTTCAAGTCATACTAGTGAAGTTACAAGTGAGAAAGCTTTGTTGAACTATTGCATTCAGCAAGGGAAGCCTATAGATATTGGAGCAATCATTTATGATTACATTTTGAATTGTGTCAGTTCTACCACTACTGTAGGTGTGGGATTTCCTTCCTTGATCCATTCATTATGTGAGCGGTCTGGTGTGAAATTTGAAACTTGGGAAGAGGTTCTTCAGCCTTTGAAACCAATTACCAGTGTAAAAGTTGGCGCTTACACTGTACATTCAGAGTTTGGCTGGAGAGGAGGATTTGGTAGGGCTTCTACTGCTTTTGCTTTTGCTTCTGCTGCTTCTACTTCCCGTGCTACTACTCTGAGAGCTTCATCATCTTGTGATACATAAACTGGTTTGTTAAGATAGATTTTGAAGAAGGTGAGTCTTACTCGTGAGCACGTTAGAGACATGGATGGTAAGATGGATAATATGGAAAGATATATTGTGAAACATGATGAATATGGGGAGAATTATCAGCATTATTTGGATAAATGGATTAGAGGTGATCGCAGTGCTGAGATGTCCCCTCATCCATTCTATATATTGGAACGAGCAAGATGATGATGATGATGATGAGTAGATTTGTTTTTATGTGTTACTGAGTTTATGTTGATGTAGTAATGTATGTTGTCTCATGCGTTTTATTTTGATGATGTGTTTGTGGTGTGAACTCTGGTACTATACTGATTATAGTTGGACTATTTTTTTATGCATATTCAGATGTATCTTTGTTGGATTGATATTCTATATGTTGTTTTGTGTGATATATGTGTAGTAGTAAATGTTTTAATGTGTATGTTGTGTCATAGTTTTTTATAGTTTGTACTTTAATTCCAAAAATAGTTAGGAGAATATGAAATACTATTAAAAACTATTATTTAAAGAAAATTGCATGTTTAAAACTTTTCAAAATCTACTACTACCATTTTTTATCTAGTATTGGCGTGATTTCAGTTAATTTCTGTTGGTGTGTTATTTGCTTTGAAAACCTCCACTATTGTAAAAGTCCTTTGAAATTTTGAAATTTCTATTTAATGAAAAACTGAAAAAAATTTGAGTTTGATTTCTTTTTACCCCTGCTTTTAAATTGTTATACTTGTATATTTAGGATATTAAGATTCCTGCAAGCATGTTATGTTAGTTTTTAATTCTCACCTATGTATCATTTCTTATGCTTAAATGTTTTATCCTAACTAAAAATTAATGTTAGGGGGGAATTTTAAAAACAGAAAATTTTTCAAAAGCCTAAAATTTTCTTTGTTCTCAAGAATACTTAAAATTAATTTGATTTTTGATTGAAAACCATTATGTATATGAAGTTATATTAGGGGAACAAAATTTTGAATATAGAAATAAATAAGAGAATTTAGTTAAAATTTATAGTAATAATGAAAAATTTAAAGTTAAAATTTTCTTAGTAAAGAGGTGTTAAATATAGTTCAACTATCTTTTGTATGATTTGGATAAATAAAAGATTTGACCTTTATTCTTCAAAGCTTAAATTTCTTTTGTTGAGGAGTAATTTTCAAATACTATTATTATAATTTTTAAGTGAAAGATCTATATCAAACCTTTATTTTAAATGAAATGGTGGAATTCAAAATCATTAAAGGCGTATCCAGATACAGTAATCCTTGCCTTATAAAAAAAAAAGAAAAGAAAAAGAAAAAGAGAGAAAAGTGAAAAAAGTATGTGTAAAGGGAGGAGAAGCTTGAGGATTTAAGGGCCTAATCAAAAATTGGTTCCATACCTAAAGTATAAGATATAAGTTCTGAGAAAATCTAAAGCTTAAGGTGTAAATATAGTAAGTAAAATTATTTTCAAATAAAGATTTTTAAGTGAGAAAAATAAGTGTGTGAATCCTATATTTTGAGGAATCTACAAGTATTTCTGAATTAGATAGAAACCTATATTTTACATTATCCCTTACCTAAGAACTTTCTAAACTTTAAGTTGGTCTTAATTACTGGATTTTTTTTTTGAATTGGACTATTCCATTTCTAGAACAAAATTTTGTTTCCTTCCTAAGAAACTCATTACATAATTTGCATGCTAAAATTTTTTATGTGATTAAGAGCCACTTGAGGATAAGTAAAATTATAATTTTGGGGGATTTTGATACACCTAAAATATATAGAGTTTTAATGCACATTTTTATACCTTTTATTGATGATATTCCACTTTAATGGAAGGTATTTTTTTGTTTTTCTTTCAGGTATGATGAAAATGAGTGATTATGATCAAATGAACAAAATTGGATCAAATTTGGAGCAAAAAATGAAAAATTGACAAATTCGAGACGGCAGCTAAGCGCCGCCTGGTCGGCGCTTAAGCGCCACAGTTAAAAATCAGTTTTTCTTCATTTTTGGGGCCAATTTCATGTGGTTTTTGAAGAAACTTTTTGTGGTAAGTTTCTTAACTTCCCATGGGTGGCAAATTTGAATGAAGGGATGCATCTTTTGGTGGATACGTTGAATCTGAACATGATTTGAAGAGACACCAAGGCATGTTTTGGAAAATTATATCATGAAGACTTGGAATAAGTGTGTGTGTGCGTGAGTCCTTTTAGTTAAAGAGAGTCTCCTTCTACTTTAAAGAGTTCCTTTTCTAGTTTTACTTTTAGTCTTTTATTGTTTATAGTTTTTAAAGTCTTTAGAGTTAGTAGAGAGTTGAAAGGAGAAAAGGTTTGGTGTGAATTCTTCTTTCCACCAATTTTCTTTCATCCATTTATCTTGTTTTTATTAAAGTCCGAAGTCAGTTTCTGAGACAACAGAGTTGGGCTCCAACCTCTGTAGTGTTGTTATGTGGAAAGTCAAGTTTCAAAGGAACTTCCGGAGTCTTGTAGAGAGGATTTTCAGATAAGTGTTTACTTCTGTTTTTTTATATTTAGTTTTTAATTAAAGCTTGTTGTGTTTTCTTTATGATTTCTATTTTCAAATCAATGTTTGCTTGTGTTTTCTCTATGAATTCTGAATAGTTGTCTTTATCTTTTTCTTTCTTAAATGAAGAAGTAATTAAATTATGTAGAATTGTTGTGGAATGTATAAGTGTTTAAAGTTGGAATAAGTTGTGAAGATTTAATTCCATGAACTTAATTTACTTCTTAATTTGGCCAGTTAATATGTTAAAATTTATTGTCAGATTGTCTAAGATTCAATGCGGTATTGTCTTAAACAACAATTGGTAAAAATCACATGCAATTATATTGGTGAGAATTATAGTCCATATAATTGATGCAAATATTTTAGGAGATATGTTTTAAATGGGGAGTAAAATTAAAGGTCTTTAGAGTGACAGGCAAAAGCCCCCTAATTTGGTTTGATATTTTAAATTTTTTTATGACAAGTTAGTCCCCGGGTGGAGGGAATCAAGGGAACTCTAAAGTGAGAGCTGGTATCTTCCCTGCCTAACCATTTTCCAAATTTAAAAATTTCAAATTAACTAATGTTCTTTATAGAACCAAGTAAGGGTAAAGAATAAATTTGTTCCTATCACAACACATTTAAATACTTCCTCAACAATACTTTTATAATTATTACTGCTTTATAAAAAAGAAGAAGATATTTTATTTCCTAGTTTTTTATATCGTATTTTAAAGTTATGATAATTTTCATTTCCTGCTTAGCTTTTTATCAAAAATACCAAAAACAACTTTCAAACTTTACAAATTAAAACATACTTTCAAAAGTCATTTAAAAAAGGTAAAAATATAATTTTCTTATTTCTTTAATTTTTTTTTACATTTCCCTATGTGTTCGATATCTCGAGACTTAATCACAAAGTCCTATATTACTTGATAAACGATACGTATACATGCGTAGTATCCCATATTATAAAATTATAATTTTCATATCTAAATTTTAAGCAAATATATTCGGCATAGAATCTTGTTTTTGGCGCCATTGTAAAGAAAGAGATATAATTAAAAGGAAATAAAATGTAAGCATAAATATCTGGGATCAAACACTATGGAGAAAACTCTAGTGTTTGGTTCCAGAGATTCCCATATGAAGAAAATCACATGAAAAATCTAATAACCAGAGATTTAGGTATATCACCTATTTTGAGTTCTTTATTCTCATATAGAAGCAATCTCTTATAGTTAATTACATCATAGACAGTTAGGACTGCCAAAGAAAACTCCTTATTTTCATTAACATTTGTTCTCTACGAAAATTTAAGTGTTAAGATTACGGAAAGAATCATCAATGTTTGATCCGAAGGGTAATAAGGTTCTAAGTGTCACGTACTATCCTAATGTTTTAGTTTTTTTTTCTTTTTCATTTTAGTCTCATTTTATTGTTGTCATTTTTTTTATTGTCGTTTTGTTTTTTTCTTATTTTGATGTCATTGTTTTGTTTTATTTTGTTGTTGTTTTGTTTTATTTCATTGTCGATTTGGTTCTTTTCTATTTTGATGTCATTTTTTTTATTGTGTTGTAGTTTTGTTTTATTTTGTTGTCGGTTTGGTTTTTTTTTTGAAGTTTATTTTCTCGTCTTCAAAATGTCACCCTGCAAAACAGAGTTAGCACAACCTAATAACATGCAAAGTAAATCTAAAATGAAAGTTATCTTTAACCAGCAAGAAAAATAGTGTTAGATTTATTTTAAAGTTATGCTAGAAAATGAAATAGTGTTGGTTTTATTTCTTAACTTGTTGAATGAGTTAATTAAATTTTAATTTTTAGATTACTCGGTCAAGATGTCTTTTGCTCTGTCATCCCAGGGTTGTCGGATGTCTTGATCTTCCAGTCTGAAAGGTGTTTAAACCAGGACCAGAAGACTCTTGTCAAGAATCACGGATTGCAACGTCTAGAGAACCTTCGTAGATCAAAATATATTGTGTTTCAAGCTGCGTTCGGTGATCTTTGTTGATGAAGGTTTCATTTAAGTTTTAATATCTTTTGCCGTGTATTAAAGATTGAAATATTTTTGTTTGCTTATGTTTTATTAACCAATTAAATTTTCTGATTATTTTGTCATTTATTTTATTTTGAATGATTCAATTAAGACCACTAAATTTATAGAATATTTTAGGTTCAATTTAAGTAGATCTAGTGTAAGGTGGTTTTAGATTACATTTAAATAGAACCTATGGTTTTTAATTAGATTCAATTTATATAAAATCTGAAGTGTAAAGTGACTTATGCTCACTTGAGGTAGAACCTAACATATAGGATGATTTAGGTTCAATGCTGGTAGAACCTAAGGTATTAGAGTAAAACCCAAAAAAAAATAAGATAATTCAGATAGAAGTTGAAGTTCAATATTTAGTAAACTTAATTTAGTTAGAATCTAAGGTATAAACTCTCTTAGGTTCAATTTAGATTGAACTTAAGAATTGGGTAAAACCAAAAAGGGTTGAATATTACTTAGATTCAATTTAGGTAGAATCTAAGACTTTATTTATATAGATTCAATTTAGGTAGAATCTAAATTATAAGGTAACTTAGGCTCAATTTAGGTAGAACCTAATGAATAAGATGGTTTAGTTTTATTGATGGTAGAATCTCATGTTTGATGTTATTAGATTCAATATGTGTAGATTCTAAAATTTAGTTTCAATTTAAGTTGGTCATAAAAATGTTGAGATATAGTTTTAAGTTTAAGTTGCCTAAATTTTAAACTGTTTTAAGTCCAATTTAAATTGAACCTATAGTTTAAGTTGATCTGGTTTGTCTTAAGTTCAAAAAACTAAAGATTTTGGTTGTTTTAGATCAATCTGTGTTGAATCTAATATTTAAATTTATTTAGGTTCACTATGGGTTAAACCTAATGTTTAATTTATCTCAGGTTCAAAGTACATTGAGCCTGAAGTCTATGTGTATTTAGGTTCACTGTAGGTTGAGCCTAAGATTTAAGTTGATTTGGGTTTAATGTAAGTTTAATATACGGTTTGGATTGACTTAGGTTCAATTTGGCTTGAACCTATAAGTTAATTTAGATTCAATATAAATTGAACATAAAGTTTATGTTGACTTAGGTTCAATGTAGGTTGAACCAAGGTATATGTTTACTTAAGTTCAATGTGGGTTGAACCTAAGGTATGTGTTGACCTAGGATTAATGTAGGTTGAACCTAGGGTATAGGTTGATGGGTTTTGTTTTAGGTTTTGTAGGTATTTAAGTTTAACTTAGGTTAAATTTAAGCAAGGCTTAATTGAGATGACTAGGTCTAATTAGTGCTGGACCTTATTATGGTGTGGGGTAAATTAAACCTAATGTAAGTAAAGTTTAATTAGATTTAGTAGATCTATTATGGTTTAGACCAAATCATAGTTTAGAATTAATTAAACCTAATGTAAGTAAAGTTTAATTATATTAATTAGGTCTAATTAGGGTTAGAACTAATTATAGTTAAGAGTTAATTAATGCTAATGTAAGTAAGGTTTAATTAGATTAATTAGGTCTAATTACAGTTAGACTTAATTATAGTTTAGGGTTAATTAAACCTAATGCATGTAAGGTTTAATTAGATTAATCAGGTCTAATTAGGTTTAGACCTAACTATAGTTTATGTTTAATTAAACCTAATGTAAGTAAGGTTTAATTAGATTAGTTAGGTCTTATTAAGGTTAGACCTAATTATAGTTTAGGGTTAATTAAACATAATGTAAGTAAGGTTTAGTTAGATTAATTAGGTCTAATTAGGGTTAGACCAAATTATAGTTTTGGGTTAAACCTAATGTAAGTAAGGTTTAATTAGATGAATTAGGTGAAAATAGGGCAAGACTAAATTATAGTTTAGAGTTAATAAAACCTAATGTAAATAAGGTTTAATTAGAATAATTAGTTTTAATTAGGGTTAGACCTAAATATAATTTATGGTTAATTAAACCTAATTTAAGTAAGGTTTAATTAGATTAATTAGTCCTAATTAAGGTTAGACCTAATTATAGTTTAGGGTTAATTAAACATAATGTAAGTAAGGTTTAATTAGATTAATTAGGTCTATTAGGGATAGACCTAATTATATTTTAGGGTTAAATAAACCTAATGTAAGTAAGGTTTAATTAGATTAATTAGGTCTAATTAGGATTACACCTAATAATGTTTTGATTTTACTTAAGCCTAATGTAAGTATGGTTTAAGAGGATTAATTAGGCCTTATAGGGATTATATCTAATTAGGGTTTTATTTGGATTATACCTAATGTAATTAAGGTTTAAGAAGATTAATCAGGAATGGAATTAGACCTAATTAGGGTTTAATTTATCTTAAACCTAATGAAATTGATATTTAAAAAGGATAGCCTAATTTGGATTAGACCTAATTATGGTTTGATTTGAATTAGACCTAATGTAATTAAGGTTTAAGAAGATTAATCAGGCCTAAAAGGGATTAGACTTAATTAGGGTTTAATTTGGCTTAAACCTAATGTAATAAAAGTTTAAAAGGATTAATTAAGCCTAATAGGAAGTAGACCAAATTAAGGTTTAATTTGGCTTCAACCTAATGTAATCAAGGTTTAGAAGGATTAATTAGGCATAATTAGGATTATAACTAATTAGAGTTTAATTTTTCTTAAACCTAATGTAATTAAAGTTTAAGAGGATTATTTAGACCTAATTAGGATTTTTAAAGGTTTAATTTATATTTATACCTAACCTAGCTAGAACTTAGGAGTTTATCTTTTGTTTAGGGTGATTTAAACCTAGATATTAGGATTTAGTTAATCCTAATTAATCCATTTTTACAAAGGATAGAAATTTTAGGATTTAAAATGTAATATTCCAATTTTACAATTTTTACCCTAAAAGGATAAATGTCGTTTTAAATTTTCCAAATGTTAGAATTGTCATTTTTGGGTTCAAACATATCACCTTAAAATTTCATACCATTTTTAGATTTAATTTTCAATATTCCTCATTTTTTAAATTATTTTTAGAAATAATTATAATTTTTTATGAAATTAACAAATTTAGTTTTAGAAATCTTTATTTGCCTTGGAAAAATCACAAGGTGTCCCCAATGGTGAAAAGATCAATCTCTGAAACTTTCAAGATTTTTGGGTTCATAATTAATTTTTAATAATTAAATTACTCGAGAGAGTAATTAATTAATTAAAAATTAAATCTAATTTATTAATTTAAAATTTCAATTTTAGATTCTTCTCCTCATTTTTCTGAATCCATGGATATTTTTGCTATATTTTTATGAATTTTCTATGCAAAGATATGTATTTTTTATGTTTTTAGATATTTTTTGTATTTATTTAAATCCTTACTTAAAGAGTTATCCACAAAACACTGACTGGATCCTAGGATTCATCGAAGCAACATGCGACACCATTTAATTGGTGTGGCTTTACACGTGGGCAACCACGTGGTTTGCGATTTCATCTTTTTCATATGGACAAATCCTCAGTTCGGCTAGATCACAACTGTCCATTTTCAATACGCCGAAATGGACGACATCCAGCCATCATCCCCAAGCTGTGATAATTCATAAACCATTAATATTTAAACCCTAATATCTATGTCAAATATTAATGGATTTAATGAAATTTGTTTCTAAAGCTTCATCTCAAAGAGACAATCACATTTATATGGTGATGTAGGTGTTTTGAAGTGATTTTCTTCATAAAGGTACAAATAGAGCAAAATTTTGGGTTAAGCGTCCATACTTGTCCTTAATGAGGTTAAGCCTTAATGAATTTTTGATAGGAACGATCGTCAAGCACTCGCGAAGCTCCTGCTTAGATTAATTTGAAGTGAAATCAGGTGAAGGAATGATTTCACTAAAATGGGCTCACAGTTTAGTCTTGTGATAGGTTAGAGCTTGCGGGAGCCAATTTGGATTGGGAACTTCCTCGTGCAGCTCAGTGATGGTGTGGGAGTTGTAAATTGTAGTTTGGAAGAGTTTTGTTTCAACCCAAAAATCTCTCCTATTTTTAGAGAACAAAATTGGAGCAGCTCAATGGATTTCAGGAGCCAAAACTATGTGGAATTTACTCCTTATGGTTCAGGGAACACTTTTTTGTCTTGGGTGTTTCAAGTTTTTAGTAGTGTAGGCTCTCTTCTCTTCTCCATGGGAGCTCTAGGGTTATCATAACTATATCCATGGGAACTCCATGGTTGAGCTTAGATCCCATATGAGGAAGATGGAGGCAGTTCATGATGACTATGGATAAGATTTCAGCTTGAGGATAGCCATGGTGGAGCTTCCCTAAGTCTTTCATGATGAACCCACATTAAGGCAAAGATTTGGATATACCTTGGCTCCTTTCCATTGGATGAGGAGTGAGGTGAATGGTGACATCAAAATGAGCTTGTTAACCTCCTTCCACTTAAGCTAACAAGTCAACATAGTTTTTGTAAAGGAACGACACCTCGTCCTTCCCTCATAATGGCTTTATGATAACCTTTGAATTAGGTCAAAATTTGTAGACTTGTGGGTTCTGAGTAGGTCATTCATGTCATGGTGGGTATAAATGGGTTGTATTTGACCCAATATCAGTAGGTCATGAATTCGTTGTAGGGTTTAAGTGTAAATCATAGGTTTAGGATTTCCATAGGCTTAAACCATGATTTTGGACCTCAATTCTTGGTCAACTGATCTTTAATTTCACTTTCTTTAATTATTTAAATAATTATTTAATCAAGAGAATAAAATATTTTTTTAAAAACACCAAATGTTTATAAAAAATGGTAAAGTTTACCATGTATGACATAGGTTGTCCATGGTTGACCATGGTTGACCAATTTAGGTCCAAAGTTGACCAGGGTGACTTACATGGCCATATCATTGTTGAGTTAGCCATGGACTCATCGGATACCTTGATTTGATCAAATGGTTAGGTTTGACTATTTTTAGTGTTGGGGTTGACAAAATGGTCATGTTTCACAATTTTGGTTTCTTGAGTTGATCAAAAGGTCATGTTTGATTAGTTTAGTGTTTGGGTTGACATGATAGTCCATGCGGTGGCCTTTTAAGTTTATTTTTGACCATTTTGACCAAGTTAGAACAAATGGATCTTAGGGTTGACCAAATGGTCCATATGATGGTCAGTTAGGTTCATATTTGACCATTTTGACAGGTTTGGCCAAATGGATCTTAGGGTTGACCAAATGGTCAATGTGCAGGTCATTGTGACCATATTTGACCAGTTATACTAGGTTTGTCCAATTAAGTTTATTGTTGACCAAATGGTTCATATGGTGACCTTTGGATCAAGGGTTGACCTAATAGTCCATGTGGTGATCATTGGGTCAAGAGTTAATCAAATCAGGTTTTGTCACAGCTGATCTGAGCATTTTAGGATGTCATCATGTTTTGATCCCAAAGGGGGTGTATTGGGGTCAATCTAATTTTTAGGTTTTTATGGAACCCCATATGAGTTCAAAGGGTTCAACATTAATAGACCCTCTCCCAGGATGAATTTAATGATCATAGTGATCATTTGGTATTTAAAGAGGTGTCTGGGGATTTTGAGCTACTGTAGATGGCTCAAGACATGTCTTGTCTATGGGTGTTAATTTGGGGACCACATAAAATTAAGGTCAACAGCATGTCGGCCAAACTAAGGGAGGTGGCTAGCTGGCTCAGGGAGCTCAGGGGAGTTTAATGGAGATAAGCTTGGGGCATGGGAAAGCTGGTTGCATGGGTTAGAGAGTTAACCATATTTAGGGGGTTGGTTTGCATGATTTAGGGGACCATTGGTCAATGGTTCAATATTGGGTTTTTAGATGATGTAATTAGCATCCAAGGATACTTAAGGATGTAAGAAATTGTTAGGGCTTGGATCAATTAGAATATTTGTGGTGGATATGAGATTAAGTTAAAAATTGGGGGTTTCAGCTAAGGTTTAGATTTAGGCTTGGTTTGGACTTGAATTGGGCTTGGAGCAAAGCAAATTAAGTGTTCAAATTGGCCTAGGAAAATGTCATGAAGAATTTCAGAGAAAAACATTGGTAAATTGAATTGGTTATGAGGCTGAATTTAATGGATTTTTTGGCTTAGGGTCAATTTGCGGCATTTTATTTGGACTTAAGGTGTTGGCTTTAAATTGGGTTCTAGTGTGCTGGTAGTTAGTTTCAATTAGGATTGGACATGGTGACATTTGATGTAGATTTTAAATTAGTGGAATTTGAAATCAATTTCGAGGAAATTAGGGGTGATTTGGGGACTTTGGGAATTTAGGGGAAATTTGGGGATTTTAGCCAATTTTTGTGAATTTGGATGCAATTGGAGACATTGGGTGGTTCAAATTGTTTTGAGGCCATTTAGAGTGAATTTGGAGATTTTAGGGATTTTTTGAATATGAGAGGCATTTTAGTAATTTTTGGTGGTGTATAAGGTATTTTGAGAATTTGAGGAAATGGAGTATTTTTGGGTAATTTGAATGGTTTGGAATGGCTTGATTTGATTTTTGAGAGCGAATTGACAATTTAGGCAATTTTGAGAAAATTAGGATTTCAAGGGCACTCTAGTAATTTTGGAAAAATTTAGGGGTAGAAGGTTAAAATTGGGTGTTTTGGTAAAATTTTAATTTATGATAATCACAATATTACCCCTTTTGATGCCATGAGACCAATGGGAACCCATTTGGATCCTTCATGTGTTGGTCCTAGCCACCCTAGCAAATGGCTAAGAGCTTGGGGGACCACCCACATGAGTTTACAAAAGGGTAGCCGAAGGAGGTTAAGGGAGACTGATTTTTAGGATTTTAGGATTGGATGCAATTGAAGTGTTATGGTTTTTATATTTGTGAGACTAAGACTAAACCACTGAGGGTTAATCCTAAGGCTTAACAATCTTATGGGGACCTCCCATTGTACGACTTATTTTAGGTTGCGTGTTGTATTTTTGAAAAGAGGTCGCCTAAAGAAATTGTCGGCGAATTTTTAATTTAATTTAAATAAATAATTTAAAAAGTAGTATTTGATTTTGAAAATAATTTTGAATTTGAAAATTTTAAGATATGAAATCAAACTGATCTCACATCCCAAATAGTTTATAAAAATGAGCGCCACATCACAAGGTATGCATCTATCCCGAAGAATAGACACAATACTTGATGATGGGGCTCGATTAAATAAACTAAAAGATTTGTGACATCCGTTTGGTCTGCGAACCAATTTTATAAGCCGACAAATTCCCCTACTTAATATAAATGAATTAAGCGAGGTTTATATTACTCGGGTTCTTAAAATTCCTTATAAGGGCAAGCCCCTATAGTTAATTACATCTTAAATGACGGGAATCACTTAAGAAAACTCTCGATAATAATCAATAATTCGCTCTCAAGAATCTCAAAGTTTAAGTTTTCAAATGATTGGATTTTTGAATTTCAATAGGGAATGGATCGAGTTTGGAACATTTTGTTTTGGGAATTCAAAGGAAGAAAGGTAGGAGAAATTATAGATTCGAAGCGAACTTCGGTAATTTCCCGATTATCCTATTGTTTGGCTTGAATTTAAGAAAGTCCTAATGTTTATTTAATGTTTTGATCTTGCCAATTTTTAATTAATTAGGACTTATATTCGTATGACATGATCATACAAATAGCCTCGAAGATGTGAGGGTTTATGTCGTATAGGACGACTACCTCGGAATCCTAAGACCGGTTAGGGCTTAATTTGTAATGCAAATGCCTAACAAAAGGTTGAGGATTTATGTTGCACTAGGCAAACTACCTCGAAGTCCTATTGCTTAGTTATTTAATTCTAAGAAAGTTTTGCAGAAGTAGACTCAGGTTTTGCTGACGACGATGGCCGTGCTGCCCACCATGCTCCGAGCTCCTTGTTGTTGTAGAGGTTTAATTTTAGAAGATTAAAATCAAGAGATGAGAAAAGTGTTCTGGTTTAGAGAAGTTTTAAAATCCAAGTGTTTTTTATGTTTTAATTAAAACAAATCTTAAAGTTGATTATTACAACACCGGTTAAGATCCCACGGTTCCATCCTTCCGGCATCATTATTTTTATCGGATTCACTTAGTCCAGATGAATTTGCTAAACTCAACTGAATGAGTTCCACACTTTCATTTAGACCGTGGGAAATCCCGTTAGCAACACGTAGGTTACATCATCCGAGGTATTCCCGATCATCCAACAAGACGTTTTAATTTAGTTGTAATTGTAGTTTTGTATTCTGTTTGTGATTAAATTTTGAGTTGTTTTATATTTTGAAATGTTTTGGCGGTGAATTTTATCTTGTAATGACTTTTTATTTAGTTTTGGTTTCAGTTTTAGGGACTATCCTAAAGGTGTGGGTTTTCATGCAACAATTGTTTATCATACAAGAAAAGTAAGTGCATTTGCAATAAAGTGAATTGCAAGAAGGTAAATTGCAATAAAATAAAAGCGCACCTGGAGGGTCTTCCCGTCATCCCAGGCTGCACTTAAACACAATTTAGAATATTTAAGCATTTAAAACAAGTTCCTAGGTAAAGCTATGGTTTTCTACCAAGGTCCTACTCCTATGGCTAGTCATCTCCTATGACGTCTAGGTTCTTATGTTTTGGTTTGAGGATGATTTTCTTCATCAAAGAATAATTAAGTTTAATTGTTCTTATAAAAATCCTATTGTACTGAGGAAGTGCTTAAGATGAATCTTAAACATCTTTTCAATACTTTTAGGATTATTTTAAGTCCAAGAGAATTTAATTATACAATGAATCAATCATCCAGGAGTTCAAGTTTTGTTATCTTGCTCAGTGAACTAGGACATTTGAATATCCTATGAGTTAAGTAACACTTCATTTAACACTTCATTTAGGAGTTATGACAACAAGAGCTTTTGAGGGCAAATCGATGTTCAAGTGATTTGTAATTCAATTTAATTTCAATTAATGGGTTTAAGTTTGGAATAGTGTTCAAGTTGTTTTCGATTTATTTTTGAATTCTTTATGTCTTAAGTGATGTTATATTTAATTCAATTTAATTTAATATAATTTAATTTAATTTAATTTTGTTTGGTTTAGTTTTAATTTTTAATTTAATTTTATTTATTTAGTTTAATTTTAATTTTATTTTAACTTGATTTTATTTACTATTTTTATTATTTAATTTAATTTAATTTAATTTAATTTAATATGTTTTAATTTAATTTAATTTAATGTGATTTAATTTAATTTAATTTAATTTAAATTTAATTAAATTTAAATTTAATTTAATTTAATTTAATTTTAAACTTTAATTTAATTAAATTTTAATTTAATTTTATTTTAGATTTTAATTTAATTTAAATTTTAACTTAATTTTATTTTTAATTTTAATTTAATATTTTATTTTTTTTTATGTTTTAAAAATGGTTTAATTTTAATTGATAAAGTATTAATTTAATTGAAATTTTAAAATGATTTACTTTAATTTAATTTAATGATTAAGTCTTTTAGCATTTTAAATTTTGAATTTGGATTATCATTTTAATTAGGAATTGAATATTATTGAGGTGATTAATTTAGGGATTCTTAAAGAATAAATTTCTTTCTAATAATATCCCTATTTTAATAATTCTAAATTTTTATTATTCTTCTAAATTTAATTAATTATTTAATTAAGGTTTATTTTGATCACTTTCAAATTATTTGGTAGATTTCTACCCTTTAAATACCTAAGTTTCAAACATCCAAAATCAACTTAGTATCAAATATTTTTCCTATCCTTTTAATTAGACCTAAAATTTTTTAATTATAAGTTAAAATTTTAATTATTATTTTGCCCTTTAAACTTACTAATTTCATAACTCACTAAATTGAGCTTAAATGAATTTGAAATTTTCATGTGGCTTCACTCATATGTCAATCAAGACATTAGAGGAGAAAATGTGATTTTTATGTATTTAATTTATTTATATAATTATTTTTTGTGGAAAATAAGGATTTTCAAGGAAAATTCAACAACATGACCAAGGGAAAGCTTCTGTCCTTAAGAAAATTATGGGACATTCCTAATGACCAGGGGACCACTTGGATCAATTTTGGTGATTTTTTGAATTATATTATTTTTATTATAATTATTTTGAGTTTTAGAGTATTAATTATTTAAAAATAAAATAAAGATTGAAAAATGAATTTTATATTTTTAAAAAATCTCTCTGATATCAAGGAAACCAGAGAACCAATTTTGTAATTTTCTGATTTTTCTTTGATTTATTAGAATTATTTTAGTGGAAATGCTAGAAAAAACATTTTTTTAATTTTAAAATTACCCTGGGGCTTTAAAATTTAATATCTCATAGAGACCTTTGGAAAATATGGGGTTTGTTCCTAAATGATTAAAATTCAAAATATGACATTTCGGTGAATTTTATTATTTTTGTGATTTTTATTATTTTTTAATTATTAAAAATATTAAAATAATGCAAAAAATCAACTTTTTTAGAAAATTGCAATTTTAATTTTCTTATATTCCCCTGATATCAGAGAGGCTCCAAAACCAATTTGGTGAATTTTTGAAAAGTATTTTGAAAGTTATGAATTTTTAAAGTTTAAGTTGGCTAAATGGCTTAATCAACCCATTTGGTAGGGCTAACCAAGTCCAATTGACTTCAAATTTTGTGGTGGGTTCCTCTGATCCTAAAGGTCAGTGGAGAATTGATTTCAAGTCAATTTGATGTATGATTCGCTCTAATTAATTAAGGACCTATTTTGGGTGTTTAAGCCAATTAGGGTTATTCCAAGTGGATTAACTCAAAACCTATTTTTCCTAGAGTCCTCTGGTCATAAGAAACATCCTCAAATTTTCCTAGAGTTTATTTCACAACATGCTAATTGTTGGAATTAAAATATTCAGAATAGTGACCTAGAATTGAAAAATCAATAACTCCTCATAGGGGTGGCCTCTGACTTTAGAAAATTCAGGGAATGTTCCCAAATTCAGAGGCTTCAAAAGCCCTATGGTCTCATGCCATGGTGAATTGTATACATGCATGGAGAATTGAAATAGTGCAGAAAGTAAATAAATTATTAAAAATCAAATACTCAATGAAATTAAATGATTTCTTTTCCACGTTATTCTCCTCTGTTCACTGAGCAAGAGAGTATTTTTATTTTATTTTTTTGATTTTTCTACACAAAGTTATGTATTTTTGAAGTTTAGGGAATTAAATAAATAAGAAAATGCCTATTTTCCTGCTTATCCAGCGCGGCGCCCTGTCATCCTCGGCATCTCCGATCGACCACGCGGCGCGCTCCCATTCGACGCCGCCATTTGAGTCAGCAGCATGGGTCCCGCCTTCCGCGTATCATCCGGTGATCTGACCTGATCTGAGCCGTTCATCCGCGCGTGTATTGAATGAACGTCATCCGTTCATCGTCCCCAAGCCTCCTAGCTCGAGAACCGTCCACACTAAAACCCTAAGAACTCACTCATTTCTCAACAGATTTTTTTGTTCTTGTGCTCTATGGATTCGTCTTGAAGAGACGAAGACATCCATATGGTTTATGTAGCAAGAAATTGATTCAATAAAAATGGAGAATGTTCAGAAGCTCAAGAAGAAGAGTGAGACCATACCTTTGCTCAGAGAAGTGTGGCTTCGATCTGAGGGTTGTGTCACCTTCGATTGGGTCCAAGCAAGCTCCAGATGAAGTCTCCCGGCCTCGGTGAATTGTCCAGGTATGATTTTGACCAAGCCCGATTTCAACCTTTGGAGTCTGGAACAGATGGGTGGCCTGGAGAGAGGGCTTTCACTGGGGAACTTCTCCTCTTGACCTTGTGCAGGTGTAGGTGAGTTTAATTTGACTTCGGCGGAGGATTTGGGAATGTCCTGTTATGGCCTGAGAATTGAGCTCCAAAATTGAGCTCAATTAGTGGGGATTAGGGCAGGAGGACAGTGGGGATCAAGTGCTCTAGGTGTGGGGAGAGTCTGGAGTGATTTTGGCGCAGTTTCCTTAAGGTTGATTCAAGCACCTCCGCATGGCCGAGAGGGGTGGGGTTTAAATCAGAGAGGCTCGAGGGCCTCCCGTGGGGAGTTAGTGGCTTACGATCACCGCTTAGGTCAAGGGAAGAACAGCCATGGTGGCCATCGGGCACGGGGAAACTCAGCAAGGTGGAATTCCAAAGTTTGGCTCCTCCCCATGTCTCGGCCATGGCGTTTTCCGGCGGCCTCGGTGGCCGGCCGACTGTGCACCGGTCACCATCTTGTTCGAGTGGGTCGTGGCCGGGGTTTAGTGTAGGCAATTGGCCAATTCCATGTGTAAAGGGCTTGGATTAAAATGGTATGGGGAAGAGGCCATTTTGGCTCCAAATGGGTCAACCCATCCTTTTGGGCTAGGTGCACCACCCAATGCTTGGTTTAGGCTGAAGGGAAAGTGATTTGGTTCAGCATAATCAGTAGGGTCAAGTCACCATCCAAGCACAATTAGGCATAAGCATGGTTAAGGGGAATCATGGGAGTGGTTAATCTCCTTAAGGGAATGTGGAAAGGATCTCCTCCTTTTGCCCAATGTAGTAAGGTCACATGTGAGCAACTCACATGGCTTGCATGTGGCTTAAGAGTGGCTTCATGGCTTGCCTTTGGCTTGGGAAAAAGCTTGGTCAATTTCATGAAAATGGATTTTAGAAATTTTGGTAATTTAGGGGTGATTTGATGGGAATTGGCATATGGCTTGATTTGGAACCATTTGATGATTGATTTAGGACTTAAGAGATGATTTTAATTGAATGCATGATGAAGAAGAGTGTCACATGGATTTTGGATGAATTTTGGGCCTTTGAAATTTAGTGAAGATGGGCTTTTAAAATGGTTTAGGGAAGTGGGCTTTTTGATTTTAAAATGGATTTTAGGATGAAAGTTTGGTAAAGGCTTGGGCCAAATAATTATTGGGTTTGGCTTAAGGATGTGTCATGATTGATTTGAAACAAGTTTGGAGTGATGTGGGTTTGAATTTGGTTGAATTTGGGTTGATTTGATAAATGGGCCTATGTAGGTCAAATTGGGCAAACTTGGGCCAATGTTGGGCTAGGGTTGAAATTGATGTTGGGAAATGTTTATGGGAGTGTTTGAAAAAGGTTCCAACTTTGGTTGGATTTTGATTTTGGGATTTGGGCTCATTTGGGTTAGGGGTGGATTTAGGTCAAAATTGGGCCTTTTGGTTTTAGGTTGAATTTGAGTGGGGTTTGGATCCAAATTTTGGGCAAATCATGTTATTGTTTTGTTTGTGGGGATGTTAGGGAAGGTTTAGAAAATATTTGGGGTTAATTGGAGTTGAATTGGTTTGGTTTGGGTTAGGTTTGGGTCATGGGTCCAAATTGGGCTTTAAGGCCAAAAGTGAAATTGGATTCAAATGTCAATCAAATTGGACTTGGATTTTGTCTAGATTGGTGTTGGGAATGTTGAATTGAAGTTTAGATTTGAGTTGGACCAGAATTTGGGTCAATTGGGTAGGTTTGGTTTGACATTGGGCTCATTTTGGGTTAAAATGGGTCAAATTGGGGATTTTGACAAACGTTGGGTAAATTGACAAAATTAGCCCAGGGTGTAGTTGAAAAAAATGAAATTTGGAATATTTGGAATTTTCTGGAATTTTCTGAATTTTTGGATTTTTGGGTCAAGAGGGGCATTTTGGGTATTTGGAGGGTATTGGGAGGTATTTTTTGGAATTTTTGGTATTTTTGGATATGGATGGTCAATTTGAGTGATGTGGGAATGTTTGGGATTGGTCTTGAGGAATTTTGGGTGATTTGGAGATTTTTGGAAAATTTGGGTAATTTCAAGGGTTTTGGGTAAGTTAGAGCGTGTCCGGGTCCGGGGGTCAAAAATTAAAAATTTGGAAAATTGAAGATTGGGTGAATGTAAGTGGAATGAAATCTTTTTGGTTGAGTCATGAAGCCATATCAAGCCCACATGAGCCATGAAGGGACTCATTTGAGGCATTCACTATGTTGTTCCTAACACTCTTAGTCAAGGGCTTAGGGGTTAAGGACCATCCATGTGAATCACTTTCACGAGTCAGGAGGTAAAGTTGGGTATAGGTGTGATTTTAGGAGGTGTGTGAAAGTGTAGTATACAAGTGTAAGGTGTGTGTAAGTCAGCCCTCACCAGACCAGGCCACCCAGGGCAGTCCTAAGGCCAAAGAGTCCTTTAGGAACCCATCCTTTAAACTTCCACATTTGATTTCAACCCTCTTGGTGATTAGGGGTCTACAGTCAAGTTTGTGGAGTTTGCAGGGAGCTAAGAAGTGGTTTGAAATTCTAGGTGGTGGGTCCCAATTCTAATCCTCTAAGATAGTCAAAGGAAAAGCCTAAGGCTAGATCCTAAGTACTAAAAAAGAAGAAGAGAAGACCTCATCAGAAATGAGGTCAACAAATGGACCCCCAATAGGTGTGGTGAGCTGACAGAGCGCACCGCACGTATTGGTGTTGACCGAAGTGATCAACAAAATCAACACAAAAGTCCAAGTAACAAACTTAGGACAAAGTAGAAGAGTTTCCGCTGGGGAGTTGTCAAGTATATCTCTGAGACTGGAGATTCCTGAACTCTCGCTGTGGAAAGGGAAAGGAGGTGAATCCCAAATCGCATGATCTGGGGGAATTTCGATTTAGATTTTATTATGTTTCAGTTTAAGTTTTGATGTGTGAGCTCAGATTTTGGTTTGAGTTTCAATTTGGATTGAAGTTTGTTAAAATTAATTTGAAGGGATTTCAACTTGAAATGAAAATTGGAATTTTGTGGTTTTAGATGTAACATCTTTAACCTCAAAAGAAAATTGAATTGATTGGACTGAACCATTACAATGGGGAAAGATCTCAGAGCAATGCGGTATTGGATGTAAGTCTCTTAACTTCAAGAGTTTGACTTCGATGTATTTCATTGCGATAGGGAAAGAATTCTAAAGCAATGCAGTCTCGGATGTAAAATCCTCAACCCCAAAAGTTTGATTTTGATGTACTTCATTGCGATAGAAAAATAACCTAAAGCAATGCAGTCTCGAATGTGAAATCCTCAACCTCAAGAATTTGATTTTGATGTATTTCATTGCAATAGGGAAAGAATCCTAAAGCAATGCAGTCTCGGATGTGAAATCCTCAACCCCAAGAATTTGATTTTGATGTATTTCATTGAGATAGGGAAAGAATTCTAAAGCAATGCAGTCTCGGATGTAAAATCCTCAACCCCAAGAATTTGATTTTGATGTATTTCATTGCAATAGGGAAAGAATCCTAAAGCAATGCAGTCTTGGATGTGAAATCCTCAACCCCAAGAATTTTATTTTGATGTATTTCATTGCGATAGGGAAAGAATCCTAAAGCAATGCAGTCTCGGATGTAAAATCCTTAACCCCAAGAATTTGATTTTGATGTACTTCATTGCGATAGGGAAAGAATCCTAAAGCAATGCAGTCTCGGATGTAAAATCCTCAACCCCAAAAGTTTGATTTTGATGTATTTCATTGCAATAGAGAAAGAATCCTAAAGCAATGCAGTCTCAGATGTGAAATCCTCAACCCCAAGAATTTGATTTTGATGTATTTCATTGCAATAGGGAAAGAATCCTAAGGTAATGCAGTCTCGGATGTAAAATCCTCAACCCCAAAAGTTTGATTTTGATGTATTTCATTGCGATAGGGAAAGAATCCTAAAGCAATGCAGTCTCGGATGTAAAATCCTCAACCCCAAAAGTTTGATTTTGATGTATTTAATTGCGATAGGGAAAGAATCCTAAAGCAATGCAGTCTCGGATGTGAAATCCTCAACCCCAAGAATTTGATTTTGATGTATTTCATTGCAATAGGGAAAGAATCCTAAAGCAATGCAGTCTCGGATGTGAAATCCTCAACCCCAGGAATTTGATTTTGATGTATTTCATTGCGATAGGGAAAGAATCCTAAAGCAATGCAGTCTCGGATGTAAAATCCTCGACCCCAAAAGTTTGATTTTGATGTATTTCATTGCGATAGGGAAAGAATCCTAAAGCAATGCAGTCTCAGATGTAAAATCCTTAACCCCAAAAGTTTGAGTTTGATGTATTTCATTTTGCAAAGATTTGTAGTGTTGATTTGAAAAGTGTGGATTCTTGGTGTTTCGAGAATTTCATGAAAGTTGTAAAAGATTTCTGTGGAAGGAAACATATTAGTAGGGAATATGTAGATGTTACATATCCCATTCAAAAGAGTTGATTTTAAGTTGCTGGTTTGGATCGGATACAATTCCTCGCCATCATATCCGAATCGAAAACCTCGTGGCTCCGTGTCAATGGAATCGACCGCTTCCATCCCAGACAAGGGAGAGAGTAGAATGGATTGGATTTCATATTTGGAAGATTGAATTTGAATTTGATTGACATTTGATTTGAGATCTTGAAGGTCGAATTTCAATTTGATTGAGATTTGATTTGAGATCTTGAAGGTCGAATATGAATTTGATTTAAGGTTTGTGTTCGTTTTGTTTGTCCTTTAACGATTCAAATTTATTTTATCATTCATTTAATGTTCATGTGAATTGGCGTTCATCATTTTTTTTATTTAGATTTTTAAGGAAAATTTTCTTTTATTCTTTTTGTTTCTTTTCTGTTCTTCGTTCGAAGTTCATTTAACTTTAATGGCGTTTTGCAATTAACTTGCGCAAAAGAGGTGAAGGCCAAAATGTGACATGGTCACTTTCATTTCAATCATGTTGAAGATACATCATGCAACTCGATCTGGAATACATCTCATACAATCCATGTAGACTCAAAAAGGACTAATTATGATCTTTGTTGATCCATCCAAAAAGGCATCTGTCAAAAAATCCATGTCTGAATAGTGAGGTACATGGTCAATAACATCACCTTCCAAGCTATCCTTGGCAAGGATGTCGTATGGATGTACGTTGGAGGTGTGATATTTTCCATGTAACTCACAGCTCGTAAGGTCGGAGGCTCTCTAGCTCTTGGTCTGGCTGGAAGTGGTAAGGTGCTTTCCTGTCATCCATCCTTCTGAAAGTAACTGAGATCCGCTTCATTGGTACTCCTGGTATGCAATGTTTAGCAACATCTGCTCCGTTGCCCTTTAGTATCATGACGGAACCTACCGGTAATGGTATCTTTACTGGCCCTCGGAACTCACTCCGGGCCTCGCTATCCGGAGGTCGATCCGAACATGATATTACATTCGTTCGTAAAAGAAACCGTGCGTAAAGATCCGACAAAGTCGTGGTGATCGATGTGTGGGGGTATGCAATCACCCTACTTGTAAATGTTAATGATGCAACCGTTGGGTATGCAACCGCCGGCAGCATCCTCCATGTTATAATTCTCTTTACCATCCTTTTGATGACCAATGGCATTGGATCTACCTTACCATGACGGAGTATCCCTGATGGGTTTCCCTTCCTGTCTTCTGCGAAGTTGTAGCAGCATCCACATTGTATGGTAATTCTCCCTTTCCCTGGCATCCACCTCCGAGGTTCCGAGTAAGTTTTTTCTCTTAGGCGGCCTGCTCGACCCATTCTTTTCAAATCCCGGATGCAGTCCACAATTTGTTGTTGTTCGTATTCTGAGAACACGTTTGTATGTAGCTCGAGGCCTTCTAGTATATTGATCCTCCTGTCTCTAATTCTCTCGAAGTATTCAAAAGTTTTCTTCTCGACATTCTGCATTCTTTCTAGCTCGTATTCTGGAATGATCTGCAAATGGTGAGGCCTGGTGATGTACTGTGGGATATATGGTTCAATCCCTTCGCGTTCTCCTGCATACCTCGGCTCCTCAGGGATAGTCTCCGTCGGGACATCCTCCGGGGTTGCTTCTGCAACAAGGCTATGCATTATTGGTGGCTTCATCTGGTGGCGTGGTAACTTTCCTTCTTCTGATTTTCTTGAGATTTCCCTGGTCTTTTCTGTTATCCTCAGAGCTAACCTCCTTTCTTCAGGTTCCTGGCGAACCGGTATCCTTGAAGTATATGCACTGGTAGTAGCGACTGCCTCGTCGCGCTGGTCAGCTGCTAGTTTAGTCAACATCTTGCGGATACGACGATTTTTATTTCTTCGCTGAGTTGCTGTGAGAGTAGCTTTTCGTACTTCTTGAATTTCTGTAGGCGCGGCGCTGACAAGCCTGCCCTCTGTTGTAGAGACTACAGACTTGATTCTCTTGTCCTCCTCAGTGTTTGTTTTCCTTTTCTTGTCGTCGGGTTGGTGGCTTGGGCCACCCACTTTCATTACTGTCTGACTGGGCAGTTCCTCTCAGTCAACTGGGACCCAGTCACCTTCCTCGTATTGTAGGCCTGCTGGTGTGAAGTATGAGTCAATCTCTAATATCACTCCATCTTTCACCCTCTTTTCATCAAGTGCAAGGCTTAAGCCATTTCTAAAGTTTAGGACCAACCGTCCGTTCAACATTTCCCTGCGAAAAGACAAGGAAAAAGGATCAGGGGTTGTACTAAGAACAAGAACATTAAGAAAATATTTATTAAAGACAAAGTTTTCTTTCATATATATATTTTTTTAAAATTCAACAGGAATGAAGTGGGAAAAGATCGGGAAAAAGATTTTGATTTGGAAGAGAGAACAAGGAAAACTTTATTATCACGATTTTATTTATTTTAGCACATTTTTATTATTTTTGGGTTCGGACCCAGTCATAAGTAATTACTTCACCCGTGCTTCTAGGGATGAAGAATTCATTCCTTCGAAACATCAGGTAGCGTAATACATCTTCAAGTATAGTTCGTTAATCAGAAGCATATGTCGTTCTCCTTGGCAATTCAATAGTTGGTAAGAGCCTCCTGAGTAGACTGCCTCAACCACAAACGGTCCTTCCCAAGTGGGTTCAAATTTTCCTCTTATCTTGCGGTGTGCAAGAATAGGTCTCTTGAGAACGAGAACTAAGTCACCAACTTTAAAGGTTCTTGGGCGGACCAGTTTGTCATGGGCTTGAACCATCTTAGCTTGGTATAGTTCTAAATTCTGTTGCGCTGCAAGTCTTTTTCCATCTAGGATTTCTAATTCCTCTAATCGTAATTTGGCATTCTCTTCTGTCGTGATTTTGTTTGCAACTGCAATTCTGAGTGAAGGAAGCTGGACATCTAAGGGTAACACTGCCTCAGACCCATACACGAGAGTGTAAGGTGTAGCTTGAGTAGGAGTTCTGAAGGTCGTCCGGTAGGCCCATAAGGCTTCTAATAACTTCTCGTGCCAATTTCTCTTATTATCATCCAAGGTTTTCTTTAAAATTTGAACGAGAGTTTTATTAAAAGCCTCGACCAGTGCCGTTTGCTCTTGGATAGTAAATTGTTGAATACCGCCGACCGATTCCGTGTCTCCCGACAAAATTGTTGATTTACGTGCTTCGAATGCCGACCAATTATCCGAGATGATCCTGCGTGGCACTCCGAAACGGTAAACAACTTGGTTCTTGAAAAACTGTAGCATGTGGTGTGCTTTCACTTCTCTAAGTGGAACTGCCTCTGCCCACTTGGAAAAGTAATCTGTAGCCGCAAGAATGAAGTGACGTCCTTTTGAAGATGGTGGTTCTTTTGGATCCACTATATCTGTGCCCCAACATTCAAATGACCACGACGCAATTGTCGGATGTAGCACATTTGGAGGTTGGTGTAGAACCACTCCGTGCACTTGGCATTGGTGACAGCTCTTGGCGATTTTCATGCAGTCGGTCATCATTGAGGGCCAGTAGTACCCTAGTCTTTTAATTTTCATTTTCATCTTCGCACCCGATCGGTGAGCACCACGGAGTCCCGAATGCACCTCTTTAACAATTTCACGGGCCTCGGACCCGCTTAGGCACCTTAGCCACATTTGATCGAAAGACCTTCCGTATAACGTGTTGTTTATTAATGCGTATGACGAGTTCTTTTCTTGATCCGATGGGCTAACGACCTATCGTCCGGTAGTTATCCCGTTTGCAAGTAGTTCATTAATGGCCGTCGCCAATCTTCCGTGTTTTGTGCGACCGCCGCAACTGATTCTTTTTCTTTTTCTGATTTGTGTATTGTGTCTATGTCGAGCTGTGATAGGACCTGGCGTCCGTGAACTGACACTTCCACTGATTCATCTTGCAAGAAAGCAAATTCTTTTGCGAGGCGGGCTAACGCTTCTGCTAAAGCGTTTTCTTTCCTGGGAATTTTGTAGATCGTCACATTCGGAATTTGTTCCAACAGCTGTATGGCATACTGAAAGTATTGCTCGTGTCTTGGCTTTAAAATTTTGTACTGTCCGGCGATCTGTTGAATGATTAACTGCGAATCCCCGTAGATGTTGATGTTTGTTATCCCCATTTGAATAGTTAATTCCAGTCCTGTTATGAGAGCTTCGTATTCTACTTCGTTGTTTGTACACGGCTCTGTCAAGTGGTAGGAGTATCTTAACATCCCTCGCTCCGGTGTTATAAAGATTAGTCTGATTCCTGCCTTACCGGGTACTATCACTTGTGATTCTTCATCTTTGTGTGTTGAAGATGCTCCGTCGAAATATAATTCCCAACGTCGATCATCAGGGTCTTATAAACTCATTATTTGTTCATCTGGCAAGTCGTCATTGAGAGGGGATTCTGCCGGCAAAGGGTGTGCTGCGAGGAAGTCTGCTAGGACATGTCCCTTTACGGCACGAAGAGGCACTAAAGTTATATCGAACTGCAATAATATCATTGACCACCTGGCAAGTCTACCAGAAAGCGTTGGACGGGTCATCAAGTATTACAAGGGATTAAATTTCGAGATCAGGTTGACCTTATGAGAAAGCATATAGTGCCTGAGCTTTTGAGCGGCGAAGATCAGGGCCAAACAGTGCTTTTCAATTGCGGGATACTTCATTTCCGTCGGAAGTAAATGACGGCTTAGGTAGTAAAGAGCATTTTCTTTACCCTCATCATTGACCTGGGCTAACAGGGCTCCGAGAGAGTCGTCTAAAGCCACGGTATAAAGTATCAATGGTCTACCTGAGACTGGGGCTGCTAAGACAGGAGGTGTCATTTAATATTGTTTAATGTCCTCGAAGGCTTTCTGGCATTTCTCTTCCCAAATAAATTTGGCGTCCTTTTTAACTAATGCCGAGAAAGGCCGACACCTACTCGACAAGTTTGAGATAAAGCGTCGAAGATATGCCGACTTCCCTTGAAAAGATCGTAGTTGTTTTAAGGTTTTGGGAGGCGGAATTTCTAAGATAGCTTTTATCTTTTCCGGATCGATTTCAATTCCACGATGTCGGACAACGAATCCTATGAATTTCCCGGAGGTGACGCCGAAGGCGCATTTTAAGGGATTCATCTTAAGGTTAAATTGTCTTAATCATTCAAAAACAATTCTAAAATCATACAGGTAGTTTTCCTTTGCTTTGCTTTTGATGACCACATCGTCCACGTAACATTCGACTTGATTGTGGATGAGATCATCAAAAATTCTTGTCATTGTTCTCTGGTAGGTTGCTCTTGCGTTCTTCAGTCCGAATGGCATCACCGTGTTGCAATATACTCCGATCGGCGTTCTGAATGCTGTAAGTTTTTCATCTTCTGGAGCCATTTTTATCTGGTTGTATCCTGAAGATCCATCCATGAATGAGAATATTTCATGTGTTGAGGCAATGTCGATCATTAATTCTGGGATCGGTAGAGGGAATTCATCTTTTGGACATGCCTTGTTTAAATCTCTGAAATCAACACAAATTTTTATCTGACCATTCTTCTTCCTGACTAGCACCACATTGGCTAACCAAGTCGGGTATTGTTCTTCACGAACAAATTTAGCGTCTATTAGCTTTTTAACTTCAGTTATGAATTTTTGTTCGATTTCTAGACGCATTCTTCTGGGATTTCTAGACGCATTCTTCTGGGACCTTGTCTGACTGGGACAGAAGTAGGATCCACTCCTAGCTTATGGACTGCGACCTCTGGAGCTAATCCTGGCATCTCATCGTAGTTCCAAGCAAAACGAGTCTTTAAATTCCATTAATAACTTGATTATTTCTTCGGAGTCTTCTTTATCGAGTAAGGAGCTAACAAAGGTAGGTCTAGGCTCTTCGCTAGTACCTAAGTTAACTTCCGTTAACTCATCTATTGTAGATTTAATCTCTTCTTTGAATTCTGGTGGAGCATTTCCAATTTTTAAATCTTCAAATTCTTCTGTAGTTTCCATGCAATTTTCATTAGACTCGCAAGTGACAACCAAGCAAAATTCAGTATTGTCAACTGATCCTACTGTGCCGAATCCGAGACCATGTTTTGAATTGGGTGGACGACCGGAGTTATTCCATAATTTTTCAAAATGTTGTGATCGACCTTTTGTCCATTGTCGAGGTAAGAAACCACGCTGAATTAAATTTTGAACACAGGGAGAGTACCACTCAAAAGGTAATTCCATTAATTCTGATGAAGTGACATCTTCAAATTGTACATTATTTTCAGTTTTGGAGGAAGGAGCACCACAGTAGAATTTGATGGGCTTTGCACCGCCGCTACGTACCTCTTTGACCACCATACCCTCGATCTTATTAGAATGGATCGAGGTCAGGGTCATAGTATGTACCTAGTGGTTAATCTTCTCGTACATCGATTTATATTCTTCGTTCTTTTCATCTTCAAGAGGGATCTTGAATTGCGGCTTCTTCCGACTTATTGTCGCTACTTCTTGTTTGATCTCTTTTTCTTCTTCAGAACTGTCTTCCCAATCAACATTGATGGCTGGTTTCCTCTGTCCAACTGTCCTAACGTCTCTGTCACAACCTTGTCCCCGGCCTCGACCTCGGATGCGAGTTGCGGAGAAACCTTCACCATCTCGCCGTAAGGGAGTGGTGAGTGACTGTTGGATTAGAACTTCAGGTTCTTCGTTGTCCCAGATTTCCTTTGCTTCATTCGTTATGGTATCTCTGGAGAAGATTGTTTTCTTCGGAGGGGCGTAATAAGCTGCATCTTCATGGATTCCAATTTCATGTACGGAGAACGGTTGTAAGTCACCTTTGATGCACTGTTCTCCTCCATTATAGTATTTGATGCACTGATGTAGAGATGATGGTACCATCTGGTTCTCATGTATCCATGGTCGGCCCAGTAGAGCGTTGAATGACGTTTCTGAATCAATTATGTGAAATTTTGCGGTTGTCTTTGCCAAGTCACCGGTCTTCATTAGCAGTGTTATTGATCCGAGGGCTCTTTCTCCTTTCTGGTTGAATCCTCTTAATAGCATTTTGTCCGCTTCGAGCTCACGAGCATCAATTTCCAAATATGCTAGCGTTTGAAGATTCATTATATTGATTGATGCTCCTGGATCCACCAATCTGGAGAGTGTAAACTTCCCGATTGTAACTGAAATGTACAACGGTCGATTGTGGTCTGCCGTCCCAAGTAGTAGGTCATTGTCCGTGAAGGTAACACCTCACTGTTCCTTTAACAAGCAAACCTCATCTAAGGAATCTCCGGTCATTTGAGTTAAGCAAATTTCTAGATGAAGTATGGCCTTGATCAAAGCTTCTCTCATCTCCTTTGATAAGATGAGAGCGTCGCAGATGCTTAGTTTGGCCGGTAGTTTCCTAAGATGGGCTAGCACATTGTAGTCCACTTTATTTCCATGTGTCTCGATTTCTTCCCGAATGGGTATTTCTTCTGCCGGGGTTGGTTCTTCCTGAACAAGCACCTACTTTCCTTTGTCCTTTGGACCCATTCTCGGAGGTAGAACTCTTCCACTTCTTAAGTTGACTTCTGTAATTTCTTCTGAATCTAATATCGAGTTTGTTGGTGTCTCCTCCTGAATCGGAATGACAGGTTCTTCTGGATTAGCTTCAGAGTCTGAAGGCTCTAACTCTATTGTGAGTGGAGCTCCTCGAAACTCGCAAATAGATTCATTGCTTGTTGAACTCTCGTAGCCTCTGTGGTGGATGTCTTCTTCGTCATTGTGATCGTCGAGATTGTGAATGATTTGAGAATTGTTACTTGTATCGGAATCGATGTCAGGATTAGGTTGGTCGTCGCTAGTTACGTAATTATTAGAAACAGTCAAAACGTAGCCAACGCCATAACCCTTATCATTATAAGATCCCGCCGGAGCGAGCAAATAATCATACAGAGTCAGAGGTTCGAGGGATTTCTCCCCCGAATCGGAAACAACTATCCTAGGATAAGCAGCCCCTAGTCTAGCCTTAAGAGCCTCGGTCTTCTCTTCTTCATCAATTTTCTTCTTTTCTTCAATCGTCTCTTGTTGAGGTGGTTCTTCTATCGCAAGTGATAATGCCGACTTGACAGGTTTCGAACTCTGAATTGAGGCTCTCACCGAAGCGGTTTGGATGTGATCCAAAATCTTCTTCGAAGACTTTGTCCAAGCGGTAGTCCATCCATCATCAGTCGCATAGGGATCTATCGGAACAATGAGATCCGTCGAGATAACATTGACGGAACCTCCTTTCTGGGGTTCCTTCATGTACTCCTTCGGGATCATTATATTCCCTTTTTAAAGATTGTCATTGAGCCAACTTTTGAAGGTAATACAATCTTCTATCTTATGTCCAAGCATCCGGTGGTAAGGGCAAAAGTTGGGATCACCTTTCTTGTCGACTTCTTCTGGTCTCTTAGGTTCTGATAGTTGGAAATCTGGAGTCTTCATCAAACTGCGGAACATTTTCGGCACTGCCTCATTCTTGAACGGATATTCCCTGCTCAGAAGCTCCTTTAGCGTACGTTGTGGATGAGGTGGTTGTTCATACTGTTGGGATGACTGATAGCTGGGTCGGGGTTACTGGTAATTATGTTGAGTTTGTTGTGACCGTTCTGGCGGTATTTGTATTGGCTGCTTGCCTTTATCGACAGTTACGACGATCCCGGACTTCTTTTCGAAAGTTTTCACAGGCTTCTGTTTAACTATTTTGTCGGTGAAACTTAATTGCTTTGCCTCCTCTTGCAAGCTTCCAGCATTGCTTAACAACTTCTCGAAAGTCTTAATATTAAATCCCTTGAGGAGAAGTGCTATCGGGCCATGAATGCTCTTAAGTAAAATGCCGACTGCATGTTGTTCTTGCAGCTGTGGCTCACACTTCATACTTAGATTCCTCCATCGAAGTATGTAGTCCACCAAAGTTTCGTTCGGCTTCTGCTTCTCTACCACTAAATCACCTGTAGTGATGTGGTGCTGAGCTCCGGCAAATCGCTTGATGAAGAGGTTCTCTAATTCTGAAAATGTCTTCACCGAACCGTTCGGTAATTCCGCATACCAATCAAAGGCGATTCCTGACAGGCTACTGACAAACTGTCGGAAGAGTAAAGCATCACTTCCGCCAGCATTGTAACAACTGGCACGAAAATGTGCAACGTGCTTTCGAGGGTTTCCGGTTCCATCAAAGGTCTTGAACAGAGGTGGTACAAAGCCTTTCGGGTATTGGACAGCGTCAAATTCTTCGGGGTAAGGCCTACCCTTCTGAATGGATGTCCCACTCTTTGATTGTGCCAAGGCTTCTCGCACCTGTTGTTCCACCATGCTTTTGATATCCTTTTCCGGAATCATGTTTTGTGTTGTGTCCTTTTTTAATTGATCATCCCCGTTGACGGATGTAATCTCCTTTCCTCCGTCTACAATGTGAATAACTTCTGGGGGTGTTTCTCTTTGGGGTTGAACCTGACTCTGGAGAGTGGCTAGGGCTACAACCATCTCTTCCATCCTTTTTACCATTTGGGCGATCGTATCATCTTTCTCTTGAAGCTGCATCCTCATTACTTCCGGCTCCTCTCTTTCTGCGGCTGTAGGAGCACCTTGTGAAGCTGACGAAGCTCGTATTTCAACCATGTTAATTTCTACATATTCATCATCCATGAACTCTGACGAGTCAACTTCATCTCCGAATTTCTCTTCTCTTTCTCTTGCTAATCGCCGAATATCGGTTCTTAGCTTTTCCATAGCATCTTATAGTGGTCTTTTCTGTACATCTTTGCAGTTGTCATGCGATAGCTGTCGGGTTTCCTTCTCATGAGTCCCCTTCACTGCGGTAGCACTTTCTTCGGACTCAAGTCTCCTGATGAGACTTTCCTTCTCAGGTTCTTGTTTTAATCTTAATTGTCCGGTAGTGGGACGCCATACCATCCTCCTAGCAGCAGAAGGTCTGGGACCGGATGGTCTGTCAGCCAAATGCTGGAAGGTGGTATCCTTCCTAATTTGTAGTCCTGAAACAACGACAGGTGGACTAGCTTTCATTCTCTTATTCGGCTTTTCTGCAGTGATAGCAGGTTCTACTCGCGGCCCAAGACGGGACTTGGCTGGCACCCGCCCTATCCTTCTTAAAATCTCTGACACAAGGCATTTTTCTTTCTTTGCTAACTTTTTTATCAGGGTTTGCAGTCGAGCAAATGGCGTAAATTCTAGCCATTTTCTTACGGCCATCGTTGTAATATGCGGGGTGGGGCAATGCAGCAGAAATCTTGCGGTGGAGAGGGGATGGAACCTACTTCCTCCCAAAAGTGGTATGTATTCAGGCAGCGGTGTATATTCGGGTAGTTCTGGGATTTCCTCCAGGAAAGCAACTTCAGCAGCTCTGGCTTCTCTAACAATCCTTCTACTTTTGTTCCTTCTCTGAGTCCGTGTCAGTGATGGAATTCTCAAGCTGGACCCGATTTCAAAAACGGAAGGTCTCACAGGAAGATCTGTACCCTCCACAGTAACAGGTTCATCACAGTTCTGAATTTCCTTCCCCTTTAGTATGGCAGAAGCCGAGGTAGGTGCAGAGATAACTAGACCAGTGGGGGTAGCAACAACAGTCCTTCTGCGAACAACAATACTCCTCTCAGTTGGAATCTTTTACAGAGGAGGGAATTCATGAGTTGACTTGAGGTTAAACTCAATCAACGGTTTCTCAGTTTCCGGTACTTTGCTTGTGGATGAAAAGAGAGTGACGTCGAGGATTTTGATGTCGGTGTCCCCAAATCCTTGTCCGAATCGAATGATTCCATTATTAGGCAGTTCGTCCTTGAACACAGCCAGGTCCAGTCTGTTGACGAAGGAGAAGATTAGTTTTGGGGCTTCCATTTCTGCAGGGTAGATTCCAAGTGTTAGTCCCCGAATCGTGCTTCTTCTTGTCATAAAACTTATGACGAAAAAGAAAGTGTCCGAACACATTTTCATTTATCATAGTGTATTTGTGGTATTAAAAGAAAAGTTATTTAGATAATTGTTTTTCGAAAAGATTTTTTCGTTAAGACAGAGAATTATTAAAAGAAGGAGAGTTGTAGGAAGGGTAAAGGAATTGGTTAGGAACCGGAAAAGGAAGAGAAAGTCTTGTAGAAACTTCTCGACCCGCAAGACCGCTCCTAAACTAATACCTATTGGGGCCCACCCCACCTCGAAATGAGGTAAAAGGATCTCAGAACCTCTCTGTTTAGGGATGTCTAAACAGTGGCTCCTAAATCTGAGAGAATGTCGGCTATACTCATTTAAGGTAGAAATGAACATAGTATTCCAACGGAAAGAAGGGTAGTTTGATCCACTAGGGACATGGATACACTACCGATTTTTGAAAGCAGAATTATCTGAGTAAAATGGAGAGAGGAATTTTCCCCAGCGGAGTCGCCAGAAATTGTATGGCTTATTTTAGGTTGTGTGTTGTATTTTTGAAAAGAGGTCGCCTACAGAAATTGTCGACGAATTTTTAATTTAATTTAAATAAATAATTTGAAAAGTAGTATTTGATTTTGAAAATAATTTTGAATTTGAAAATTTTAAGATATGAAATCAAACTGATCTCACATCCCAAATAGTTTATATAAATGAGCGCCACATCACAAGCTAAGTATCTATCCCGAAGAATAGACACAATACTTGATGATGGGGCTCGATTAAATAAACTAGATGATTTGTGACATCCCTTTGGTCTGCAAACCAATTTTATAAGCCGACAAATTCCCCTGCTTAATATAAATGAATTAAGCAGGGTTTATATTACCTGGGTTCTTAAAATTCCCTATAAGGGCAAGCCCCTATAGTTAATTACATCTTAAATGACAGGAATCACTTAAGAAAACTCTCGATAATAATCAATAATTCTGCTCTCAAGAATCTCAAAGTTTAAGTTTTCAAAGGATTAGATTTTTGAATTTCAATAGGGAATGGATCGAGTTTGGAACATTTTGTTTTGGGAATTCAAAGGAAGAAAGGTAGGAGAAATTACAGATTCGAAGCGAACTTCGGTATTTTCCCGACTATCCTATTATTTGGCTTGAATTTAGGAAAGTCCTAATGTTTATTTAATGTTTTGATCTTGCCAATTTTTAATTAATTAGGACTTATATTCGTATGACATGATCAAACAAATAGCCTCGAAGATGTGAGGGTTTATGTCTTATCGGACGACTACCTCGGAATCCTAAGACCGGTTAGGGCTTAATTTGAAATGCAAATGCCTAACAAAAGGTTGAGGATTTATGTTGCACTAGGTAAACTACCTCGAAGTCCTATGGCTTAGTTATTTAATTCTAAGAAAGTTTTGCTGAAGTAGACTCAGGTTTTGCTGATGACGATGGCCGTGCTGCCCACCATGCTCGAAGCTCCTTGTTGTTGTAGAGGTTTAGTTTTAGAAGATTAAAAATCAAGAGATGAGAAAAGTGTTCTGGTTTAGAGAAGTTTTAAAATCCAAGTGTTTTTTATGTTTTAATTAAAACAAATCTTAAAGTTGATTATAACAACACCGGTTATTTTAATTAAAACAAATCTTAAAGTTGATTATAACAACACCGGTTAAGATCCCACGGTTCCATCCTTTCGGCATCGTTATTTTTATCAGATTCACTTAGTCCAGATGAATTTGCTAAACTCAACTGAATGAGTTCCACACTTTCATTTAGACCGTGGGAAATCCCGTTAGCAACACGTAGGTGACATCATCCGAGGTATTCCCGATCATCCAATAAGACGTTTTAATTTAATTGTAATTGTAGTTTTGTATTCTGTTTGTGATTAAATTTTGAGTTGTTTTATATTTTGAAATGTTGTGGCGGTGAATTTTATCTTGTAATGACTTTTAAGTTAGTTGTGGTTTCAGTTTTAGGGACTCTCCTAAAGGTGTGGGTTTTCATGCAACAGTTGTTTATCATGCAAGAAAAGTAAGTGCATTTGCAATAAAGTAAATTGCAAGAAGGTAAATTGCAATAAAATAAAAGCGCACCTGGAGGGTCTTCCCGTCATCCCAGGCTGCACTTAAACACAATTTAGAATATTTAAACATTTAAAACAAGTTCCTAGGTAAAGCTAAGGTAAGGCTTATGGTTTTCAAGGTCCTACTCCTATGGCTAGTCACCTCCTATGACGTCTAGGTTCTTGTGTTTTCGTTTGAGGATGATTTTATTCATCAAAGAACAATTAAGTTCAATTGTTCTTATAAACATCCTATTGTACTGAGGAAGTGCTTAAGACGAATCTTAAACATCTTTTCAATACTTTTAGGATTATTTTAAGTCCAAGAGAATTTAATTATACAATGAATCAATCATTCAGGAGTTCAAGTATTGTTATCTTGCTCAGTGAACTAGGACATTTGAATATCCTATGAGTGAAGTAACACTTCACTTAACACTTCATTTAGGAGTTATGACAACAAGAGCTTTTGAGGGCAAATCGATGTTCAAGTGATTTGTGATTCAATTTAATTTCAATTAATGGGTTTAAGTTTGGAATAGTGTTCAAGTTGTTTTAGATTTATTTTTGAATTCTTTATGTCTTAAGTGATGTTATATTTAATTCAATTTAATTTAATATAATATAATTTAATTTAATTTAATTTAATTTGGTTTGGTTTAGTTTTAATTTTTAATTTAATTTTATTTATTTAGTTTAATTTTAATTTTATTTTAACTTGATTTTATTTACAATTTTTATTATTTAATTTAATTTTAAACTTTAATTTAATTGAATTTTAATTTAATTTTATTTTAGATTTTAATTTAATTTAAATTTTAACTTAATTTTATTTTTTAATTTTAATTTAATATTTTATTTTTTTTATGTTCTAAAAATGATTTAATTTTAATTGTTAAAGTATTAATTTACTTTTAGCATTTTAAATTTTGAATTTGGATTATCATTTTAATTAGGAATTGAATATTATTGAGGTGATTAATTTAGGGATTCTTAGATTAAAGAATAAATTTCTTCCTAATAATATCCCTATTTTAATAATTCTAAATTTTTATTATTCTTCCAAATTTAATTAATTATTTAATTAAGGTTTATTTTGATCACTTTCAAATTATTTGGTAGATTTCTACCCTTTAAATACCTAAGTTTCAAACATCCAAAATCAACTTAGTATCAAATATTTTACCCACCCTTTTAATTAGACCTAAAATTTTTTAATTACAAGTTAAAATTTTAATTATTATTTTGCCCTTTAAACTTACTAATTTCGTAACTCACTAAATTGAGCTTAAATGAATTTGAAATTTTCATGTGGCTTCACTCATATGTCAATCAAGACATTAGAGGAGAAAATGTGATTTTTCTGTAATTAATTTATTTATATAATTATTTTTTTGTGGAAAATAAGGATTTTCAAGGAAAATTCAACAACATGACCAAGGGAAAGCTTCTATCCTTAAGAAAATTATGGGACATTCCTAATGACCGGAGGACCACTTAGACCAATTTTGGCGATTTTTTGAATTATATTATTTTTATTATAATTATTTTGAGTTTTGAAGTATTAATTAATTTAAAAATAAAATAAAGATTGAAAAATAAATTTTATATTTTTCAAAAATCTCTCTAATATCAAGGAAACCAGAGAACCAATTTTGTAATTTTCTGATTTTTCTTTGACTTATTAGAATTATTTTAGTGGAAATGCTAGAAAATACATTTTTTTAATTTTAAAATTACCCTAGGGCTTTAAAATTTAATATCTCATCATAGAGACCTAAGAAAAATATGGGGTTTGTTCCTAAGTGATTAAAATTAAAAATATCACATTTTGGTGAATTTTATTATTTTTCTAATTTTTATTATTTTTTAATTATTAAAAATATTAAAATAATGCAAAAAATCAAATTTTTTAGAAAATTGCAATTTTAATTTTCCTAAATTCCTCTGATATCAGAGAGGCTCCAAAACCAAATTGGTGAATTTTTGAAAAGTATTTTGAAAGTTATGAATTTTTAAAGTTTAAGTTGGCTAAATGGCTTAATCAACCCATTTTGTAGGGCTAACCAAGTCCAATTGACTTCAAATTTTTATGGTGGGTTCCTCTGATCCTAAAGGTCTGTCAAGAATTGATTTCAAGTAAATTTGATGTATCATTAGCTCTAATTAATTAAGGACCTATTTTGGGTGTTTAAGCCAATTAGGGTTATTCCAAGTGGATTAATTCAAAACCTATTTTTCCTAGAGTCCTCTGGTCATAAGAAACATCCTCAAATTTTTCTAGAATATATTTCACAATTGCTAATTGTTGGAATTAAAATATTTAGAATAGTGACCTAGAATTGAAAAATCAATAACTCCTCATAGGGGTAGCCCCTGACTTTGGAAAATTCAGGGAATGTTCCCAAATTCAAAGGCTTCAAAAGCCCTATGGTCTCATGCCATGGTGAATTGTATACATGCATGGAGAATTGAAATAGTGCAGAAAGTAAATAAATTATTAAAAATCAAATACTCAATGAAATTAAATGATTTCTTTTCCACATTATTCTCCTATGTTCACTGAGCAAGAGGGTATTTTTATTTTATTTTTCTGATTTTTCTACACAAAGTTATGTATTTTTGAAGTTTAGGGAATTAAATAAATAAGAAAATGCCTATTTTCCTACTTATCCAGCGCGGCGCCCTGTCATCTTCGGCATCTCCGAAGGACCACGCGGCGCGCTCCCATTCGACGCCGCCATTTGAGTCAGCAGCCCGGGTCCCGCCTTCCGCGTATCATCCACTGATCCGACCTGATCTGAGTCGTCCATCCGCGCGTGTATTGAATGAACGGCATCCGTTCATCATCCCCAAGCCTCCTAGCCCGAGAACCGTCCACACTAAAACCCTAAGAACTCACTCATTTCTCAACGGATTTTTGTGTTCTTGTGCTCTATGGATTCGTCTTGAAGAGACGAACACATCCATATGGTTTATGTAGCATGAAATTGATTCAATAAAAATGGAGAATGTTGAGAAGCTCGGGAAGAAGAGTGAGACCATACCTTTGCTCAGAGAAGTGTGGCTTCGATCTGAGGGTTGTGTCACCTTCGATTGGGTCCAAGCAAGCTCCAGATGAAATCTCCTGGCCTGGTGAATTGTCCAGGTATGATTTTGACCAAGCCCGATTTCAACCTTTGGAGTCTGGAAGAGATGGGTAGCCTAGAGAGGGGGCTTTCACCGGGGAACTTCTCCTCTTGACCTTGTGCAGGTGTAGGTGAGTTTAATTTTACTTTGGTGGAGGATTTGGGAATGTCCTGTTCTGGCCTGAGAATTGAGCTCCAAAATTGAGCTCAATTAATGGGGATTCGGGCAGGAGGACAGTGGGGATCAAGTGCTCTAGGTGTGGGGAGAGTCTGGAGTGATTTTGGCAGAGTTTCCTTAAGGTTGATTCAGCACCTCTGCCATGGCGGAGAGGGGTGGGGTTTAAATAGGAGCGGCTGGAGGGCCTCCCAGGGGGAGTTAGGGCTTGGGATCAGCTGCTTAGGTCAAGGGAAGAACAACCATGGTGGCCATTGGGCATGGGGCAACTCAGCAAGGTGGAATTCCAAAGTTTGGCTCCTCCCCATGTCTCGGCCATGGCGTTTTCCGGCGGCCTGGTGGCTGGTCGGCCAGGCATTGGTCACCATCTTGTTCAGGTGGGTCAGGGCTGGGGTTTTGTGTAGGAAATTGGCCAATGTCATGTGTAAAGGGATTGGATTAAAATGGTATGGGGAAGAGGCCATTTTGGCTCCAAATAGGTCAACCCATCCTTTTGGGCTAGGTGCACCACCCAATGCTTGGTTTAGGCTGAAGGGAAAGTGATTTGGTTCAGCATAATCAGTAGGGTCAAGTCACCATCCAAGCACAATTAGGCATAAGCATGGTTAAGGGGAATCATGGGAGTGGTTAATCACCTTAAGGGAATGTGGAAAGGATCTCCTCCTTTTTCCCAATGTAGTAAGGTCACATGTGAGCAACTCACATGGCTTGCATGTGGCTTAAGAGTGGCTTCATGGCTTGCCTTTGGCTTGGGAAAAAGCTTGGTCAATTTCATGAAAATGGATTTTAGAAATTTTGGTAATTTAGGGGTGATTTGATGGGAATTGGCATATGGCTTGATTTGGAACCATTTGATGATTGATTTAGGACTTAAGGGATGTTTTTAATTGAATGCATGATGAAGAAGAGTGTCATATGGATTTTGGATGAATTTTGGGCCTTTGAAATTTAGTGAAGATGGGCTTTTAAAATGTTTTAGGGAAGTGGACTTTTGGATTTTAAAATGGATTTTAGGATGAAAGTTTGGTAAAGGCTTGGGCCAAATAATTGTTGGGTTTGGCTTAAGGATGTGTCATGATTGATTTGAAACAAGTTTGGAGTGATTTGGGTTTGAATTGAGTTGAATTTGGGTTGATTTGATAAATTGTCCTATGTAGGTCAAATTGGGCTAACTTGGGCCAATGTTGGGCTAGGGTTGAAATTGATGTTAAATTGATGTTGTTAAATGTTTATGGGAGTGTTTGAAAGAGGATCCAACTATGGTTGGATTTTGATTTTGGGATTTGGGCTCATTTGGGTTAGGGGTGGATTTAGGTCAAAATTGGGCCTTTTGGTTTTAGGTTGAATTTGAGTGGGGTTTGGATCCAAATTTTGGGCAAATCATGTTAGGGTTTTGTTTGTGGGGATGTTAGGGAAGGTTTAGAAAAGATTTGGGGTTAATTGGAGTTGAATTGGTTTGGTTTGGGTTAGGTTTTGGTCATGGCTCCAAATTGGGCTTTAAGGCCAAAAGTGAAATTGGATTCAAATGTCAATCAAATTGGACTTGGATTTGGTCTAGATTGGTGTTGGGAATGTTGAATTGAAGTTTAGAATTGAATTGGACCAGAATTTGGGTCAATTGGGTAGGTTTGGTTTGACATTGGGCTCATTTTGGGTTAAAATGGGTCAAATTGGGGATTTTAACAAAAGTGGTGTAAATTGACAAAATTGGCCCATGGTGTAGTTGAACAAAATTAAATTGGGAATATTTGGAATTTTCTGGGATTTTCTAGGAATTTTCTGAATTTTTAGATTTTCTGGTCAAGAGGGGCATTTTGGGTATTTGGAGGGTATTGGGAGGTATTTTTTGGAATTTTTGGTATTTTTGGCTATGGATGGTCAATTTGAGTGATGTGGGAATGTTTGGGATTGGTATTAAGGAATTTTGGGTGATTTGGAGATTTTTAGAAAATTTGGGTAATTTCAAGGGTTTTGGGTAGGCTAGGCAGGTCCGGGGTCCCGGGGGTCAAAAATTAAAAATTTGGAAAATTGAAGATTCGGTGAATGTAAGTGGAATGAAATCATTTTGGTTGAGCCATGAAGCCATATCAAGCCCACATGAGCCATGAAGGGACTCATTTGAGGCATTCACTATGTTGTTCCTAACCCTCTTAGCCAAGGGCTTAGGGGTTAAGGACCATCCATGTGAATCACTTTCATGAGTCAGGAGGTCAAGTTGAGTATAGGTGTGATTTTAGGAGGTGTGTGAAAGTTTAGTGTACAAGTATAAGGTGTGTGTAAGTCAGCCCTCACCAGAACAGGCCACCTAGGGCAGTCCTAAGGCCAAAGAGTCCTATAGGAACCCATCCTTTAAACTTCCACATTTGATTTCAACCCTCTAGGTGATTAGGGGTCTACAATCAAGTTTGTGGAGTTTGCAGGGAGTTAAGAAGTGGTTTGAAATTCTAGGTGGTGGGTCCCAATTCTAATCCTCTAAGATAGTCAAAGGAAAAGCCTAAGGCTAGATCCTAAGTACTAAAAAAGAAGAAGAGAAGACCTCATCAGAAATGAGGTCAACAAATGTACCCCCAATAGGTGTGGTGAGCTGACAGAGCGCACCGCACGTATTGGTGTTGACCGAAGTGATCAACAAAATCAACACAAAAGTCCAAGTAACAAACTTAGGACAAAGTAGAAGAGTTTCCGCTGGGGAGTTGTCAAGTATATCTCTGAGACTGGAGATTCCTGAACTATCGCTGGGGAAAGGGAAAGGAGGTGAATCCCAAATCGCATGATCTGGGGGAATTTCGATTTAGATTTTATTATATTTCAGTTTAAGTTTTGATGTGTGAGCTCAGATTTTAGTTTGAGTTTCAATTTGGATTGAAGTTTGTTAAAATTACTTTGAAGGGATTTGAACTTGAAATGAAAATTGGAATTTTGTGGTTTTAGATGTAACATCTTCAACCTCAAAAGAAAATTGAATTGATTGGACTGAACCATTACAATGGTGAAAGATCTCAGAGCAATGCGGTATTGGATGTAAGAGTCTTAACTTCAAGAGTTTGACTTCGATGTATTTCATTGCGATAGAGAAAGAATTCTAAAGCAATGCAGTCTCGGATGTAAAATCCTCAACCCCAAAAGTTTGATTTTGATGTATTTCATTGCGATAGGAAAAGAATCTAAAGCAATGCAGTCTCGGATGTGAAATCCTCAACCTCAAGAATTTGATTTTGATGTATTTCATTGTAATAGGGAAAGAATCCTAAAGCAATGTAGTTCGGATG